>CM076608.1:43700322-43832822 GCA_038502775.1 Hippodamia convergens | reverse complement strand
TCTGAAATAATGAAAATTCCAAAAATATAGCGAACAGAAAGTTAGGTCACATCGACATAAAATATCAGGATTTTTCACGTGTTATCATGAACTTTATCATCTCATATCTATGGGTAGGTAAGGAGTGGCAGAAGAAGCCGTCGCGTAGTTTCTAGGCGTCCAAAGCAAGGCTCCAATTGACGATAGCCCCTAAATATCTTAATGTTTATTCATAGTTATCGTTCCGGACAAAAATACCCAGCCCTAGAGGTCTGTGAAGCCACCGGCAGCTTTATATATCATAACGGCATCACGACCACCCACCTTTTGCATATGCAAATATCCTCAGAATTTCATTTTAAGTCCAAGTTTCTTGCAATGTCAATGTCTGTTGATAGAGGACAAGAGACATCATCATCTCCTGCGTAATTGTAGATCGAAAATCTTATAAATTTAAGCTACTTAAACTTCGTTCCACACAAGCAAACTTAATGCGACTTATTAGTTTGTGACCAAATCAATACTATTTGTATTCTAGATCATAAACGAGACCTTTTTTAAGTTACTTTGTTTTTTACATATTCCAAAACCGAATAGGTAGGAGTTCATGATATAGTTCAATGCTCAAGTTGTTTTGTCTGTTGAATATTTTTCAAGGACCATTAACCTTATTTGCCTTTTTCCGGACAGGTGAGAAAATTACACAAAACCTCCTACAGTTGTTGGTTGCGTTGGTACAAGTCTCGCCGAGAACAGTGCAAAAACACCCTCTGGGATCCTCTAGACGGATTCTTCACATTAAAGTATATTATAGAGAATATTTTTCTATGGTTTACGAAACGCATTAATGTCCACACTATCACCTTGGCAAGTTTGATCAAGATCCGCTAAGGCAAGGTTTCTCAACCTTTCAGTATTCGCTACCGAATTTTCTATCACGAACCCCTCTATAGGGTTTGATTCGAGCAAGAATAAAGCTGAGCGGAAAGTGATGAGTTGGGAGGGAATGTGATTAGGAATGATCTGAGAAAAGATATTCTTTTAACAATTTCTTCACTCTTGAACATGTCGGAATATATTTTCTTTCATATTATAGAGGGTGTTTCAAAAAAAGGTTACACCCTCTCTAGGATAGATGGAAAACTGAAAAATAATAGGAGTTTGTTCAGAAAAAAGTACACATTTTTTAGGATTTTGCCGAAACTACTAACAACATTGTAATAAAATTGTATACGAGTATGTTTTGGAAGCTGATACATCTAATGAGTGCGTTTTGATGTCTCACTATAGCAGGGGATGCTAGTTACAAGGTTCGTACCAAGGATTTTGAACATAACTTTTTTGATATTAGATTTAATAAGTTTTCCAACTTGAGTTGCGAAAATCTTAGATAGGGGAGAAATATTAAGATGTCTAAGGTACACCATGAAACTATCAGTAAAGTGCGGAAGAAATTGGAGTTATTGACAGGATCAAATTCCAAGCAGAGGGTAAGCATTCGATTAAATAATTGTGGAAAGACTAAAGAGACAACATATTATGAACCAATGTCCAGTATATAGAAAGGCATGTTGTTTCTGTAAGTTACGTAAGCCGTAGTTTGTTTCAAGAACAAAGAATAAAGCGATCCACGAGAAAAGTAAATGGGGTGGAAACCGAAAAAGGTAGTTAGTTTAAAGATTAATACTGAGACTATAGCAGATGTAATGTCATTTGCGTTTAAAAAAAATTATTAAATCTAATACGAAACTTCAGGCAATGGTACCAACCCTAACAGGATCTTTCTATAACTCTGTCACATCGTGGACATAATTGATCTGCTGTGGCCTATCTGCTCAGTTTTGTTCGGTGGAAGTGTAGGTGAAAACCACCGTTATCCATTCATTCCACTTCTGTATAAATTCCTTCCATTTCTGTTGGAGGTAGGTTAATCCGAGATTGTGATGAAAAATCCTCGTACTTCTTTTTCGATATATCTCAGCTACTGCCATATAGTATACACTTTGGTAAACGATTTGCAGGCATACAACAAGCTGCGTGGACTATCCACCTAAGTCTGGCTTGCTTGGCGATATCACTTATCCTATATCAGCACCTCAGACGTAAAATGTGTTGAGTCACATTTCTTCAGACATGAACTATCTACAATATTGGATTCACATTAGTAAATTCTAGCTAGTGGAACACATTTTTGACTACCTAGGTATATCAAGTCGCCAAATAATGGCAGTACATATTTTTTGAAACAATAATCGAACTGAAAAATCTCTCTTTTGTCTAATTTTGATATTGTGACCTAACACACTTTACCTCTGGGGTGCTGATATAAAGAATTTCATGTGAATAATTTGACGTAGATGCCTTTAATATGAACGATAGTTATATTCATAATATCTCTGTAGTGCATCTGTACGTTAATGGCTACCTTCGTATCATTGAGAGGAACATGATTATCGAGCCGTCTCTTGCCTGTTTGATATTTGAGAGTGCCGGAACAAACTCAATGAGGTAGGCAGAAAAAAAGATCCCTTTAATTTGAGAAGGATTTTCTGAAGAATGGGAAAACTGAAAGGGAGGAATTAGCCTCACTGAAGCCTTTCGAGATATTGGATTTCATCAAATCTCTGGAACTGGAAGGCGAGCTGTGAAGGGCGTGGTGAGAACAGTTGTGTCAGTGGGCACAATAGACCCTAAGGTCGCTGTGTACTGTGGCCCCTTTTAAACTGAACTAAACAAATTTGGGTTCTGAACTTTGAAACTACAAGATCTAAAAAGGATATGGATCCTAGTAAGAACCAACTACTCCTCCTCACCAGGTTTTTAAAGGGCATTGTCGCCTCAAAAAGGTCAAAGTGGAATGTAGCCTGTTTGAAACTTCAAGATACTAGCCACATTGTAGCCCTAGACAGAGTACAATTCTGCCACCCCAACAGGTGTCATTTCGCGGTTTTCAACGACAAATATCAATAGGAACATTGGTGAAATATTCATTAACAAAAACAAAACAACAATTTCGAACTGCAAGTAATGGTACTGCACTTAGCTCTATGAAGATTTTTTTGTGGATGATTTGGAGTAGATGTCGTCAATAAATACGCTATATAAAGGTTATATTTTTCATGACATCGCACCGAAATCTCGCAAATATATGCTGATGGTGGAAATACGATTGCTTAATTAACGGTTACCTTCTTATCACTAAGAAGTAGGTACATGATTATTGAAGGTAAATAAATTATTCGGCAGATTATAAAAAATAATGCTGAATAAATAAACGGGGCTGTCTTTAACTTGTACATATATTTTAACAACAGGTCCTTGAGGTCAAAAGAAACACCTTTTTTCATCTCTTTTTATCCAGTTCAGTCTAGATAAAGAGGTACGGCTACTTTAAACTTTCATAATGAGCTACAGTAGAATCCGTTTATTATGACGCCGGCTATACTGACCAATCGCTTATAATGACGCAAATGCAGTGTTAAGTTTGGTTTCATTCAAAACTCCTTACAATAGGGTCCGGATTTAATGACTTCGTTTATAATGACATGTCGCTTACAATGACATGATTTCAGATACAACAACCTTATTTTTCGAGAATTTTTCCGGTTATAGTGACCGCTCGATCGTTTTCTCAAGCCACCCTACCCTTTTTAATGCGATGAGGTTTGATACGATACGAGACATACACGTGCCGACATGCTTTTTAGTATAATCCAGTTCCCTGAAGAGATTATTGGTGTTTTGTGGACAAAATGACATCCATTGAAGCCATTTCTGAGTTGTACAATGGTGTAAGAAGCTATTATTTCAAGTCGAAAAAAACAAACGCAAACTAAAATTTCAGATTATTTTTCTAAAAAATGAAAAAGTTCTTTATATTTAGTTTTTTTTTAAGAGAAGCTATTTTTTATTTTTTCAATAAAGCAAAATCTGAATTTGTCATTTTTTTCTTAAAGTGAATCCCTTTGACGAAATTCTGCTTTATGTGACTTCCGGTTATTATGACGTATTTTTCATTTCCTCGATATCATTATAAGTGGATTCTACTGTATATGCCAATCCTGGAAACATGCCTCTAATGATTTTCCGAGTATTATATGTACTGCTCAAACGTTCGTAAACATGTAGCAGGAATTTGATTCTATATATCTTTTGAACAAAGTTGCATTCAGCCAAAGTAACCGTTATTTTAATTCCGCTGATTTTTTTGAATGTCTAATTATTCGAAAAGTGAGCATTTCACGAGATTTCACGAAGAATACTTTCATTTTGCAAAAAGACCAAATATCTCACTTTCAAGAGTTGAGAACCTTGAATTTCTGGTATAATTATGGAATGTGAAAGTATGTAATGATTATGGTGAAAAATCAAGAAACATGTGAGTGGAAAATTGACCACATCAATTAAAACCTATTCCGTCTCTTATCTCATTCGATGAAATAATTTACGAGAAATGTACATATATGTGAAAATTATATTTTTTATGGATTCTCAATAGCTTCTATTTTTTCATCCGGGACGAATCAGAAAAAATGGGATTAATTGAACCGCTTGGCTACTTTGAACCAAACATTTGATTATTTCGACTTACGTTGAAACAACCATTAGGTTTAGCGTTATTTAGTTTTCACCACTCAATTAGTCACACATTCAAGAATGGCATGGCGGCACCTTTACGAAAATAAGTTGAGTGAGTTAGCAATCCTGACATGTTATTTCGAACATAAAAAATCTATGTTCGGTATGATCTGCAAACTTCTGTTGCTGTAACTGTTAGTATTTGCATCACATGTTCGCAATGTATCTTTGCTACAACAATACATTAACCGAGTAACAGTATAGTATTTTAAATAATTCAACAAACTTTTTTCTATTCATTCTCTTGACAAAAATGTGCTTAGTCATCGTTTTAAGGGTAACTTTCAGCGTGTCCAATGAAGCCCAAGATTTTGAATTTGGTTACTCCTTGTAGAAAATATTCCACTCTCACAAAAAAATCTTGTGCAAGAAAATATGCCAATTATATTTAAGGTTCAGAAATGTTGGAGAAAGCTCCCGGTGAAATAAATAAAATAAAACGTCTTAGCTTGAGGTTTTCTGTACACAAGTACGTACCATCTCCGAATTCTTACAAGCTCTGCCAGACCTTCAGGTTGGAAGAAGAAGAAGCGTTCTTGTTTAGTGCAAATCATCTTGTGTTTTCTGTTACCTATTTCTTTGCTATTATTATAAAGTATTATCATTATTATTAAGTTCAGTTTGTCCTTTGTTCTATATTTTTTTTGGAGTAATACTGTTCATTTTTTGAGATAGTGAATGCCTGAACCTGTTGAAGAAATAGAAATTTTTTAGTGAATTCTGTATTTCTGTTGCTTTTTTTTTAAAAAAAAAGATTGTTTAGTTTTGAGGGGTTCATAGAAACTATATCAGGGAGGTTGAATGGAAATCGCGTGGTTTCATCATAGTGGTTCAAAGTTGTCCCTATCGTGGGGTAACTTCGAACACCCATAAATTAATCAAAAAAAAATTTATTAATCATTTCAAAATTTAGTTTTCTGTCAGGTGAAAGCTCTAATTGACTCCCGGGATATATTTTTCGGGAATTTTTCATTCGCTGCCTCACCTGAGATTTATAGGTTTTAATTAAAAAAACCTCAAAAGTTAACCCGTTTTACCGGTAAAGCCGAAAAGGTTTTCTTCTAGCCTCAAAAATGCTTTGTGTAAATTTATGCACGAGTTGAAAAATCACCCTGTAGACTGAGCTGCTGGTGTCTCAATTATTTTCGTTTTATGAAATGTTGATTTTGAGACACAGATCCTCATATATCAAGAGTACATGTTGAGAACAATATTCAACGGTTCTAGAAATTCAGCTTAGTGTCAGTAGTCCTCACCCAATTGTATTTTGTTGGTCTAGTTTTGGCTCAGAGTCGTTTGATAAAATAAGAACACCTTCGTCAAATAAAAGAGCGAGTGGAGAGTTCACCGAACCATTAATTTTTCAGTAAACCATTAACAATGTCGTGACTTAGTAGGGTTGGGACACAAAACACACTCATATTTCTAACTCGCACAAGCTTTTACTAGCTTCTGATGGGTTTCGTAGACACACAGAAGGCATGTACAATACAAATATAAATCGATATTCAATGGCAACACCACGTTCTTTAATTTAGTATTATTTACGAAGCCGAAAGTCTAAGTCTGAAACATCCAGTACTAAAAAGGCTAGGATAAACATAAATTTTGTGAATTTGTTGAGTTGATAAGCAGAAGATCGTATTGTGTTGTCAATTCCTGCTCATCGAACGGCTGGGTTTCGCCGGTGCTTTTCATATAATGCTGCGAAAGTGTTCAACTCTTTTGGTGTGGATTTTCGAAATTTCACATCATTTTTCATGTTCAGGTCTCAGCTAGAGTCTCTCCTGTCTTCTAGAGAGTAAATACATATGTTTTTTAGTTTCTGCCTTTTTTGTTTTTTTCAGTATGTGTTGATGATTATTGATAACGTTAGATGAATGCAGATTGTTTTTTTTTGTCTGATTATGTACTTCATTACTTTGGGGCTGTTAATTGTCTGTTTCATCTGGGGTTCATTTGTATATAATATCATAGGAGAGTCGGCGGAGTTAAGTGTAAGAGTAGTCTTTGAGACTTAACTTCGCTCCAACGATTCTTCTCGATCTGTAGAAGTTGTATGATTATTGTATTAATTGTTAAACTAGTTCAATAAAGTCGATTAATTATTACACTAGTTCAAAAAACTGTTTTTGCTTCAGAATTGGAGAAGATACCTTTGTCCCCGTCATGATGATGATGATCAGATTTATAGTCCTTTTGACTGCGTAGACCCATTTCTGCAACTGATTAAACTTGGCAAAAAAACACTAGAATATGTCACTCGAAATCAATCACTGAACTCAGTAGAAGTAAAATGAAGCTACCGACCCACATTTCGAATCCTAGCAACCGCATAAGTTCTCTCTATAGATTGTTTTGCGTTCTGAAATTTTACATCGATCGAAAGTGTTTATCAAAACTGAAAATCGATAAATTTACTGTTCTTCCCAATATATGATGAGAAGAGGTTTTATTGGAACAGAGGTTGCTATAAGAACTTGCCTTGTAGGACTTGAACTCATGCTTTTCCATTTTCCAGGTTTATGAAGATTCTTATGACAGTGACAGTTGTAGTTTAGATCTGGATTTATTGAATTTGAAGTGAGTATCTATCGGTACACCACTAAATATCTTCAATCTTATGATAACTCCATGTTGATTCTTTTGATTCGACCTCATCCTTTATAGTCGAAATTCTTAAAAATCGAATAGTTCAGACAAGATCATATAATTAACTATAATATGGAGCGTAACTGCAGATACAGTATCTCAACACTTATTTTCAATTTGATAATGTTATGAGGAGGATTGTTATGAACAATTCGAAAATATTGAACAACTTCCGAGCATGAATAACCCATCAAGTTAAGAAGAAAGATGAATGGTGCAGGAGAAAATTAGAAAAGTGAGAAATTGAAATCGGAAGAAGATGAACAGAATAGTGAAGAAACTCAAATCCTGAAAGAATGAAGACAACATCATGCTGAATGACTATAACGAGAAAGTTATAGGGCACTTTTCGACGTTGACAAGGGAGATACTAAGAATAAATTATTCAGCTGATAAGGGAATAGGCACAGGGATTCAATCCAAATTTCCAGAAGTTGAAGAACCTAAATGAAAAAAACATGTTTTTCTAGATGGAAGAAGATTATGTTTTGCTGAAGGATATCGGGGAAAGTTTTCTGGAAATATATAAAATATATATATTGAAAAAACATATTTACCTACTGTGGGAAAATTGTGGGACGGCAAATTCACAAATATTTTCCTAACGTAATCAAATTATAAGAAGAACAGATGAAAAAAAAAGTGGAAACCACTTTTTCAATCAGTGGTATATTATAGAGAAATGGTATATTATGGAAGACGAAGAACCAAATGTGGAAGGATATTTAGGGATCTTAAGACCCAACCTGTTTAGGTGAATTTTTGGAGAAGAAATGACCCGCTTGAATGATTTAATGTTGGAAAAAAATCTGATTTGATCAGCAGATGGGAAACGCACCTGAAACCAGAAACTCTATAATATCGACACAACACATAACCTCTATAAGGCTCCTCTCATCTGTTGGGTTTCATCAGAATTCTAATTCGAGATATGTTACAGGAAATTGGGATACTTTGGAAAAAACAGTTTTGAAAAAAAATCTATTCAAAAATTTGAAATGTTCGAGAAAAAAAATTTTTTTCAAATATCTTCTGAAAAATTAATACAAAAAACTCTTTAGATAAACATCATAAATAATAAGTAAATTTTTTTTCAGGATAAATTATCCTGGTGGTGGTGACTGCAATAAATCCAGGAGTGCTGAGGTTTCGAAAACTAAATGTGTAAATAGAGATAGGGGGGATAATCCGTCTATTAGCAGCTCACAGATTCAGGTATTTTATTATAAACTCTTCTCTGTGAATACTAATTCAGCTCATACATAACTGTCTTATCTCATGAAAATTTCCTGTGAAAAAACCTTCTCTATGGTAAAAAATCATTGAGTTGGATTAAGAATTATTACAAAATTTCTGAATTCATTGATACTCATATAGCATTTTTAGTTGAGGAATCTTGTACCAATCTTGTTATTTTAATATGCTACTCGTAATCAAAATTTCTTGAATTTTACTTCATATATGCAGGAATATGTTTATTAATATTAAAACTGAAATTCCAAAATATCGAACAGATGAATTCATTTTTTTTGTGGACACCACAACAACTATGTAGTGAATAATTTGCTTTTGCATTTTCTCAAACTAAATGCGTAGTTTTTCTACACAGCTCGTCACCCTCCAAGTGGATTTTACTGTATGTGCACAAAAGAAAACTAATCTGTGAATAGTTCTGATGATGCAAAATAAAAAATTTTCCAAATGGTGGCCACCTCCATAAAAGTTTCTCTATTCAAATATTTTCACATTCCATTAGAACTAACCCATAACTTTTTTTGTCTCTTCAACTTTTTTTCTCATATTTCAATATAAGAAAAACTTTAAAATTGCCATTTGATTATGTTTATGTGCAATAAAATTGTTATGTGTTCGGAGACTTTCAACTGTATTATCTCACTCCATCACTTCATTAATTTTTTCATCGTTAATACCCTAATCTTATGGCATTGTGTCACAATCAAGAATGGTAATAGACCAAGGATTCCTTTCAACGTTTTTACCTATCTAGTCCAGGAGTACCAGAAACAGCCAAAATCAAACAATTTGGATACCCTGCACACTTTTTTATTTACGAAAATATCTGATAACCAATAAAAGTTTCTAAAGGCACGTTTCCACTGGAAATAAAACACTAAATTAAATTTTTTGTACTGAGGGTAAAAAAAATACTTTTTTTATTATCTCAATTTCGAACGCATTTTTTTTTTATCTTATATCAAATAAAAAGAATTGAGATGAAGAAAAAGAATTTAGTGTCTTATTCGCAGTGAAAAAGTGCTTGTAGAGCGTGTTTGTAGTTTTTAGATATTTTCGAAAATGAAAAAGTTATGGCACATCTTCGAAATCGATAAAACATCAACATTTTATCATAATTTCAAAACAAATAAAGATATCGATTTTTACTACTGTGATTTCCACGAAAATCGAGCCCAGGTCTCCTCTCAACGTTCTTACCTATCTAATCTAGAAGTACCAGAAACAGCAATAATCAAGCAATTTGGTATACCCTGTACATCGAGCACATCGTAGGTATTAGTCGCTCTACCTGTACTGTAGATTGAAGGTGTGCTCAAAGTCACGTGGAATAGAACGAATATTCTTGAAAACAGTTGCATTAAGCAGGGTGCATCAGAACGATTCATTTATAAAACGGCTCAAAAGCTCTTGATTTCATATTAGTACGTTTCTATATTGTTTCTGCAACTACTCATGGAATCGCCCTCATCCATTATTCACTTAATATAAAACTGAATTGACTGATACTGAATAGGTCTTCTCCTTGTTCTAGGTGAGCCACCCTTTAGAAAGCTATAAATCTGGTCCGCCATTGCAATTCAGAGCACCGAGAGGCTACTCGCAGGCTTCTCGACCTTCTTGGGAGTCCTTGGTAGATAAAAGCAAGTCTTCAGTCAGAATTTGCGAAGAGAGGGTGGAAAAAAACGATTTCCTCTATCCGTCCAAGAAGAAGAGGTCTACTTGTTCTTTTGATGTTGAATTCGAGAAACCAGTCTCGAAGCCCATGTGAGTTGTCTTCATGCTTTCGGAAATTTCTCATTCATTAATCATTTTTCCATATTGCAGCTCTAGATTTACGTATAGAGGCTCAGAGGAAATTCGACAATTTCCTTTCAAGGAAACGCCTAGTGGCAATTTGAAGGTGACTTCTGACCAGGTGAGATAAGAGCCTGAAGGCCACTTCAGATCATACTTTCTCGTCACACATAAAGCATTATCGATGCATCATACAAATCATTGTTTTATGTAAACAATCGTGATTTTTGCCCCTCTACGTGTGGGATGATCTTTTCTACTCATATTTTGGAAAAACTTCCTACTTCCTATAAATAGATCTTGGCAGTAAGAATTTCATCCAGAAATATAACAATACATATAAGTTAGGGTGGTAGTGCACAGGCGTCTCAAACCAACGCTTCTCACAAAATAAAATAATGAAACGAAAATGAAAAACTACGAGAAAATCACGGACAAGGAGTCGTCATTTTCCAAAATTCCTAATTGAAGATGAAATAATCTTTCCATGTTTGAAGAAAAAAAAACACACTACAATCATCTACAGGTCACATTCTAAATGACAGATATGACTTATTACATAATCATAGAAAACATTACATATTCTCCAAAAACTGTCATTTTCGTTACTTTTATGCCCACTTGCACCATTTTCTGGTTAAGACAGACTTTTCTAAGGCACCCTCAGATTTTGTGTCAGGCTTTACCTCGCCTCAACGGTGTTCCATTAAGACAATCTTCACCGCATATCTAATAGAAACGACTTTGTTCAGCATACGCTAAGCAATGCCGAAATACTGTATAAATCATTGAATTTGTTTGTTTTGTCGTAGAAATGTGATATGACCATATGGCTTCTTGTCGGCACTGAGCACAGCGAAGTAGCACTTGAATTCATACACAATCAAGATAATTTGTCTATGTATTTTCCTTTTCAGTATTCTTATTCAGAACCTATTTTTTTTATTTGAAGAAAATAACTTAATTTGATTTCAACAACTCGCTATTCGTAACTTTAATGACATAATTCTCTACCTGTAGAATATCATCGAAGTAGTGGTTTTCACATTAACAAGAGTTGATAGTACCTGCAGAATTAATAATTGCGTGAGTACAATCAATTCCACCCATAACACGAGGAAATCCAGCAATTTGGTAAAATTGGGTTTGGGTGGAACGTAATTCTGCTTCTGTCTGAGGCATTCTTATGAATATTTCGTATATTACCATGTTGGAAGTTTGAAATGATATTAAAATTATTGAAGAACTTTATTAATCGTGTTGCAATAACCTTTTCAATGATCTTGGAAAATGAACTATAAAGACTTATGGGTCTATAGTTCCAAAATTCCTCTTACTTACCTTTCTTAAATATAGGCCTCACAATAGCCCTTGATGTATGACAAGTAGTCCAACTTAGATTGAAAGTGAGGTTTGGGACCCCGTTTCTCCTGCACCAAAGTTCAGGTGCCTGTTAAGTTGCAAATTATCAATGCTTGAGGAAGACTTGAGCCCGTCTTAAACATTCATAACCTTTACAATGTACTTTATCTTCGAAGTATTGTTGATTTGATTTGTGATAGCTAACTCTCTTGAACACACAATTTGTTTTCAAATGTATTGAAAATTTTCCCAATTGGTTGAATTTCCCAGGTTTTAGCACATGGTTTTTCACTAATTTACATAGTGAAATCGACCTTATTGAAAAGAGAAAAACATGTACATCCCAAGAAGATTTCATAAAATACTATATTTTGCCTAAGCGTTCAACTCTTCTAGAAATCGAATTTAAAAAAAATATTTCAGAATTAAAAACAATTTCAACAGTGAGACCAAATGTTTTTGACATAAACTCGAACAGCACGATTTCTCTCTTTCGTACTTAGTTTTCAGATACTAGAATCTGGTATCTGTGCTTTCATATAATGCATACGAGAGATATTTTATACCAAATTTTGTACGATATGATAAATCTGACAGGGTTAATTTTTTCTGGAATGGTGCCCCCTTAGGACACTTTTCCTTGTGCACAAATTTTACTCAGAGGCCTTTGTTCCATTATTCAGAAATGTTTCTTATTGATATATAATTAGGTCCTTTTTTCAGGTCGTTTACGAAACCGAAAAGTTAAGCATTTTAGTCGCCAAACCCGAAATAACGAAGGTCAAGGTCTTGGGAAGCAAAACGATTCAACACTCTTCCATCATGGCAAAAACTGAAGAAGATTGTTCAAAATGCACTGCTATAGACACCATAATGAGCCAGGTAAAGCTATTTAATATTTTCGAAGCACAGATTGATCTCTCTTAATTTTTCAGGGAGGTTTGACAACCCTTGGATCTCTCATAGGCAGCTCGCCCGTGAGGGCAAACAACGAGGCTGTCGAGTACAAGAGCAAAAGGACAAGCGAGATCTTGGACCCAGAACTGAACCTTGGTAGGCTTGGATACAGTGGCGGCGACGGCATTAGTTGGGAGAAAGTTATGCTGCCGGAGAAGAAAAATCTGTACCTTGAGTTGTATTCTAGGATCACCAATTACACGTGAGTTTCAATATTTCAGATGCCAGAACATTTAAAAATAAATGAATAACACTGTACTTTATTCTCACAAATGGCCATCGACCATTCAGCATGTATGAACAACTGTGTTGGAGTACGAATAAGTTACAAAATTAAAGAAATATACAGGGTAATCCACGGTCGATGGTAGGTTAGACGTTTACGGAGAACGGTAAGCAAGAATTATTTGAAAATTTGGTTTCTTATAAAAGAACAGCTGCTCTATTGATCTGAAATATCTTCTTGTACAAAGTTTTCGGCTGCACAGTTGTTGAAATTCTTCGATTGCAGTGTGATCCACTTCACTCCGTACCTTGGGATGAAGTGGATCGCACTCAAAAATCGATGAATATAAACTTTAACCATTACAGGGGTTAAGTGAATCACTCAAAATGAAAAAGAATCTATTTATAAATCCAAGAAGTGATCTGAAATAAAAAAGGACACCATGTAAAAAAAAATATTATAAGTAAAAAAATATCGTCAATTTGGACAAACAGAAAGAAGCCGACGAAGAAACTTAGTATATAATTATTGAAGATTAACACATAATTTCTGACGAGTGAAAAACACAAAAACATATACAAATAAGCCACTCATCTGAAGACGCTATGGAAGCCAATCAGATACTATATAAATAAAAATGTCAGAAATAGAAACTATTTTGTAAATTAACTATCAATTAATCCCAAAAGATCTAACCATGTTCTGTTTCTAAACAAAATACGATAAAAGCAACGTAAATGAAACATTTTCTGTAGCTATGAAATTTTTGCGAAATGGCAATAATATAAAATCACAATTTCTGTATTTCTTTCTGAATGGTATTCAGTGGAAAGCTTCCACTGAATGACTAAATGAGTCCAATGGTATGACGATATTCCTACCGCGTAATAAATAGTCCAAAAATGAATAAATGAATGAAAAACCCAAAAAAAACATACAAAAATGATCAGAATACTCTTGCTGGAACACGAAAACAATATCAGCACCTCAAAGGTAAAGTGTGTTAACTTTCTACAATATTCGATTCACATTAGTAAATTCTAGATAGTGGAACACTTTTTTGGCTCCCTGGGTAAATCAAGTCACCAAATAATAGCAGAAAACATCCTTTGAAACAATAATGGAACTGAACAATCTCTGTTTTGTCTAATTTTAATATTGTGACTCACCTCTGGGGTGCTGATATTATGTTACCGTTAATGATTGGTGGGGGTTGATGCAGGATAACAATAAGGTGCAATGTTTAAATAACTCGATTCTCGAGATTAGCCAGAGATTAAGAAAATACATAAAAGATACTCTTAGCTTTGTGTATATTGAGAATTTACAGTTGAACATTACTACATTATTACATCCTCGAAAGAAATCTTGCTTATAATTCGCCAGATATTTCTCTATTCGTTGTTACCGGAATAATAATTGAAAGATGTGTTTCCGAGGCGTCAGGCGTCGTTATTCCAGAAAGAATATTCGTGCAAAAAAAAAAGCATATCAAAAACATAATTTTTTCGAACTCACTTTCTTGATTCTGGGGACATATTATACTACTCAAACAAACAAAATCTGAGTATATACTACTCCGCCGGGAAAATGAAATGAGTGTAACACAAACTCATAACTTTTTGTCAAGCGGACTATGATCGAAATTCATGAAAAGAAGAGCGAACCGAAATACAAAAACGTACATATTTTAGTTCAGAAAGAGTCACTTTCCCGCACTAGTAAGAGAAAGTATTAGCAGGGGTGTTTCCCGCACACTTTCATTTAAGAATAAACTGAGTTATATGTCCCTATGCATCGAACGTCAACGATGAGAGTACCATGGTGACGACATGTAGAATTCATGTGTATTATGGATTTTCATGGAATGTTTTGTATGTTGAAATAAAATATATATTTTCAATGTGGGGTTGTAGAAAAAATAATGTTCCTTACTTGTGCACAAGGTATCTTTACCGTACTCGATTGCAACAGCAATCTAGTACGGAAAAGTAAAACTTTCTGCACTTGATAGGAAAATAACTATTAAAACATAGATGAATTCAAGGTAATCATCATAATTATGCGATAAAAATATAGGATTGATCAACCAAATATCACATGCTGATATCTCAGAGACTGGAGAGCAGAACCCAGCCCATTTATTGTGATATACTGTCAGCAAGAAAAATTCAAAAAACTGTAGTAACTCTCTGCAATCTCTATATAAAAAAACTTATCCCACTCCAACTCAGCCTGCTTTGTGTTTGAATTTGACAACAAGAAAATCACAGATGTTGCTTCACCGATAATCTAACAATGGCATGTTTCAAACAACCAACCTGGATATGACTTCGAGGAATACGTCACAATCAAGGAAAAAACAAGCCAGCTGGTCTGAGATCTGAAACCAGAAAAAAAATGCAGATTTACAAAACCTCGAAAGATTTTGCGGCCCACATGTACAGTAAAACTGAGAAATATGAATAGTTGAAACTGACAGCTAAAACTGTACAGGGGATTGTTTATATTTTACTCAATAGCTATCTCAGTTAATATTGGTTTTACCTCGGGTTGTACAAAAACGTTTGAATAGGCAAATTTGAAGTATTTTTTATGGGCATTCAGAATTCAGTAATAAGAAATTAATAATGGCATCGAAAACCTGAAAATTTGTTGTGAACTATTGTTTTTTAAATGGAACACCCTGTATTTAATTTTTCTAGTCGGTAGAGCTCTTCCTTCTGATTTCAAATATATATACTTTATTGGGGTTAATTCCGGCAGTTTTTGAAAAATATAGATAGTTTCTTCTAAATCTAAGGCAGCTGTGGATTGTCACACGATAACGATGCGATTTCTTTATATCAAACGAAACGTGGATAAAAAAACAATTGATATTTATTATTTTTATATATTAACTAAAAGATGAATTAAGTGTTCAAATTACCCCCATACACGTCTACACATAGTAGATATCTTTTAATTTATTTTTTAAGGGTTTTCCTTACCATTTATGGAATATCTTGTGGTTTTCAATTATTTCTTCCTCAATTCTGAAATTAATCTTTTCAATATTTTGCAAAGGGCACTTTATATTTCGAATATCCCCATAAAAAAGGGTCCCCGGAAAGTTAAGTAGGGACTATCAGGGGACCATAGAATAGAACTTCGATATAAAGAAATCACAGCATTTTCGAGTGGCCTTATACAGTTGCCTTAGATTAAGACGAAAAAAACCTATATTTTTCAAACACTGCCGAAATTAACCTCAATAAAGTAGGTATATAATTTGAAATCAGAAGAAAGACCTCTACCGATTAGAAAAATAAAATACAGTGTGTTCCATGTAAAAAACAATAGTTCACAACAAATTTTCAGGTTTTCGATGCCTTTATGAATTTCTTAGTACTGAATTTTGAATGTCCATGAGAAATACTTCAAATTTGCCCATTAAAACGTTTTTGTACGACCAATATCAACTGAAATAGCTATTGAGTGAAATATAAACAATCACCCTGTACGTGAGTGGCCGGCCTAAGAGTTTCTTCATTCAAAACTCCTTTCGTTTAGTAACAATAATTTTGAAGACATTGAAAATGATGAGGAAGAGATCACGATTAATGCAATAGTAACCTAGTAATTTGTTTTTGCTATAAATACCAAATAATTTATTGTATGACTTATAATAAAATGAATGCAACAGATTTTTTGCAATATGTATTATTTTGGTGTGCCTAAAACATATTCGATTCAACAAGGATCAGAGTCCAGGACTCTGATAATTGTTACTATTTTATACAATATTCTCAAATAATATGAATAATAAATTTATTTTGAGAACACTCAGTTTTGCTTCACAACATTTTTATAAAAATACATGTAGAAAATCATACTTTGAACGTAATTCAAATGAAAGTGCTGATTTTTTGAAAATCTTAAAATTCAAATTCTGCTAATTGTGGGATTTGTGATCCCTATCGTTATTTCCACGTACTCTTCAACTGTAACCTTACGTTTTATATTGCCGCATAATCGAATACAATATTCGCGCCCTTCCTGGTAACCTTGTGTTCTAACGAACGAAATTACTTTGATTGTAAGGATACCAGAGTATTCATATTGAATAAATGAAAATATTGTTCTAGCAACGCCGACTGTAAAGTTTACATCGACAACGAAGAATTCAATTGCCATCTGCTGGTATTGCAATGTTACTCGGAACTGTTCGACGAATATATAGCTGTAAAAAAAGTGGAACTCCCTTCGGTACATACTTCTCATTTCAAGATTGACGTAAATCTCATCATCGTTTTGGTTTTAGGACAAATGCAGCGCCAGCTCTTTTGCCTTCATCTACGAGTGGATGATAACTGGAGAGCCATCGTACAAAGAGCTCAATAGAGACAACGTTCTGGACATATTTATATCGGCAAAGTACCTCAAGATAAAAGGTTTGAATATTTTTCATTTAACCTTCTTTATTAAGATCAAAGTTTGTTATGAGTAAATATACAGGATGTCATCAGAATATGGAAACGTGCTCGCGTTTGTATAATATTCATGTTATTGTTTTCGCTTTTAAGTGTTGAAATCGTTCAGAAGGGCATAATTTGACATAGAGCAGATGTCACAAGTATTTTCGGTTAGACAGGAAATGAACTATTTTTTTTTTTAATTGCACACTTTAATTTTTTTCGCATATTCCTTAGCACACATTCTTGAAACAAATATGTGTGCGATAAATCGAAATATCGGTAAATATATCGAGAAATGAGTTGAAATAATCTGGAACATTGAATTCTCTAGATTATTTCTTGGAACGGAAAACAGGGAGATACACTCGCGTTGGCAAGAACCTTTGTTGTTAACTCGTGTAAGGTTGGGTGCCAAGGATTTTGAGACGTCTTGATCAGTCGGACACTTGGAAATACTTTTGAGATATTCAGGATAATTAAAATCAAGTAGGATATGGAATTTTTTCAGGTTCACGATAAGTTCGTGATATTAAACAGAACCAAAAACGCGGAGATTTGGCTTGTGGGTAGGAAACGCCCATAGAAGTGACAATTGGTGAATAGGAGGGTAAAAACAAATATTTTCTCTAGAAGGTGGCAATTTTGGAATAAGGTACCACCCAAAAGGTGAAGAGAAAAATTTACATTCCGATAATTATCGAAATTAGTCAGTAGTGTTCGAGAGAAGGAACTATTTACTCGCGAGTAGTGTCCGGGAAGTTCGGCTTGCTCGGGTATTTGTGTGTGACAAAAGTAATTTCACATTTAGAATTTGAGTCTCAAGTAGAGACTTCATTCTATTCAGGTTATAGAATGGTCAAAGGCTAGGTCACAAGTGGAGATAGTATAGTCTATTCCCAGGAAATAGTAGAGAAAAGTTTTAATTTTCACGTAGAATTTCGTTATATAGAGTCATGAACTCGTCGAAATATCGCGATCAGAAGCGGACGTGCGTACAAGGTGTACGGAAGTTAGGCGGAGTGAAAAATCGCCGTGTGGATTTAGTGAAGGAACCCATTCAGCAGCGCACCCAGGGTGGGAGCCTAGGGGCTGCAGCCCCCACCCCCCAAAAATTGATACTTTCGATCATACAATGAAGATGCATATTGATGCATCCAACCTCAAAACCCCTGTAAATACAGGTAATAAAAATATGTAATAGATTGTTCTTAATAATGAGTTGTAAGGTTAGTTATTAGTTTATGAAGCCCACACTTGTTATAATAATTTATTTAGTTGATTTTCAACGTCTTCAGGAATTCCAGTTGTCCTTCACCAAGCCACTAAACACATAAGGCAAAAAATATTGAAGAAGAGGCAATTCATCGTCTTGCTTGCCTTTGCCAGGCTTTAGTAAAAAAAAATTTGGTGCACATGGAGGCTGGAGCAGTCGAAATTACAAAAAAGTCAGTGTCCTCCTCAAAAATATCCACACATTCATGGGACTGCTGAAGAACTTCAACAGCATTTGCTACGATTAGATGATCAGCATCCCCAATTGGATGATCCACTGTGCGATTTCACATTGCGAATGGGAGGGGCGGGTTACGCGGATGGTTTACAACTCTCATTTCAATAACAGTTTGTTCTAAGGCTCGTAGTTACAAAGAAGATTTAATGAACGAATGTTCATTATACATATGTGTTTTTCGAAAAGTGTGAAAATTTGCCATATTTCGATGAATGATTTCTATGAAATACTTGTTCAAAATATAATATCGTAATTATTTTTAGGAGCAGAATTCAATGCGGAACACTTTTGAATACAACAATGTTTTTGATTGAGTGCGTAGTTTAGGAGCTAATCGAGAAAACCCTAATATACTCCGATAATTTCGAGGTTTTTCGAACTTCACGACATACTGGGAAATTGGAGCAAAACTCAAACTACTCTTATAAAAGGCCTGAATAAATGATTAGAACAGTTTTCAGAATTCCAGCAATTATTTCCAGGCAAAAGTCTAATTTGCTTGGTCTATTAGCCATCATCATATTCTTATATAATATTATTAACATCCAGTAAAATTAGTCAAATTCAATTTGATTTTCGAGAACGTACAAGAAAAGAATACAAGAAGTTTTTATATGAGGTATCACACAATCTATCTTCCGTATTCAGATTTTAATGGTCGGAGGGGTGCCTTTTTTAATAATTTTCGAAATCCACAAAATATCAAAATTTGATTTTATTTTTAAAATAAATGAGGATATCGCGTATCAGCTTGCTTAGACTACATATTCCTGCGAGAAAGATTGTCTGACTTTTGTCAGATTGTATATCTTCTGATGAATAAATTGAATTGAATCATTTATCATTCATGCAGTTCTCGGAAAAATCCATAAACAGCAAAAATCAAACAGTTTAGGTTACCCTGAATGCTCAGTGACCAACTAACTCATTTTGAATTAAGAAATTATCCTACTGAATTTACAACCAATAGAGGCAACAGGCAATACGACGTACTTCACAGAAGACCAGAAATTACGAAATTCCTCAACGAATGATTTACCTACCATAAACGATTCCAACTAGATAAAAAATGATATTTCCATATATTTCCCGCGGGTAGTGTGGACTGGCAAGTTTCAACCATTCCCTTTGATGTGTGTCATAAATTCGCCTTCTTGGTGAACCCAGGCCAACGCTAGCATTAGGCTCTGGTTCGCCATATGTTCTGCATACACACGCTGCCCCAACGTTGGAACGAGTGGACGTTGGCCGAGGTTTACCATGTCGTCTGTAGCCGCCTTTATGCAATATGACTCGATAATAATTCTGTTATTTTTTTTCGGCTTTCAAGCACTTGCCGACATCCGATCGACTCCGGTAAACATCCATTTTGAATTTTGTTCTTCAGAAATGATTTGACTCCAATATGATGGATGTATTTCCTGATTTTGGTGTTATTCCGATTCTGATTGAATTGAAACAGTTTTTCTATTCTAGTTGCATTATATTCGAAATTTTCATGTATTAGTCAGGGCAGGTGATCAAAGATTCTCTCGTCTTGGTTACTCAGTTTCCACGTAATAATGAGCTGGATATCGAAATGAAGATAATATCATGTGAGAAAATTTCAGATCTGATGGAACAATGCTGGGCCTTCATAGACAACGTAGAAGTCTTCAGCGAAGATACTGCTTTCTTCTTGTATATGGACGCTAAATCAAAAGGGTACGAGGAGGTCCAAGAGCTCATGCTGCCTCGAATTCAAGGTTTCTTCCTGATGCTGGTCAGCTCACAGGACTGGCTGGAACTGCAGGTAGAGGATGTGAAGAACCTCCTGCAGTCGAATTACATCTGCGTCAACTGGTAAGTGGTAAACAGGATAGCGTCATAGTGTACAACCTGTTCACCGACAGCGAAATGGAGGTCTTTATGTCCGCGGTGCGCTGGTTGAAGCACGACTGGGAGAACAGGGACAAGCACAAGTACGACGTATTGTCTTGCGTGAGGTTCGGCAACATCGCACCTTGGCAGTTGGTGGACATCAAGAGGAATCCGGAGAATCCGGATTTCATGGAGTTGGCCAAGGATCCCGTTATCTGCAAGATGATAGACGACGGGACTTGCGTGAGTTGGTTTTCTTTCCAAATATATCTAGCAAAATAATCCAAGAGGAAATTGTATGAATTACTTTATGTGTGTCAGATCACTGATTTCGTTTATGAAAGTGCTCATTGTAAAAGATAATGATTACTTCTCCTTGTGAACGAGATTTTCTTGATAATGGAATATTTGTAAGGACATTATTTAGGCTATTTCCATTATGTATATTTTTGGTATTTACCGACGTTTCGGCAAGCATTCGCCTGCCATCATCAGGGTGTTGTTGGCCCTGAGAAGGACCGGTCTCTGATAAACTTTTTCCGTCTGGACTTGTGCGCTCCATACTATCCAATTATGATATGGGGATTCAAACGCGAGCTGTCAGAGGTGTAACCTCCGAAACTCACGAAGGTGAAACCTGACAATGAGAATCAAAGAACCGAAAGTTGCAGCTATGAAATACCAGGTGAATGTGGCGGATCCTACATTGGTGAAACTAAAAGCCCTCTGAAAGTCAGTATCACAGAATACCAAAGACTAGCTGAACAAGGAGAAACAGGGAAATATAAGCTAGCCCAACATGCTTGGAACGAGGACCACAACGTCAAATGGGACGAAGCTTTATAATATCAAAGGAAGAAGGATAGAGAAGAATGAAATTGAAAGAAGCAGCTTTCATGGCGATAACTCCCAACCCAATCAGCGCGCTTCCTCTGGATATGAAGAATATCTGGGTGCCCTTACTGAGATCTGAATTGAGGAGGACGAACGCGGCCCGAGGAAGCCATTAGTCCTGACATGAACCAGTCCTGACCTAGCCCAACCTACTATGCAAACCAATTACGAAAGAGATAAGTACAGTTGATTTATGACTTCCTCTTCTTCTTCTTCTTGAAGTGAGCCTGAGTCATGTCAATGCTGTCATCAGCCTTCTTGTGACATTGATGTTCATTATTTATTTATGACATTTATGTCTAAATGTCAAAACAACTAGAATTAAATGAGAATTCCCTACTTCGTTAGAATGGTAGTCGAAGTAGGTTGAGTTTCGGAGGTTACATATCTGACAGCTCGCGTTTGAATCCCCACATCATCATTGGATAGTATGGGGCGCACAAGTCCAGACGGTATAAGTTTGGCAAAGACCGGTCCTTCTCAGGACCAACAACACCCTGATGACGGCAGGCAAATATTTGCCGAAACGTCGGTAAATACCAACAATATAGATAATGAAAATAGCCCAAATAATAGCCTAACGATAACTTCTCCTCTAACGAGTTTTTTCCAATAATTCGTACAAGCAATCTCGCAAAGTTCATAAATTTCATTGGAATTCTTTCTTGCTTCAGAATATTACTCACTGTATTTTTTTAAACATATTCAAGAAGGCTCAACTGATTTGCAGTCATAAAGTCCAAATATAATAAATTTTCTCTAGCTGCGCAATGATAATTATCGAGCTACAGTTTATACTGGGTGACCTCGTAGACGCTGATCGGAATTGGGTTGTCACAATTCTGTTAGTTTCTCGTTCAACCCTATCCCATTCTTTACGTTATGAAGCATACAGAGATATTGTGAAAACTACCGGCAATAAACGGTAAAAGTGCTTTTCGAAGAATTTCGCAATACTCAAACTATATAATTTGCTACTTTCACATGATCTCTTTAAAGCCCCTACTGCATGAAAAAGCTGGCCAAATCATTCCAGTTAGGTCATATGTCACTTGTTCAAAATTGAAATAAAAGGAGAAATTATTGCACATAAGAGAGCACTCTGAGACAGAATTATCCAAATGACAAGAACGATTACTTTATCACTTCGGATAACAATGTATCTCATAAATTACAGATATATTCGAAAAATATAATTTTCTCCCTCAGATTCGTCATTATCAAATATTGGTACGGTCAAGAAAACGACGATTTTCAACATTGGAACAGCGTGCTGGGCCTTCAGGAGCCGCCGGCAAGGAACTGGAGCGGCTCCGATAAGACCTACTTCACGTACAGGGAGTTCTTGATATATCTTGACCAGTATCGAAGAAACCAGCTCATGGAAAAGAACAAACCCAGGATGATGACCGACAAAAAGCCAACAGAAGCTAAAGTTTCTCCTGGTATGACCCCCAAAGAACTTTCTCACGAAAAACTCACAACGGCTGCACCCAACATGGACGATTTCTTGAAGAAGAAACCCGTAAGTAACGCCAAAACGCCGAAGAAAGTAAACAACGTGACTTCATAACCTGGAAAATGGAATCTTCAACTGAGAAATTTTTAGTGGTGTTCGTCTTTCGCATCAGATGTGATTTTTAAATCTTCATATAATATTTACATATACTATAGAGGTGGTTATGTATACACTTATACGTTTATACCATTTTCGATAAGGAATATACAATATACCTGATTTGGAAGCTTTAGGTTTTTTTATCCAAAGGGATAATAAGTCGAGATCTTGGAGTCTTCAAATATTACTATTACTTCTGCGACACACGATGTCAAATTCACTAGTGCATTGTGGACAATAATTGTATTCCCGCTAGCTTGGTTCTAGAGCTAATTTCAAAATCCGAGGTAGGTCTCAAAGGTAATTAGAAAAATGACTATTTTTTTCGAATACTCAGTGTTGCTTTAGTAATTACTCAACATTACCAGACACTTCATGATTATGATTATCCGTGCCAGATATTTTTGGGGTCCTACTACTACGCGCACGGTGTCATGGTAACGAAGGAAAATGAAAAAAGAGTCACTTCTCATATTGTTCAATGCGCGAACCTTGAAATTTTTTGACGTTTGTAGAAAAAAACTATTTTTTATTCTGAAAGTTTGTTCTTCTAGTTTTTCACCTATGATTTGTACAGAATGTCTTCCACATAGCGGCCTTGGGAGTTATACTCATTTGGTGTCTTCCTCCTCAGAATACTGTCATTAATTCTGATAATTCCTTCAAAAATTGCTTGCTTCGTGAATCTTCAAGGTTCCTAGGACCTCAGCCTTCATGAAACGTAAATTGAGAACTAATTTCCACACCTTGTATATAATTATGTTTCTACCCTCTGAGATCACTTTTTTTTTTAAAAACAACTTTATTTCTTGAAGCAAGTTAACTCACATAATGATATTATTCATGTGTATATGTACATACATAAATCGATGGTGCACTGGTTTGATTGTAACTGTGGTACAGGTAATAATGAATTAAAAAAAAACAGTGTCGGTGTGGAACTAATACAGGTCCCCACATGAAGCTTTTACGGCATTGACATTTTTTTTACCTTCCTGTTTTGAGGTCTTGTGATGAAACTGATCTCTATCGCAATATTATTTAACATTTTAATTAGGTTATTTGGTGCGTTCTGAAGTATAATACGATGTTTTCCGCTTTTTCAACACCCATGAAAATATCGAACCCGGGAGAAATTGGTAATTGGTGAGTTTCCTATGAAGTTCAGACTGTCCTCTAATCTGATCCATTTTTCAGGATGGGCCGACAAAGAGAGAAGTGAAGTTTGTCATGTAAGTGCATTTTTTAGTTTTTCACATTGAATGAGAGTTTGTGCATTGTAATTGCAAATAAACAGATAAACAAATTGTGATTTGAAACCCTGATGCACTTACAATGCCAAACGTCCATTTCCACTCTACATATTTAATTTCATGAATGAGGCATCTTTTTATCATAACTTTTCGTTGAAAATGATAACCTGTGCAAAAATGTCAATAGCATCGTTAAAACTGAGTGAAATAATTCGTCCGCATAAGTGTTCGTTGCGAAAAGGTAGAGAATCTCAGAAAAAAGTTTCCATATCGGCCAGTGGTTCTCAGATATTTATGTTTCTCGAGAACACAGAACCTGATGTATTTTTTCTGTTTAAAGAAAAGAAATGAAAAACAAAAAATTCTTAGCCGTCACGGGTTCCATACCTATAACATTGATAAATTGACAAAAGTAGTCAATGAGTACCATCGTCAATCTATAGGCCTACAGAATGTTTATCAGGCGAAGCTGAATGGGAAGATGAAACAGATTTTGTCTTTGAGAGAATATATAGACCATTTTCTGCCCAATTTGCTTCGTCAGTATCCCATATCCCCTAAAGACAGAATATTTATGAAAATCTTCTTCCCTTCAACCTACTGAAAAGGGCCTGTTGGGTAACACTTTTTTTTTCCTAACCACGATACTTTTTTAATCGAAATTACTATAGTGTAGAATTACTTTGATTATTTGGAATAATTTAAGGGATTTCATGGCTCTCTAGATCGAAAAATAAAATGGGCGTTCTGACGAATGAGATATCAACTTTGAGGTATTATTAGATTGAGAAAATTATGGAGATTTCAAAAATGTAATAATATACCGGGTGTTCTATTTGAAAATCGAAAGTTGATGTCATTTCCGGAAAAAACAGGAATAGTATTTTTTTTCTGAACATGTCAAAAAGTGCCCCATAGTGAATATATTCAATGTTCCAAATTTCAAAAATATATCTACAGAAACAAAGGAGAAAATGGGGGTGTACCATGAGTCTGTGTCACACTGTATATGCTTTTTATAGCTATATGAAGTTAACCCATTAGAGCCGGAATTAATTTTTTCTCGATTTTTGAAATTTTTTGAAAAAAGCTGGTCAGTACCCCCTGTAGAGACGGAAAAATAATATAAAAATTGTAAACGCCCTCTTGTTTTTTCAAAATTGGAGGTTGCCATATGGCAACCCTAGGCGCTTGTGATCACTCTTCGTGAATATTTTCATTTTTAGAGGAAATACTATTTTACTGTAAAGATACATAGAACTTTTTGACATTTTGATAGTTTCAAAACATTTCATTCTTTTATAAAATATTTACTATGTCGTAATACAAATATCATTGGTATAAAACGAAAAAAAAAACAATCTATGCAAAGTCCAACATCACCTTTTGAACACATTGTTCTCATGATCGTCCTACATACACTTCCAGCCCACTCTTTGTGTCTTCTGTGTATTCCACAAGATGATTGGGTTAATCGAATCTTACGGAATTGGAAATTCGACTATCTCTGGAAGAAGAACAAGAGCTTCCTTGTCCGTTCGATGTTACCCCATACTTTTTCAAATAGCTGTTGACCAATTCACGTTCGAATTCGAGTTGTGAATTTTTCGGTCTCCCTGTTTTATTGTACAGTATCCAGATATTTTGCATAGCTACGTCTAGCAACCATGAAACAATCGGCCAATACCATTTCTTACTACTCCTATCCGGTCAGCATTATCACTGAGTATAAGCGCCTAGGGTTTCCATATGGCAACCCACGAAATCAACTGAAAATTTTTCCTACTAATATTTTTTCGTGATTATATTTTGGCTGTTAGGATTATAAATTGAAGTTTCAAGATTCATATAAAAAAAATTCTGACAAAACCAGGGCGCAAATAGAAAACATTTCACTTGCACGAACTTAGGTTCCATGTTTTTAACGATTCTGCATCTCCAGAAATTATTTTCTGATATACAGGGTGTTCCCAAACAAAATTATTCAATAAATTTTTTAAATGGAACACCTCTCATATTTTCGCATATTCTGAATGCTCTTCAATACCTCTATCTTGACGTAAAATATTTGAGCTACTAATCTTATTCAGAAAAAAAAATTCTACGAAACAGTAGTTCGGTAAAAGCCCTCTAACGATTTCCAGAAGCGATTGAAACATGAATTTGATCAGAATTTCTTTCAACTTGAGAATTTGTGTAGTTATCGTTCCTGAATGATCAACCTCTTTCATACAGTGTGTTCGTTATCCGTTATCAATGTCGAAAGCTGAAGAATTTCAAATTGTTTTGTCTCAATTTTTTCAAATGTAACACCCTGTATTTTTTTTCATAATGATGTACACAGTCTAAAATAACACCCCACATTATTTCAGAATTAAGCTGAGGATTCTTTTCACTCCTGTGTCCCGCAGACACGAGAAATGACATTTCAATCAAAAATTTCAGGAATAATGAAAATAATAAACTAACGGATATTTCAAATGAGTTACACAATGAATCCAAACTGAATGACCAATTTTTGAAAAACTTCAAAACCTTTTCAAAAGCATAATCCTTCAACATCAAAATGATAATGTTTTTCCGAATAAGTAACATATACATAGGTATTATTGGTAACTTGTGTATTGTAACGATTACAGAGTTTTATCGGCATCTAAAAAAATAATTATTCCTGAAAAGGTTCATATGATTTTCATGTCGTAACAGTGCCACAGAAACTGTTATCATGTACATCGATTATTGTTATTTATCAAAATATTGTTATTTAGAACTCAATGTTATTTCCGAATACAATAAATTGAGATGAATTTTGGTAAAGATGAAAGGATTGGTATGATTTTCATGTTGGATCAGTGCCACAGAAACTGTTCATTAGTCTGTAGATCCTATGCTGTCGAATGTCCTGGAAGAAGACATCCACATGAGTCGAGTTTAGGAGGCTTTTAACCAGATTTGTAGAGACAGGAGATGTCAAGTATAAAAAAAGGGGATGAAAGCGGCCGGCCACTAATGAAGACAAGAAGCTTGAGGCTTCACTGCATGTACCTAAAAATCCACACACAAGCCAAAGGGAGCTTGGTGTAGCCGGTAGCATAAGTGAGCGTTCAGTTCAAATAATCGACAATAATTATCATTCCTACCACATTAAGATGCCCCAGGCGCTTACCGATAACAGTTTTGAAAACCGTCTGAATTTCTGTAACTAGACAAGTTTTCGAAATGAACAGAATCCTACATTTTATTAATTTGTTTTATTCAGTGATGAATCAACCTTCCACAATTCCGGAGCCGTCAATAGGCACAATTTTCATTAATACTCTGTAGAAAATCCAAGAATTATAAGGGGAATAGACAATCAACACAGGTGCTCTTTCAATGTCTGGGGAGCAGTAATCAGCAATCATGTGATAGGCCCTCATTTTTTCGAAGGGAATTTAGATGTCGCTGCATTTTTTAATTTCATTCAGAACATTCTTAACGGAATGTTAGCAGTGTTACCTACGAAAATACGGAATGAAATATGGTTTCAGCATGATGGGGCATCCGCTCATTATTCTCGTCCTGTGAGGGATTTACTGGACCCTGGACCAACAGTTTCCAAATACATGTTTTGGTAGAGCGGACCGACAAGATGGCCTGCTAGATCACCGGATCTCACCAAAGAGATTTTTTTGCGGGGATATGATGATGCGTGTTTGATGAAGTTACAACAACAGCGTTCAATATGCGAGAGAGGATTGTTACTGCTTTCTGGAGCATTACTCCAGCCATGATGATGAGGGTTAGTGGGTCACTCTACGATCGTATAGCTTTGTGTTCCAAAGAAGGCGGACGACACTCTGAACATCTCTTGGATCATTAACACAATTTTTCGTTGTCTTTTTCAATGCCCGTTTGTTTTCATATCCAATATTTGAATGAAATTTTCCGTTCTGATTTCATTTTTCGTGCCAGCTGGTTTCAAACTCTGTACATCATCATGGAAAAGAATACAGTGTGTTACATTTGAAAGAATTGAAAAAAAAAACAATTTGAAATTCTCCATATTTGGAAATTGATAACGAACACCCTGTTTAAGAGAGGTTGATCATTTAGGAACGATGAGTAGGCAAATTCTTAAGTTAAAAGAAATTCTGATCAGATTTATGTCTCTATCGCTTCTGGAAAGCATTGTTTTCAGTTATATTTTTCGTTTTATGATTGTCAGTACTGACTCCGATCGAACAAGTTTCGAATCAAATAAATTCAAATTCCGTGATCTGTCAAATTGCGTATGTCACACCAACTGCCTAGATACAATACAAAAGTCACTAATCTGAATTTTCATTTGAATTTCGGGAGTATTTCACGAAAATTGATTGAAATAGAGAAACTACCGTCTAATACTCGTTGCAGAAGGCAATTCCAACACTCATGCTTTCGAAAACTCGAATATTAGAATTCAGATTAGTGACTTTTATATCGTATCTTGGCAGTTTGTGTCACTAACGAAATTTGACAGATTGCAAAATTTGATTCGAAAATTGAGTGGAAAGGTAGTCAGTACTGACAACCACAAAACGAAAAATATAACTGAAAACAATGCTGTAATGAGTTTCATTACAGCACTACTTTCAGTACTGTAATGAACTCATTACGATACTGAAATATAGAAAAGTTTTTTCGAGCAAATGTTATAAGTTGTTTCGGGAATCAATCAATCATGCAAGCATCAAGACATTTGGATATCCGTTAAAGTTCAATTCTAATGGTTTTGGAAACTCTGTCTATAGTTGATTTTGAAACAGTACATTCTATGTACTGAAGGGCCCTATGTCAACCGACTCCCTCAACTCCTTCGCATTGAATAGAGCTTTAATTGTACGATTAAAAAACCTTACGTAAATTCGAACCAATCGAATCACTCGCTTTGAAATTTCAACGAATCACAATCGCTTCAACTAATTTAATGGTGCAATCAGTTTTGTGAAACCGACCCATAGACTTATAAACAGGGATGTTGAATGGTCTGTTGTAGACCATTCAGTTCCTCGGTATTGCATACTTGACATCAATACAACACGTTTCAATAAGCCTGGCTCTGAGATCTCTCTGTATCTACAGAGATACAGAAACAGATCTGAGAGATCTTCTTGAATATTCCTGTAGAATTATCTGACAGTAAACCTGTTGAAGATATCGTTGACAGTATGATTTGGGTACATTGTTTCACAAAAACGAAAATATGTCATTTTTCACGATTATGATTATTATGAAGGTTGAAGCAAGTCCGACGAAGGGGCAATGCACATTCAGTGCGTTCTGAACAATATAATTTTCTGTAGCGCAGTTCAACGCCATCTCCCGGCTGTGACTATTTTGATTTTTATTTCCAGACCACTGGTTCCGCATCAGACGCTGTGGGAGGAGCAGAAGATTCCGCGTTAAGTCTGCGGAAAAAAGCGAAGCTCCAGTACACCTTGAAGAAATGGCCAAAAGTGCCAATGACTGAGAACGAAGCCGCTTTGATTATCCAACAAGCCTTCAAGGACTTCTTGAAAAAGAGAAGATCGCAGAGATTCGGAATATACGGAATGTTCGGAACTGCTTCTAATGACATCCGACTCCTTTTCACGGACTCGAAGAACGAATTCTTCAAATTGAACATGTGAGTGAAGGATACTTGTAGAATTTGCGTGTAGATGGCACTGAGCTCAACAAATTCAGAGTTTCCCGCTTTTATGACATGAGAAATCATGCTTAAACATATACAGGTAAAACTGCTAGAAAATTCAGGACACAAATCCCTACAAATAGATTTCGAAGTAGAGGTTGTTAACATCAGTTTCGAGATTCAGATTGTTGCATGATGGGCTGTTTTCCTATTCTGCAAGATGCATAACGTAACGAATAAGCTTTATTGTCGTATGAATTTACTCAGGCAATTTGATTATCAACATGCTTTTCATAAAAAAAAACTTCTGGATAATGAAACTCTTCGAGAATAAACCTATTAGTAATTGACATAGATTGTCTGAAGCCCTGTTATTGAAATTTTGGAGAGACGTTATGCATTTCTGGAGTAAGATCAAGCTACAAATTCAACTCAGGAATCATGTAACTGCACGTTTTGAAGTAGGTTCCGTAGTTAAAGAAGTGAAATTGATTGATATCTCCATCAGTCTGCAGAAATTTTGAAAAAGACAAATTCGTCTTTTTTATACACAGGGTTTATATAAATAGTTGGTGGTTTTGGATTAAAAAAGGATGGGTCTTTTATATAAAATTTTGTTTCCCCCCCCTAAGGAGCTTAGTTATAGCCCCTTACAAGTGGCACCCGAAAAACAGTTTTTAATTTTTTTTCTTAAAAAAACAACTGACAGTCGAGCAGACATTCAAAAATATTTTAGGTCGTGTTCCTCGATGATTGAAAGGTAAATGAAAAGCTACTCCTTAAACTTGTTTCGCTTCCGCAAGATTCTTTTTTCGTAATCATATCATATGATAACAAAATTAACTTTGGATAATTCGATCCTCTTTCAAGAAAAAATTCCTAAAATTCCCAGTTTTTGAGAAGGAAAATTATGATAACAATATCGTAAGTCGCACAGGCTGTAATTATTGCCGAACTAGTATTTATTCATGTCAGCCATTTGGTCATATCAACTCACCTACTACTTTTGATTAACCTTCATTCAGTGAGAAATATTTTTTGATCTGGGTTATCTACAGGGTGTTTCAAAAAAAGGTGACCTCCTCTCTAGGATAGATAGAGAACTGAGAAATAATAGGAGTTTGTACAGTAAAAAATTTTCGTATCACCATCCGTATTCAAGATACAGGGCGTTAAAAAAAAAATATACACGTTTTTTACGATTTTGGTAAATGGCAACTTTGTGATGAAATTTCATACGAATATTCTTTGGAAGCTGATACATCTGATGAGTGTGTTTGGATGTCCGACTCTCACAGAGGGCGCTAGAAACACGATTCGTACCAAGTTGTTCCAAACATAACTTTTTTGACTACATAATTTTAGAATCGAAATATTCCGGAAACAGTGCACAGTATCGAGTTTAATCAAGAGTACCTTTTTGGTGTGAAATTCAATGATATTTGAGATCGCTCAAAATTTAGCTTAATAAATCTAATATCAAAAAAGTTATGTTCGAAACAACTTGGTACGAACCGTGTAACTAGCGCCCTCTATGAGAGTCAGAAATCAAAACACATTCATTAGATGTATCAGCTTCCAAAACATATTCGTATGAAATTTCATCACAATGTTGCCAGTAGTTTCGGCAAATTCGTAAAAAACGTGTTTTTTTTTTTTCTTTTTCAACACCCTGTATCTTGAATACGGATGGCGTTACGAAAATTCTTTACCAGACAAAACCCTATTATTTTTCGGTTTTCTATCTATCCTAGAGAGGAGGTCATCTTTTTTTGAAACACCCTGTATAGGCGGAAATACGGGGGGTCCAAAAGGGGGAGCCCCGCCCCAGAGTTTCATGGTGCTTCCCCCTTAGAATTAATAAAAATGTATTAAAAAATCACGGAATTCAATAATTTGTCCGAACCTAACTAGGAATTCTCTGAGTTGTGCCCCCCACAAAAATTTCTATTTCCGATTATGAGGTTATCATTTGGAGATTTTTCTGATATAGTCATTAATATACACCACTTTGTCACATTTTGGTTGAGATTGCAGTCAGTGTAGTCATGCGTAGTTAAACATTTTTCTTTGAGCACTGTTTTTGGGATTGGGCACATACTTGGTATTTTTCAAGTGGATCACCTTGTATATTTCAACTTCTAATTTTTGAAAATATTTTTATATCACATCCACCTGATCTTCAATAAATTTCTGCCTCAAAAATCAGAAAAATCCATACTTATGTTTGTTTTTTTAATAGTAGTGACTCCGACATTACGTTATCCACTTCAGCTTTGTTTGGTCTTCCCTGTTCACATTCCAGCAGGCTTCATTTCATTCTTAGCTTTGCTATCTTATACTTACTCACTCTCTTTACATGGTCATGATAGCTTGGCTGCTTTTCCTGTACATAGTCTTGAATGATTTTTTGAAGAATCATTATTTCTTGTACTGGCACCAGTAGCGGTTAGTAGGTTTGGGTTATGTTTTTGTCATGTTTGACGAGAAATGCTAGAGTTAGGATCGGTTTCACAAAACTCTGATTGTACCGTTATAGTAATTGGAGCCATCGAGATTCGTTGAAATTTCAAAACGAGTGATTCGATTGGCTCGAATTTACGTAAGGTTTTTTAATCCCATACTTAGAGTGTTGTGTAACCTACCATTATAAATAAATAAAATTTTTGTTTCGGAACATTTCATATTTCACATTAAAAAATTTGAAAAATGAACAAATACAGATATGATACATTTTGACATTGATATTCGGTGCTTTTCCAAGATTAAAATCTTCAATTGAAGCACAATAATCTAACGAATAAGATTCGTCATTTTCGGCTGAAAGAATAGCAAGGGTTGAAATCCGATCTTGTCCGATCATGTGTAGTAGCAATCATTCTCAAGGCCGAGATAATGTTGTCGTTATCTTTCATACACACTAGACTGATTCAAAAAAATCGACTTCTTTTGTTTTCACGAACCCCCCCCTGATTATCTTGAGGGTATCGAAAAAAGACCTCTGTGAAAATATCAGCTCCAAATAATAACATTTAGAGGTCACTCATCAATTATATCTATTTTGCCTACTAATAGCAGGAAAAAAATTTCTTTTTTCAATAAAAAATTCCTAGAACACAAACCAATAGACGGATTTCTTTGTGTGATACATTTTCGTGTAGGCAATCAGATACACTACTAATATGTCCCTTTTGATATTTCGATAAAACGGCCTCTTCAAAAGTTATTCGATTCGATGCGTATATTGAGGTATTTTTGAAGAAAAAAATTATTCAAAAAAAACGACTTCACTTGTTTTCACGCAACCCGCCTTCGAATTATCTTCAGGGCATCGACAAAAGGCGTCTGTGAAAATATCAGCTTTGAATGTCAATATTTAGAGGTCGCTCATCGATGGTTTCTATTTTCGCTGCTGATGACAGGAAAAAATTCTTTTTTCAATAAAAAATTGTTTTTCACCAACTAATAGACGGATTCTCCTGTATGATACATTTTGGTGTAGGGAACTAGATACTCTACGAGAATGTTCCATACGATATCTCGATAAAACCAATCGTTCAAAAATTATTTGAACTTTTTTTCCAAAACACCTCAATATAAGGTATTAATATAGAGATATTTTTGAAGAAAAAGTTCGAATAACTTTTGGACGAGCATTTTTATCGAAATATCGTATGAGACATTTTCGTAGAGCATCTATTCCCTACACGAAAATGTATCACGCAGTGAAATCCGTCAATAAGTTCGTGAAAAAAAAAATTTTTATTGAAAAAAGAAAATTTGTTCCTGCTATCAACAGCGGAAATGGAAATCATCGCTGAGCGACCTCTAAATATTAATATTCAAAGCTAATATCTTCACAGACGACTTTTTTCGATACCCTGAAGATAATCCGAAATGGAGTTTCGTGAAAACAAACATAATCGATTTTTTTGAATAATTTTTTTATTCAAAAATACCTCAATATTAGCATTGAATCCAATAACTTTTGGAGGGGCCGTTTCATCGAAATATCGTAAGAAACATTTCTGTAGAGTATCTGATTGTCTACACGAAAATGTATCACACAATGAAATCCGTCCATTGGTTTCTGCTCTAGGAATTTTTTATTGAAAAAAGAAATTTTTTCCCTGCTATTAGTAGGGAAAATAGAAATAATTGATGAGCGACCTCTAAATATTATTATTTGAAGCTGATATTTTCATAGAGGTCTTTTTTCGATACCCTGAAGATAATTAGGTGGGGGGTTTCATGAAAACAAAAAATGTCGATTTTTTTGAAACAGTCTAATACACACTGATGAACATTATTCAGTTCTAGGGTCAATTAATGTCCATCAATATCATCCTATTGTCCTACTGTCACACATCGAAACTCAAAGGATCACTTCCTCTCAACATAATGTGCAGTAAGTTAATGGCAACCAGGATGGTGTGAAATAAATCAGCAAATCTTCTTAGCTCATCCAAAATTTTGCAACCAGTAATTGATACGACATCAATAAAACAATCGAAAGATGTCGCATACAAAAACGATATTTTCAGTTTCAGTGCGGATCTTAACTCTGTAACAGGTAATTTTATGATATATTAAGTGCTTTTTGTATTTCCTATTGTACATAATCGGGGTTGTTCTGATTTCGGAAAATAAAGTTTAGGACTGTATCCAGATAATTGAGTTAGAGATGGTATTGTAACAACATTTATTGACATCATTCACAATCATAAAATGAATAAGTCACCCGCATGAAGTTAATACAGTAAAAAATACAATATTAAAGTCATCTTTAAAACTCAGAGTGAATTATCCAACTAAAAACAGAGGTAATCTAGAGAAGTTAAAAATGAGCGGTCAGATGAAGTCAGACTTAGACTTTGAGAGAGTTCCATTATTTCAAAATTAAACACAGAGTTTACAGTGATGATGCAAATGAAATTTATTGCGAGAGCCTCTTTATCTCATCAGAAAAACAAAAGGTTCAATAGAGTAGTCTGAGTTGTAATAAAGTGAGATTAGGCCTTAGAGGAGTACGTGTATTGAAAACTTGAATAGTTTAAGTCTGGTCTTCATTGAGAGCATTACAATATGAGAATATCAAGGTTGAGAAATCAATAATTATGATCTGTAACGTAGTTCTGTAACGAGAAGGCTAATTAATCAATTGAGACAAAATTTACAGTGACAAACTACTTTTAGCAAGCAGGGTTAGTGTTCATCAGAAAAATAAGAGTTACAATTGATAATTATGAGAATGACAATATGAGAGTACTTGTATGAGTGCAAATCACCAACCCTTTGATTTGTTTGAAGCTGAAGGCCTGAGTTGCCACTTGCTAAATGTTTCCGATGAATGAACTTGAGAATTTTTTAGTTATAATGAGGAGATCGTACCAATTTAATCATGTGAGCAATATTTGAGGAGACTGCTTAAGGTGAAGCAGGTTCAATGTGTGAATTACTTGATCGTTCAAATACTTCAGAGAAGTTGACTTGATTTTATTGAGAGAGAAGACTGATTCCATGATTCACCCTTACGCTTGAGATCGTTCATTCATCTGAAACTCGAGAAAAATACTTAGCAAGTGGAATGAGAAGTGCATGATTGAGAAATGAGATGACTACATTGAGATAATGAGGTGCACATGAGAATATAATGAATCAAAACTCATTACCACAAATAATGTTCATTTCTGGAGCAATCAATTATTATTTCCACTGTGAGAAGTCTAGAGAAATCTGAAAAATCATGAGAACAGCAAAATATATCAAAATATGTATCTTAGAGGAGTCAATTCCATTAGTTAAATGCAATAGAGATTTTCTGAGAGTAAAGTGAGAGAGGATTACCAGTATTTTCATAGATTTTTATGATCTAAAACGTGGACATATTTTCAAACTTTATAAAAAGCAGGAAAATAACATTAAATATGCATTTATGAGAGATGACTTTGAGAAAGGCTCACTTACCTAATTGATTGCTTCCAAAAATGAACGAGATGTACAATTAATTTGCGAGGTGACTTTTTGAAAATTCTAATTTCACAAGAGAAGTACAAGAGCGATCTGATCTTCAGAGAGAGTCGATACAGAAAGAGAGAATGATTAATTGTTACAATTAATAACGAGCATGAGTTGATCTGTCAACTAATTAACATAGAGTTAGGTTAAATTGACTGTTCATAGAGATGAGAAATCGTCTTGACGTTTCGGTGCGTTCGGACCATAGGCGTAGTTGAGGATGACGTCTGAAGGGCTCAATTTTTTAACACCTATTATTCATGTATTATGTTGTCGTATTCCTAATAATTCATTTTGAATAATGTGACCATGATCTGAATTTCTTGCCCTGAAAAAGCATCAATATGCGAAATGTTGGGTTTACCGTTTAGCTGAGATTTGCTGGTTCATTTTACTTCCTAGTTTCCATTGACTACTCTCTATACACTGTCATAGATTATTTCAAATCAAGGTTGATTTTATTTCCGTCAAACTTCTTCTATTCTAAATGAAATCGAATATGCTATCATGATCTTTATGTGCCACAAATATAGAATGACAGGGCGTTTCTTTTTTTTTTCATGTTGTTTCGATATTTTTAAATTTCAATAGCTCAAGGATTTCTTATCTTGTATAAGGCAGCGACTAATAGTTTGATTGGGAGCGTGAAGTCCTAGTTGCATCAAGCCCTGAAGCTCCGATCTTCAAGTGCTGAGATTTTCAAGTACAATGAATTTTTCAATTATGTGTTGAATGAATACAATAGTAAACTCACTTCATCTTAATTGACGCTTATGTTATAACTCTAATGAATAATTAAGGATCGAAATAAATTTCAAATTTTGCAAAGGCGAGGCCCAGGGCGATTGCCCCGTTCGCCACCCGCTAAGGTCACCACTGACTGTGACATTTGGAATATGACAGTGTTTTGAATTTTTCTGCTTTGACGCCAAGAAGCTGCCACGTCTCACACACTAATAAACAACGCTCATGAAAGATATGTTCAATAATTGATGTTTTTTTCTGCAGAGATACTGTATCTCAATAAGAAGTGAAATGATCCTATGAATTTTTTCCTGTTATTATTCGTTCTTATATTTTCGATTCTGATCAGCAGGACGTGGTATAATTTTTGCTCCCATAAGCCTATTTCCGTAGCCGGTATTTGTCTTCCGTACTTCATTATTTGTTCCTGATCCTTTCTTTATACATTCTTCATTTTCTGATGACTCATTTTTGTCGTGAGGAATTTTCACCGGCAGTCTTCGAAATCTGGTTTATAAAAAGTAGTGTGATTAGATGGATATCCATTCCATGTTTCGAAGCGTTATTCAGATAGATTTTGAACAACTTGTAATGAAGTTGGGGGTAATTTTTCCAGTACTTGCCAGTGTCTACTGAAAAAACATTGTGAATTCACAGCAAATAGGTATTTCCACATGTTGCCACTTTCTCGTAGGTTGAATGTGAAAATTAGTCTATTCAAGATTGCCCTACTCTGAACCAATTATGTTGGTCAAATCGATACGGTTGATATTATCTTCCGACTAAATATCTCAGAATTTTGATATAAACCCCGCTGAAAGCAAAAGTCACTGATACGCAAAGGTAACAACTATTGAAATTGGTAATCTTTCTGTATATGCTATCCATTCTCTTTTTATTCAGTTGTTGAATTTTGGGTCACTCACACATTTTCTTCTACATCGAAGTGTATAATCCAACGTAAAGTAGTCTTACTAATACCCAATTGTTGCAAACGGTGATTAGCGAATTTTGCGAAATAATGACGAGAAAGAACGAGGAGACCACGCATGAATCCAACAATTTTCGGATGAAGTGAACTTCATACACTACAGGGAATGAGGATAAATGAACAAAATAACCCGATTCGAAATAACATGAAAAGTTATGAAGATCTGCAGTGCTCAGTGGGATTGTTTCCGGTACATGCCGCAAATTATTCAATCTATCTCCTTTTGCTCTTCCCTCATCCCATATACATATCAGCTCTTCAGAGGTAAGGTGTGTTAAGTCACAAAATCAAAATCAGCCAAAAGATAGATTTTTCAGTTCAATTATTGTTTCGAGGAATGTTAATCGCTATTTTTTAGCAAAATGATGTACCTAGGGAGTGCAATCTGTGTTTCACTAGGTAGAATTCAATGATGTATATCCAATATTGTGGATTAATCGTGTCTGAGAAAAAAGTGACTTAACACACTTTACCTCTGAGGTGCTGATATGTAGATTAAAATGCCTAATTTATGGCGGTATTCTGCTTTCATCTGTAAGCGAATCTGTAACTTTTCATAAGTTTACAGGACAATTACGATTCTCGACGCTTTCTATAAATCTGTAGCTTACAGGTGATGGGAAACATATCGAAAGGTATATTGTGAGGTTATGTTGAAGGATTTGTTTTAGTCACAGAATATAAAATACTTTACTAAACTCAACTACTTTTGTAATTCATTCTCGTTGTAACGACTACGAATTGAACATAAATATATCCAATAATCAATACTTACGAGCCAGAATGATAGGAGAATAAATTCTATTCTATGATCTTACTACGAAGTAGTTACGATCTTATTAGCGAGTAGTTCAAAATTGACATTTCTAATACGAGAGTTACAAAAAAACTTCCAGAATGTCATAATTAACGAATCTGTAAGTCAACCACATACAGATCCATCGATAAATTACAGATCAATCGTACGCTACAGATTCGTAGCTTACAGAGAAAAAGCAGAATACCGCCATTAGTGTAATTTCACCCCGAGAAAACAACTCGCATGAAGGTATAGGTGTCCCCTTTTCGTAAATTTTGTGGGTTATCTCGGTCATGAGTGCAGTTAAAAGAAACACCTTCTCGTTGACACCAAATGTCATGAACGAATTTTGCCTAACAGTCGTCATTGTTTTTGTGCTCCAGGATGATATTGAAAGTTTTCCAACTGTATCTATGAATATATATGTCCCTAGTTCATGATGAGGTTGTCAGAGATTCAAATGGCCTATACTTTTTCGTTATTTTTCTTCTACTGCTGAAGGTGTAAATATTTTATTCTTCTTCAAATCTTGGAGGAAACTCACAATCAGTAGTTGCATTTCACTCCTGTTTAGATTGTACATTCGTTCTAGATTCTCATGAAAATCAGGAGTAATTATTGTGGGTTCCTCGATCTCATTTTATATCAATAAATCGTTAGTTTGCTAGTTTTATATACGGCACCGAACTCGAGCTAAGTACACCACTAACCTATTAGATTAGATAATTCGAGTCGAGTGCTAATAAGCATGAGTCGACAATTGTGTGAAAGGAATAAGGTAAGGGTATAAGCCTAGGCCCGCACTTGCGATTTCTTGTCGTGCGACTGAAAAATTGCAATCGCCAAGAATGCAATATGAAAATGTTTCGTGCGCGCACTTGCGACTAATTAATCGCAACTACATTCAGTAATAACATGGATTTTCCTGAAAACCGCTTGCGTTGTAGCTTAACTCTTACTAGCCAAATAATATTATCAATAGGAACTCATAAAGTCCCAAAAAAGAACAAAAAAATCACACTCGCACAAAGAAGAATTGTCACATGAGTTTGACCCATTTTGATTTGGGGCAATCGCGTGGCTTCAAGATTGCTACTGTTTAGTCGCAGCGGTTATTTAGTCGCATGTGCGTGCATTATTTCCCATTTAACTGTATGTGTTTCATTTTTGCGACTAAACGATCGCGCGACAGAAAATCGCATGTGCGCGGCGCGGCTACCCTAAGAAAAGAAGAAGCTGTTGGTTAAAGAAAACAGAGGTGTTAGACTTGCGACTAAGTGAATAGACGTAAACTAGTCCAGAAATAGAAGGCTTAATCTTGAGTAGACGCAAAGCAAACAAGTCAAGAAATGACATATTCTAGAAATGCGACTCTTAGACTTAGCCAAATAAACGGAAGCTAGTATAGAAATAATAGGCATGTCATTAAGACGAGCTTATTATACGAAACCAAAAAAAAAATAATGGGGTGCTTTCAGTCATGGTCACCCCATAGTTCGTTGTCAGTGGTTTTGTTTCAACGCCTTGAACATTCTTCAAAATACCTGGTGCCTGGTGTCAAGTTATTTCACGGAACCAGAAAAATTCAACATTATCATTCTTTAGTTGCTTAATTCAAAATATCTGCTTATTTCTTCGTGTCTTAGGAACCGCATAAGCAGAAGCGCTCTAGGTCCGGAAAATAAGGTGTACATAACAGATACCTCCCTGTTCTTCGCTGAAAGAGAATCCATCCTTACCTTCGGAGGACTGGATCCTCACGCAAGTTTCGGAACTGGGAGAAACACCGGCAAGGAGATCTTCAGGTACGTGCCGCACCAGAACCAATGGGAGATCGTGGGGGAGCTACCAGAGCCACGACAGCACCACTGCGTGGCCTTCATGAAGGGCAGAGTCTATCTCGTAGGTAAGAAAGCTATCTCCAAGAATGAGCTCTTGCGAGTTGAAATCACTCGAAGAATTAAATCTATTTTGTTTTCTGCAGTACTGCATACTCTCGTGCTGACCGGATATTCGCCAAAAACTTATCGAATAGGTACCTAAGATATGAATACATTTTGAATGCACTGATTATATTTTGATTAGCCAATTCGAGAATATGAGGAATGTTTCGTTTAATCAACTGTGGATGACGATTTCAACAAATTCTGACAGATTATTTGTGTATTCTGTTTCATTATTATGTAAAGTTTGAGAGCGACCTATCAACCAGTCAACCTTAAATTTCGGGTTGAAAAGGAAATTTCTTGTGTTGACGCATTGAAAATATTGCAAAAGGTTTATGGTGATTCAGTTTTCTCCAAAACCCGTGCATGTGCGTCGTACAAAGCGTTCAAAGAGGGCCGTGAAATCTTCGACCTTTCTAACCGAAATTAATGTCGATGCACACTCGAGTGTCTTTTAGTACCTACCATTTTGATTGAGCATTTGCACAAACAACTCTTTAATTTCAAATTCAATTACACAAAATAAGAGTTTTTTTACATTTCCTGAAAGACTGAAAGAGTCTTTCATGAGTCAAAAAAAAATTTCCCGGGTTCATAAGCAAGCTTCAAATGTAAGAGATTTCCAATTTTAAATTTTTCATCATCGAAAATTATTTTTCCGAATAACTGAAACACAGATTGTAGCATAATCAAATATTCTACGCAAAACAAATCGAAAAACCAAAATCTCGAATAAATATTGAACGTTCATTTAATAATGAAGTCTATAGAACTTGAGGAATGAAAATGTATCTGAAAATCAGCAATAAACTAAAAATAATATGACAAAAAACAAGAATTATAATTTTTTCCCGAAAATATTTATCTTCTCTCTTCTCTTCTAAACACTTTCTAGCTACAGCTTTCTATATTATTTCTTGTCGACTCTGTCTTTCCTCACATCCAGCTTGTATTCGATTAATCAGTTGCCCACTTTCTACTTTTTTCCTTCATTTCAAGCATTTTTCTATATTTTTTTTTGTAACGTTCAAGCTTCTCCATAAAAGGTAATCTTAGCATGTGAAATCTGGTTATCTTGTAGGCCTGTCATAAGGTCTTCCTCTACCAAACTAATAATTTGGACAAACACCATTGGAATGAGTTACAATTTCTCTCAAATCAAAAATTTACGACAACACAACATTCTATCTAATTGATTAGTTGACAATGATTTTGAATTTTGAATGTCAATATTTATAGCATGAGCCACTGAGATTTCGAAATGAGAATGAGTTTTTAATTAAGGGTATACGAATATCTTTTGTTACCTTTTATATAGCATTGAAAATGAAGGGTCTTACCAAAAATATTGATACCAAGTGTGGCAGAAAAGGAACAATCTATTGATTCAAGCTGCAGATGCTGAGATACGGAATCGACCAGATATGTTAATGAAAGCTCCAGCACATTCAAATGAAGAGCGAAAAAGTATCAAGAAGAAATGGGGGTAACTTTCGAAAATGAATTACATTCTCATTCCTCAATTCCCTTTTATGAGTTGTTCACCTTAATGTGTAATGTGTTTTCGAATTCTTGATTCTGCTATCGTCTATCTATCAATATCTATTTTTTTTGTAGTTTAGAGGATTCGTCAACTGTTATTGTAATTAAATAATAATAATAATTATCTCGTTTAGAATGAGCATGTATGTATATCATTTGAAGCCGATTTCTGAATTTGGAGAATATTTTTTTTAATTTAGGTACTGTAGAAAAAATCCAAATTCTTGTCTTCGGGTGAAATAAGATGCAGCACATTCCAGAAGGCACGTTTCTGAGAAATTTAATTTACCCAATATGAATTGACGCATTATTCGGAGATTCACTGTTCCGTGTTAATTAAAAATTGAGAATTCTCGATATTCAATGATACATGGGGATATGAAATGTGCGATTATTGCCAATATACTTGCTGAAAAGGGTATTTAATGTAGATTCGCAGGGGAATTTCACTTTTTCGAAATTTGATGTGAAGGGTGTTTCACAAGATGTGGAATTTTTTCAGTCCGAACTTTCGCTATGCACACTTTCTTATGAGTGAATATTAGTTCCTGCACAGAAAGTGTTCGAGAGTGGAATAGCAGGAGTTTTTCCCGTACTTTTTGGCATTGTGACTCTTTACGAATTGAAATGCATGCGGAAAAAGGGTTGAAAGCTCACGCTTGTAAAAAAAAATATTGCATGCCAGAAATAAGTTTCATTACTCACTATATGTTCCCACATATTGGGTCTCATTGAAGATTTATTGTAAATTATATGAAATGAACAATTCTTTGTTAAAGTTGAACATACAAACCCATAAAAATGAATGAATTTAACGGCAAAATTACATGTCCCTGTGACAGAGGTGTAATGTTCTCCAAGTCAGGTATAGGCAATCTCTGCTCTTCGGAGGAAAAATTGCTTCCCAGGTTCAATTCTTAAAACATTAGAAAGACCCTCTTGCTCTAAGTAACACTGGAGGTCACCATGAAAGTTGTGGACTTCTCCAACTGTACTATGTTTAGTACATTCTTGTCCACACTTAACCAGCACCCAGCACCCAGCACCTATTAATAACGAAATCCATTGTCAGCATATGCAGTGGGGGCTTATCCTATGGGGCAGGTGAGGCAGTGCTTCACCAAATAAATTCTTGAAATATATATATATATATATATATATATATATATATATATATATATATATATATATGTGGTGCCCTACTCTTTGGTCCCAAAAATCACATAGAACAGGTAAAAACGATCATAGACATAAAAGTTGGGGATAAAAGTATAAAAATAGAAAACACCAAACGCAACCTGGGACTCATATTAGACAATAAACTCAGATTTGATGATCATACCTCGAGCTGCATACGTCGGGCCTATTTTAAGATGAGAATGCTGTACCGTTATCGTCATGATATACCAGAGAAACAGAAAAAGCTACTATGTGATTCTCTTATTCTATCTACATTTAATTTTGGTGACGTGGTGTATGGAGAGTGCTTAACCGAAGTAGTTAAAAATAGAATTCAAAAAGTCCAAAACTCTTGTTTACGATTTATATATGGAATAAGAAAATTTGACAGGGTCTCATATAAACTGAGGGAGATAGGGTGGTTGAATATGAATTTTCGGAGAAAACTTCATTCGGCATGTTTCTACCATGGCATCTTGATGAATAAATTACCTAGTTATCTACATCGAAAGATAGTTTATAGGAGCGATGTTCACAATATTAATGTGAGAAATAAAGGTCTTATCACCCCACCTTTTCATAGAACTAGTATTTTTGAAAGGAGCTTTACTTATAACATCGCCAAGATCTACAATTCTCTTCCTTTTAGATTCAAGCACCTGAGCATGAAAAATTTCAAGATAAGCGCTTTCCGATACTACCTCGATGAACAGAATAAATAAGATTTTCTCTTCTTGCTGTTTTCCGAGTCTTGTGTGTGTTCCTTCTTTTCCTCTCATCAAAAAGTGAACGCAGAACGCAGTCAAATAAATTGAATAAACCAAATGTATGTATATATATCTTTTTTTTTGGGTTGAGTTGAGCAGCATATGCACGCGTGCATAACTGGACTCCGCCTTTTTTCACAATCAACTTCATAATGAACATTATACTTACATACTTGTAATCCCACTTGTGAAAATAAAGTCATTTATTATTATTATTATTATTATATATATATATATTTATATATATATATATATATATATATATATATATATATGAGAATAGATTCTTGGGATAGCAGCAGATTGGATGAATTACTCTTTTTCCTTTATAGCTTAAGCTTTCGATAACTTTATTTTTATCTTCTTCAGAAGCACTACAAACATCGACAAAGTGAGATATACATGTAAAATGGAATAAATATAACAAACTTACAGGATTTGAGATTATAAAATTCAAAGGTGTTCATATATCAGAATATCGACATATATATATTTGAAAACCATGAGAAGTTCGGACGAAAACGAAAAATATATTTTTTTTGGATTGATAAATGTCAGTATTGACAAATATCATTGATATTTCTTGGCGATGTTACTGAAATGATTCAAAGGAGTGATCGTTTACAAATTGAGGATTGGTTTTAATTATTTTATCAATCTCTACTAAATTAGCATAAATTGAACTGAGATCTTCTACATCTCGTCTATTATTCATAGAATTTGGTTCTTGTATAATATGAATCATTTCTAAATATTTTCTCGTCCACATTTTACTTTCAAACTCTAGGATTTTGATATTACTATAATCCATATATATATATATATGTCGATATTCTGATATATGAACACCTTTGAATTTTATAATCTCAAATCCTGTAAGTTTGTTATATTTATTCCATTTTACATGTATATCTCACTTTGTCGATGTTTGTAGTGCTTCTGAAGAAGATAAAAATAAAGTTATCGAAAGCTTAAGCTATAAAGGAAAAAGAGTAATTCATCCAATCTGCTGCTATCCCAAGAATCTATTCTCTGTTTCAACTATATCAGCAAAGACTTCATTTCTTGTATATATATATATATATATATATATATATATATATATATATATAATATAAGGATAAATAATGAGGGATCGGTGAAGTACATGGAAAAGAGGGTTATGTCCGTTAAATCTTTTCCATGTATATATATATATATATATATATATATATATATATTCGTATGAACTTTACACATTGCGTCAGAAAGAAAACACAAAGAAAAATAATATAAAAAATAAAAAACTATCTCCTACAATCGAAGCGAAGTCTGCCGAAGCCAATCTTCTGCATGTTTTGTTAAGACATGAATGTCCTCTATTGATCCGTGGAAACGGGTGTGAGGACATTCTATGGCTAGATGGTGGATAGTTTGTTGGGCTGCTCCGCATTTGTCACAATGGGGGTTGATTCTTGAAATTACAAGTACTAATTCAATTCATCGAATATTTTAGTAACCCATTTCATCGTCCCTTTAATTATTTTCCCGTCTCAATTTCCTATCATACAGTACGGCACTGAATTCCTGTTTCATATGGCCATAATATTCAAGCTCAATCCCCCTATTCTTGTATATTCATCTCAGTTCCTCTTTAAGAAGCACACGGTCTGAGGCATGCCCAACTCTTCCTTGTCTAGCGCGTTTTCTGCATCGACGCAACGGGAACATTATCTACGGACCCTTCACTTTTCGAATGCGGCTTCTAAGATGAATTTGGGGCATGTCTCTGCCCTCGGCAAACTGCAATTATTGGACACCTGCACTATTCGGGAAGCGGGAAAGAGGTTTGTTATGTTTTGATGAGACCGCGTTTGCTGGATCTCGTGTTAGTTTGTCTCCGTATTATTGTGATTTTTTTTCGATAAGATTTTTCATTTTGTTGATCGACTTGATTTTGACCAGATTCACAATCGAAACGTAGCAGGGGATTTGAAATGGCAGATAAAACTCAACAAATAACACAATTTTCATTTTTTTTTGAATATGTATACATTATAGCGACTCGAATACAGGTTAGGTTTTGTGACATTGAAGAACATTGGAATTCGAACATTCAGAACTCGATTTAAAATTAATATTTTTTCAAAACTTCAAGAATATATCCTTTATTATACGCTATATATGATTCTTGTTGGACAACTGAATAATAACGATTTTTATATCAAGAGCAAAGGAATATGTCGAAGAAATTGTTGATATCAGCCAATGATATGGAAGCCCCATATCAATTTAAATTTGAGTTTCCACGTTCCAAGATCTCCCGAGCTGTTGAGTTGTTCCATCTGTTGACGCCGAGAACCAATATTGTTCAATCCCCCATTTAGTTCATGGAGTCTGTTTTCAACTTGGTTTCTGGGGAGTGCTACATTCACTTCGACTCATTGGCGTCTATTATAAACACATTAGTAATAAAATTAGGTTAAGTTGTGTTGTGTTGCGTTATGTATGTGTGTGTATATTTATTTGCAATATCTGTATATGCTGCGCGGTTTCTTTTTTCTAGTTTTATATTTGTTTGCAAAATTGATTGAATGGATGTATCGTTTTTTAGGAATATTTTCGTATCATCAATTTGTCTCTGTATATATATTTTTATTAAACGGGGATTCGAATGAATCAATATTCATTAAAAATATCAACAATGATGACGATGCAGAGGGATACAACGACAAAGATAAATAAAAAATTATAATTATCCATATTATACATGAATACCATTTTCTGATGTGAAAAATAAATTATCCACTAAATTCTTTCATATTCACACTTGCATATATTTTACTGTCGATTTGCGCTCCCATTTCAACTAATGAATATGAAGTTAGTTGTCTCGTTCGCACTCGCACTTTTTCCTTCTAGCCGATAGTACGTGATAAAAATAATTGTTTCTGGCATGCGATAATATATTTTCTGCATTATGTTAGAATTTGATACTGATGAAATCACGTAAATCAACTCATTGATGGAGGAAAATTGTCTGGCGAATTTCTTATACATTCAGTATACTTTCATGGCTGATATTTCAACTATAATAATTCTTAATTTCTACGTCCTTTAAAATTTTTGAGTGATTTTTCCAGTCTCTGGGGGCTGCCAGAAGTAGTTTCTTTTATAGAGCAGATATTAATCATTGACCCAGTAAATTTTCAAGACTTTCGAAATGAAAACTAAAACTTATACATTGGCTCTTGGTGTATAGATCTACATGACAACTTTAAAACTGCGACGCCTTCACGAAACATACCTCATATTGGTCTGATGCATAGTTCAAAATTTTGCTTTCAAGTCAAAGAATGTTTTTTCTAATCTTACCTTTATACATATATCAGATTGTTTCACAATGTCGTCGAGTCAATTTTTAGTTTGCTGGAAATTAATTCCGTGCATTTTTAAAATTGCAACATCCTGTACTTTTTCATCGTGTATTGTGTCATTTCTCTCTTCTCGCATATAAAAAAATTATACAATCTATGTATATTGAAAATACCTATCTAACCGATTCTTTATGACATCTGAAACCAGGAGGAGCAGATCCAAGAGATGACGACGTACGAGGAAAGGCAATCGTCGTTGACACTGTCTGGAGCTTTGAACCTGTGAAGAGAAGCTGGTTCAGCGAAGGAAGCTTGAACATCCCGAGGAAGAACTTCGGTCTCATTGTCCACAGAAACCACCTGCTAGCGATCGGAGGGCAAGACAGGCAATATAAGTAAACCTTTATACATTTCATTGATATTGAGGATAATGAAGTGAGATTGGAGATGACTCAAAAATTCATTTTACTTTAGTTCTTTCGTCAGTACTTTCCGCTATAATTAATTTTTTGTGTTGTAAGTTTCTTTTGATTACACTTTCGTGGGATTCTTATTTGTACATGTTTCCGAAAGTTATCCGAAAAATCTAATTCAGGAACACCATTTTGAAGACTTGACAGACATTTATAACTTCCATCCAATAGGGTTGGTCATACTAAAAATTCGCCATTGTGATGATGTACTATGTAGATTTGGACACTTGTTGGTCCATAGGGATTGTGTATGAATATCGATTATTTCTCGCAGGACTCTCAGCTCGGTGGAAAAGTTCGACTCCAAGAAAGGGAATTGGACGCTGATGTCTCCGATGCAGTACACCAGAACAGGCTTGGCTTGCGCGAAATACAGGGGCGTAGTTTGGGCCGCAGGCGGACTCAGCATCTTACCAAAAGGCAATCGAATACTGGACGTGGTAGAGAGCTACAATCTGGACACGGATCAGTAAGCAAAGCCTTCTTGATTGCTGAGAGCTAGAGCTTCTATATACACAGCCCGGCATAAAGGAGTTAAAATGTTTATTCGACCAATACAAGTACTGCATTCTAAATCAAATAAGCTAACAGAACATTTCTCGAAATGTTTGAAAAACATTAGATAAAAATCTCGTGTCCGAAAGCATATCCATTGGCAATCCAATGGAGCTATCTTGTGTGGAAAAATTTAAATAATTTAGCTGAGAACAAATTAAAAAATAACTCAAATAGAAAATCTCTGATGAATGACATGAAAAAGCAGTTCATCCTGTTTCTTTCTCCTGACAAGAATGAGCGAGCCAGCACATTATCTTCATCATATATGAAGAAATTAATTTTTTATATTGTGCATTTTTACGTTCCCTCCCAATGGCATCAGTTTCAACTAATTTTTCCTTTTCCATTTAGTGTCGATGAGAGGAAACAATGCAGGTGTATGTATCTCTGATCTATTGTTCGCGGAAAAGTTATCCAATTTATATTTCTGGTGCTAAACTGAATAATGATGTTTGTTAGAGCTCACTAACATCAAGTTCTATCTCTGGTTAATTGTCGCAGAACCAAGAAAAATCGTTCTCGCGATTCCTATGGCGGATGAACTTTCTTCCGAAAAAAGTTCTTTTTACCCCTTGTTTTCTTGTTTTTTCAATAACTTTTCATAACAGCACCCCATGCTATTATTCTATTCGACCGATGAGTCTGAACCAGAACAATCTGAAGCCTGTCACCCGTTCTCTCGAGCATTTTGGCCATCGTCGTGGATTAGTTCTAGAGGTTTCACCAGTTCGAGTGTTTGGCATCGTCAGAAGTTATATTTCAGGAGATGTTCTCGCTGAGTTGAGCTCAATTCAAATTGAAATGATTCTATAATGACTATGAAAAGTTAGATGACTATAGGGGTGGGTTGACTAACTATCTAAAACTAGTCTGACACTGTAGCATTGAACCCAGTGCCCGACTAGCCATTAGGCAGATTAGGCGGTTGCCTAGAGGCCCCGCATCAGCTAGGGACCCCGTGTCCAATGCACCTGGTATGATTGATAGTTGATGAAGTTCAACAAATAAACAATAAAATAGGGTGAGTGGGATATAATAAAAAGCGAGAATATTAAGCGATTAATAATATTTCGCAAAACAACAAGTAGTTTCATTATAGTTTCGAAACTCAACATTCACATTCAATAGAATTTTTAAAATAATTTCACATTTTCAGTGTTGCCGGATGTACGACCACTCAGTAACAACTTTGTTATTTCAAATGAGATACCCGGCATTTCTATTTTTTTTTTGATACTCCATCAAATATTAAATCTATTCACTATTACTTCTTCATTATCATCTTCAACGTCTTTTGAGTTATTAATTATTTTTCGAAATTTTAAAACAAATTGATGTGTTACGAAAATGACTCTAATTTGCTCGATATTTGACATTTTAGTCAGAAATTTAGCAAGTCATAAGATATTGATCTGATCTATCCCTGATTTCGAATTAAAGATAGGTATGAAAAAGTGAAAGCGAATAGATTTAAAATTTCATGGGGTATCATTAAAACATAGAAATACCGGATGTAACATTTAAAATAACAAAGTTGTTGCCGACTTGTCGTAAATCCGTCAACACTGGAAATGTGAAATTTTTTTAAAAATGTACCTTCCATGGCCAAACATAGATCCACAAAATTTGAAATCTTCACCATCAATAGTTTTCATAATAATCTTATTAGGCCACTCACCGACTCACCTTGAAACACCCGATATATGACGAATATTTTATATACAAGTAGGTTCTTTTTTTCATGTTTTATTCCATTTGATTTTGTCGCAGTTTCAGGACATGACATGTGACTTCGAATTATAAACTGGTTCGGGGCTAGTAGACTAATGTCAACCAGGACGGAAGGGGTCAGGGAAAAAATCTTCTTGAGGCTGATGAAGAGAAAAAGAAGACTAGAAAGTCATATGGAATTTTGTTCGTAATGCTCTGAATTCTATAGTTTTAGTATTTCAGAAAGATAATGGGAATTTTGTTTTCAATCATTTTTGCGAAAGATCGCCTATTGGTTTCAATGGAAAAATGACTAATGCACCGGTTTCTTGTCTTTTATCCCACCTCCTGGTAGATTTTGCTTTTCCAACTTCATAGATCAGCTTACACCAGGTGAATAGTCTACTTTACCCAGGCACGGGGTAGGTTGACCAGATTTTGCTATCATACAAGAACTGGTCTGTACTCACTTAAAATTATGTGCTTTTTGCCACTTCTTTTCAAAAGTTCAATAGTTAATCCACCAACTGAATCTATCTTGAAATTGATTTCCTATCGAAAAATTAAAAATAGAAAGCTTGAAGCTGAAGCTTAGTTTACCATCGCCTGTCTCCCCTACTTGCTTTAAAAATTTTCTTCTTTTTGAATATTAGGATAGGTGAGGTTAGGTTCGGTTTTTGAATGTTAGGCCACAATTTTTTCCAGTGCAAGTATTTACACAGAGGCATAACTATCAAGTTTTGAATTGAAATTATTTCGGAGCTTGGGAGTTGAAACCCATAAACAAATATTCAGTGATTCTCTGGATATTTGATGATCTTATAACTATCATTCATATCTTGTTTGATGTGTATCGATGACAAGACACCAACGTAGTCTGAGCGAATCATTGCAACTATCTGTACCTCCAACCGAAAGCTGGCTGTCAAATCTCTCCAAAACAATCGTTATTCAAATGTGAATATGTGAGTTCTTTGTAACCTGCTCTTTCGAGCATTAAGGTCGTCGTCGTAGATTAGTTCTCGACGTTTCACCAGTTCGAGTGTCTGGCATCTTCAGGAGTTATGTTTCAGGAGATATTCTCACTGGACTGAACTGCCTGGCGAAACGTCGAGAACAATTCTACGACGACGGCCTAAATGCTCGAAAGAACAGGTTACATTGAACGATGGCCGCGAAAGGCTCAACCAATTCATGTGAGTTCTTGCTCAAACTTGAAAGTTTCTTTTCAGGTGGACAGAAATAACCAAGCTGCGGTTCCCGCGATGCTTCTTCAAGATGTTCGTGATATACGACCGCCTCTTTCTGGTTGGTGGGGCCGGTTTCGAGACGAAAAAAGACCCGACAACGTCTAGCATTGGAGCCATTGATGTGTGGGACGTGAAGAAACTGAAGTGGGCCCATGCTGCAGAAATGGTGATTCCCAGACACGGACATTCGGTCGCTTACATCGGCACTCAGTTCTTGATCATCGGTGGGGTTACCACCATTTATATGAGGGCGCTGAACAACGCTGAGTGCTTCTGCGTCCAGAGAGGTTGGTATAAGTATCCCTTCGGCCTATTTGTCACTTTCAGCTTTATTTGTTCTTACGTGAAGCCATTATGAATGCTATACGCGATGATTCATGCGAATATTTCATTTCTAAGGATGACATGCCATCCCGCATCTCGTAAGTGCAGTAGAAAGGTTACTTTAATAAAGCCAAAACATATGACTGCCTTGCACTGCGATCACACGTGATCAAAATCCCACCGCAAACTTTTGCGATCTTTTGAAGACAACGATATATCGTGGTGCAAGGTTCCGAGACATACAGAAGGGTTAGTAAATGCTACGGTGAAAAAGTTGAATAACCCCCCTCAGAAAACAATTATTATTAATATTTGATTATTAGATTTGATGAGATGTACCATGAATTGTTTTTTTGCTCTCATTCGAAACTTTTATTTTTTTCAAATATGGCTGTTGAAATTTTCAACCCTGACGAAACATTGATATTTCAAAAAATTTTTATCAAGGACAAAATTCAATTTTTCAGAAAAAAATCAGGTTTTCAATAATCTATGGGGGTCAAGACTTTTGACGCTATTTATTATTGCTGAATTGAACATAAAACTTTCAACAATCAGAGTAAGTAACGTTCCGAAGTCTATATTAGCCTCCTTCTTTTGTCAAAATTTTAGAATCTGCAGAATGTTTGTCATTATGAAGGGAGAAACTGTGTTCATTGCACCACTATTTCTGTTTTGGGGTTATTTCAAGAAATTCCAATAAATGACTTGCGTCTCACAGTTTTGCCACTTCGAGAGTAGAAACATTCATTCAAGAGGGTCTTCAGATCGCGCTAATCGGATGATCTGCAATTCTGGCGCAGTCGTTCTGAAGAGCAACTTTGTTGATGCCTACTGATGACGTCATACGGAATGCCGATCAGTGAACGCGCTTACTCCATATCTGATGCTGCTATTTATATTCAAATATCGTCTGTGCTCACGATTTGTTTAGTCAAAATTAATACCTTTAGAGAAAGGTGGGTTTCACAAAACTTTAATTGTGCGATCAAAAAACCTTACGTAAATTCGAACCAATCGAATCGTTGAAATTTCAACGAATCGTGGTGGCTCCAATTAATTTGACAGTGCAATAAAAGTTTTGTGAAACCGACCCTAATACTTACTTCAATTGAATACTTTTTGTTTTTTTCTAGGGAGATGGGTTAGAGGTGTTGCTCCTTTACCTCTGCCAATATCTGGCCATGCTTCAGTCACTTTGCCACCCGCAATGTTGATTACACGTTGAGTCTCACCAAGAAGAGGTTTTCACCAGAATCATATGTTCACCACGTCTTTGCCAGTTATAGTTTCGATTTTCAGTCCTATCTATATCGTAAATAATGCAGTTTTTCGTGGAATAAAATGTTGAAAATAATTCGATAATTATCATCATCATATTCAAACATTCAGATATATCTATTTAAGATGCCTCAGTATCGCCAAAATGCATAAGGAGTCATGCAATTACATTGAGACGGAGGATAATAATTTGACCAACATGGTCGCCAATATGTGATAAAACAAGAGTAAATACCCTTCCATTTCTGTGATCAGAATTAGCTTCCTGGATGGTGCGATTCAACACCATTAAATATCTGTTCATATGGATTCTCAGGTTGACAAGTTTATCCTCAGGTACACAAGCACCAGCTCTTTCTAAATTCACAAAGACATCAAATATTATATTTATGTGAAATATACTCACAAATTACCAAATGAATAAAGTGAAATAAAATAAGTCATAGGCTCAATCAAGGCCTTAAATTATGGACAAAAATGTATTAGAGAAAACAAGAATGAATATATGATATACAGGGTGTTCATCATAAACTGAACAAACTCATATGACGGATAGAGAACATCAGGAGAATCATTTTTTTCTCATTACATATTTCCCGTTTTCGAAGCATAAGGGTTTAATGTCATATTCGAGCTTTATTATATTGAGTGTGGTCGGTTATGTATAAGACTGGAAGTAATGGTTTCTTGTCATATCGTAGTATTTTTGGATGCTTCATTCAGAAATGGTGTAGAGCTCCGAAAAAAAATTACAAAATGGCGGAAATCCTGCAATGTTCGTGATTTTTTTTTTAGGTTGCTAAATTGATTTTCATTTCCTAAATTAGCACAATTTTTGAAGGATATCTGTGAAAAAATTTTTTCAGAAATCGAACACAACTTTTTTTTTTACATGTCTGCAGCGAAAAAAAAATTTCACTCGAAATTGATGAAATTTTTCACGATTGTACTTACTTTTATTCCTAACACGAATATGAAAACAGAATCGAAAAATATCAAACGGTTTCGTTTTTACAGTCATTCAAATATCCCGTTCGAATATCTGAAATAATAAAAAAACATGACACAGCTTGTGTTCTTAGGCCCATAATTTTTGAATTTGTATGTTGAGACATTCCAGATTGCAAAATGAATTAAAAAAAATTAGTGAAACTTGATTGAGAGTTGAACTCCCTACTCTAAGTTAAGTACCTATTAAAATAAATGTGGAATCTGAATTGAGACTGTTAAAAGGTTTTTAATTTTCGTTGCCAAGCAATGGCAGCTCATAGAATTTGACAGAGTATTTGAATTTAACTGAATATAATAATGCAAGTATCTTGAAACCAATTCATGCAGTTTGAGTAGAATTTGGCGGTTAATACTTCCCAGATATTAATGGCATGGCATTATTGCGGAAATTTCTACGAATAATTCCACAATTTCACAAACGCAACAAAAAAAACCCTGTTAGTATAAAATTTATTCATAATTCGTTCAAAAAAATATTGCCATTTCTCCGGATACACTTTCTCGGCCTTTTTGCCACACTCAATACTTAACTCAGAGTAGGGAGTTCAACTCTCAATGAAGTTTCACTGATTTTTTTTTAAATTCATTTTGCAATCTGGAATGTTTTGACATACAAATTCAAAAATTATGGGCCTAAGAACACAAGCTGTGTCATGTTTTTTTATTATTTCAGATATTCGAACGGGACATTTGAATGGCTGTAAAAACGAAACCGTTTGATATTTTTCGATTCTGTTTTCATATTCGTGTTAGGTATAAAAGTAAGTACAATCGTGAAAAATTTCATCAATTTCAAGTGAAATTTTTTTTTCGCTGTAGACATGTGAAAAAAAAGTTGTGTTCGATTTTTTTAAAAATTTTTTCACAGATATCCTTTAAAAATTGTGCTTATTTAGGAAATGAAAATCAATTTGGCAACCGAAAAAAAAATCACGAACATTGCAGGTTTTCCGCCATTTTGTATTTTTTTTTCGGAGTTCTACACCATTTCTGAATGAAGCATCCAAAAATACTACGATATAACAAGAAACCATTACTTCCAGTCTTATACATAACCGACCACACTCAATATAATAACGCTCGAAAATGACATTAAACACCGTTCGAAAACGGGAAATATGTCATAAGAAAAAAATAATTCTCCCGATGTTCTTGATACGTCATATGAGTTTGTCCAGTTTATGATGAAACACCCTGTACATGATCATCTAGAATTACTTCAAGATATGATTATCATTAATTTTATATGTTTATGAAGAAATATCAAAAAAACGCAGCTTTAAAACTATAAAAAAGTTAATATTCATTATTTTCAAAGAGATAAAAATTTAATAAAAGAAAGAATATACGAGTAGTACATTAATATAACATAATGGTGATACTACAAAAATTGGGTTACATTTGAGGATATTTTGTTTACGATAGTTATTGAATCAAATTATCACACCAATTACCGAGTATTTGATTGCTAATGTTATGAATATTTTGTTCCAAATCGGACTAGTCACTTTTTGAAGTAGATTGTGAGATGAATTTGACTGCCAGGAGACTGACGAGAGTAAAATGGTACTGATGAAATACACAATTTTATAAGAACTATAATGAAACTTATTGAAATTTAGTGCAAATTTCCTAGGGTCAATAATGGCACATATTTTTCAAATATTGAACTCACCTAGTAACAATTAGAAATAATTATAAATAGGTACTGGGCGGAGCCGGATTCAGATTAGGCGATTGCCTAGGGGCCACGCATCCGCTAGGGAAACCGTGCCCCAAACACATTCTGATGATGGTTGGAAAAGTGCCCCGAAATTGCATTGCCTATGGGCCTCCCACATGATTAATCCGACTCTGATACTGAGAGAAAATACTATTTTTGTACATTCACCCATATGTATGAATCAAATTCATTAATAATATCATCAAAGTTTATCATTTAAAAAGTTTCTTCTTCCACTCTTGAAAATGCCAGGTCACTTAGGCGATCTTGTCCCATCGTTGATCGTAGATATGTTAGAAGTAATTTTAATTGATCGTGCAGCTAGCAGTGAAAGCTGAAAGAGTCAGCAGTATTTGAATTGAAACTCTCAGGTTTGGAAAAACATCTTCTCCATACGATATTATAAAGTCAGAAAGTCCAAGGGAGTTCAAGTTTCAATTTCTTTTTTAGTGTAAAGGTACATTCTACAATAACCTAATTTGTTGAAAAATAATTATTCTGTTGGAATCAGTATTACAAAATTCTCCCAAATTTTTACAATTTTCTTCAAGGTCCTTGTCAACATTATTATAAATTTTCAATGTCCAGTAAAAATCCAAATTTGATATGAGGGTCACTTAATCGTGAATATATATCTTGTTGGAGGCGATCAAAAATTTTCATAACGCGAGAAATCTCACTTTCGGGAAAACCAACATCTTTAACGAATTACTAATTTTCCGGGTCTTCTCTGCGTTTTATCACACAATTTTTCCATCGTAACGTTGAATGTGAGGGAAACAAATATACCTATGTTTTCAATTATTCCAAAATTTTTCACAACGATTGAACGTCTTGTTAAGCTGCACTAGGTCCTACTTTTTTGGTTTTCCAACAATTTGGCGCCCCCATATGAGTAGCGCCCGGGGCATGATGCCCCCTCTTGCCCTCCCCATCACAACGCCTTTGACCACCACCAGCATTCAGCTGCAGACGCAATCAGTGACGGGTGTATAATTCAAGGTTTGGCGATTTCAAATATTTAACAATCTCTTTGACCATGCCTTCAAGCCTATTCACGACTATTCTTTGGAAAGAATATTTTTCTTTTCAATAATTAATGAAGATCCATGGACTATTTACATGTGAAGGGTGAAGATTTCTAAGAGTTTTGGGAATTTCATAGTACGAACTAGTAACAGTAAAACTTCAAATAATTTTGTTCAGTGTCTGGGTATAGGTGCTGAAACATCTGAACCCAAATCATAAAAATTAGTAATTTTGATGTAGGTAATTTACGTCTTCTACAAGCGCCCATTAAGTAGGTATGCCCATATTTATTGCAACCTAAGTGCATGGCACATACATGGCAAACACGTCGAATATAAAAGTGATACGAAATTCGCACCTGACAGCGCCATTTAAGTGTGCGCTGATTCCTCGTTTGTTATTGGTTCTAATCGAAGTATCACCCAGCGAGCACAAAAACATCTCCGCGATGTTGAAGGTAAGAGACATTGGACATCCACTGCGATGTTCTCATATGAAGATATGAGAATTCATAATATTCCAAATTTTTCGGATGACGATAACAATGAAATCAATTACTTCCCATCGAGCACAAAAACATCTCCGATCTGTTAAAAGTAAGAGTTTTCGAGACATTGAACATCCACTGCGATGTTCTATTCACACATGAATTGAACTTTGAGAGAGCATCCAAGGTGTTATTATCAGGATGTCCCTGGGATAAAAAATTTTCCTGAGATGTCACAAAAAAAAATTTCTGGGATGTCACATAGAGAACTTCTTCGAAATATTTTTGGTAGCCTTTTCATGCACACAATAGAATATTTCCAGAGCAGTTTGAGCTTGAGGTGAGCGATATTTCACTACCGGTGATTTACTTACGTTTATTTTCAAATCACCGATCACTGCGGTGATCGAATTCCTCAAAACATGGTGATTGTGATTGTCGGTGATTTTCACGTTGGTCGTTTCTGTTAGTGATTGCAATTACGATCGCGTTAGAATGTAAGATAGTCGAATGCTACGCTGGTGATTTGTGGAAGAGGATCGCTTACGAGTTACGTGAGTTATGAATTTTATGATTCAAGTTAGTTCATGCCGTTCATATTGTCGGTGATTTTCACTTTGGTCTATTCCGTCAGTGATTGGGATTGTTATCGAGTTAGAATGTTAGATACTCGGATATAACATTATTAGATATCGCGACTTCAGGGGAATATTAATGCCGAACAAGGGATTTAAGGTTAAAAAGGGGATCGATTTTCGCGAGAAAAAAAAATTTATATACCATCTGGAGTTCCGATAACCACAATTTTATCTGAATTGTGAGGTTATTCTCAGAATTATTTTCAGGCTAACGCTCAGTTGTAGGAACGTCCATTATAGGTACTTCCATAATTTTTTATTTTGAAATAGGAATATTGAATAGGAAATTCTGCAGTAACCATGGAATCGTTTTTTTTTATGTAGGATTGAAATTTTAATGAATAATTAAATTATACATTTGTGAAACTACGGAGTAAATTTTTGTTAATTTTTTCGACTTGGTATTTCCATACAGATATGAGGTTCAAGACATTCTTTCGATGAACAATCTTCCAAAATTTTAAATTCTTAGCTTGTAATCCCTTAATAAATATCACTATTGTATAAAGTTCAAGGTTTTCGTCAAATCGAACTAATAACCCTACTTTGTCGAAATCACCGGTGATCATAATCACCGTCCAAAAGAACGGTGATTGACAGATCACAATCACGAATCACGATGTGATTCTGAAATCACTGATTGGCTCATATCTCTAGTTTGAGCATATTGAATCTCTGTTAATTAAAATTTTATGCACTTTTTTCCTGAATTTTTCATTATGAAGGAAAATGGAAAACAGAAAATACTTCGCCTTCACGAAAGCCATATCGACAAAATTTTTGTGAAAGGAAAAATTGAAAATGGTAATCATCGAAAGAATAACATCTCTAAATTTCAGACTAACAGTGCCTCCACCCTTCAACAGACGGACTGAGAATTCAGAAAAATAAGACGCTATCAGTGAGGAAGTAAGGGATTGATTCCATCTTTATATTATTCCATTTTTCATTGAGAAAATATCGTGATAAAGAAACTTCTTTCCTTAAACATAGTATGGGAAAAATGTTCTGGTTAACCTATTGCGAATAGCGACATCTAGCAGCTTAAAAAAATTCCTTATTCACAACCCGAATAAACCTCTCAAGGCAATCTATGTGATGTCTAAAGAAAATATCTACAAGTTCACTTTATTTTCACCTCGCCAATACCTCTCATTTGGCAACCTAAGAATTGACGCAGATCTCACAGATCAGAACAAATAAACGTTTCCAATAATAGAACTTTGTCAGAGAGCAATTTAGCGTTTCGATCTTATTTCTAATCCAAACACAGCTTACGAGTCCTCTTCTATATTATATATATATTCGAGTGTCCGGTAATAAATTTAGTTTTGTTGAATTTGCTGCTTCTCTTATACTTGGAGGTGTCCAGTCCAAGTCACTATCACTTTCCGTATTAATTACCTGGGATCTCATACCAACAAAATTTTTTTTTATCATTGAAAATAACATATCAATTACGAAAAATTTCTTTTGCATTTGTTGCCTAGCAACCGGTGCAAAATAATATCCGGTACAAGATTTAGCTTATCACGATTCAATTCACCCTCTCCATTCGTTTTAAGTTTAATTTGAATAATCTTCAAATCATCTTCAGTTATCTATTCTCTTGGTTGGAGTTGATTTCGAAGAAAATTTTTTTTTTTTTAATATACGAAATTTGCTTGGGAAATGTTGCACGGTAACCCCAGTTTATACATTCTTCTTTGTTCCTGATTTTCAATAATAATTAATCTAAAATATATTTGAAGTTATTTATTCATTACCCACTCATATCGTATTATTGACATATCGTTACATCAAAAAAATCAATAAATAATTTTCTACATATAATACTCTCTTAGATTCACTTATCCATTTATGACTCGAGATATACCATTCAAACTAGATCGGTATTTCAGTAGATCATTTGATATAAAACAGACCCGTTGTCGTGAAGGTTGAGATATTCATTGAATTTTTTCTTCAGGTGATAGTTTAACCAACTCTTCGGTTTTTTTCCAAACGTCATCACAAAACTTCTGGTCATTCAGAATGGAAGGTTTGAACCATGTTAGTAGGTAGCTGTAGTGTTTCCCAGTTTGCCCTCTCAACTCATCGTTTGTCGCTACATCGAAAATTGTTTGGGCTCCACCGAAAGCGTCCTGAAAAAAAAAAGTCATAAAAACTCGAGAAATTCGGTGATCTATAGGAGCTTTTGAACGCTTTCTCGAATTCAGGTCCAAAGACAAAAAGAATGGATTGCGCGATACCTGTCTGTGTATAAATTTTGCCCGGCATCAGAGAAAAATATATGCCTATAAAAAAAATTATACAATTTTATCCACTCCTTTTGAGTTATACAGGGTGTCTCAAAAAAGGTGACCCCTGTCTCTAGGAGAGGTAGAAACCAAAAAATTATTGGGTTTGTTCAGTAAATAATTGTCATAACACTATCCGTATTCTAGATAAGGGGCGTTGAAGAAAAACAATTATAAAATGTGTTCTGATATTTCAAGCCTTATCGATGAGGTCTCATTAACATGACAAAAAATGTCTTGTTCACAAAAGGCATTCTGCCTGATAATAATAAATGATGAATTATAATAAGTTATAATTTTATCATTACCTTACCTATACCAGCATTGGTTATTACTTCATAATTTTCCGAAACGGTACATATTATATACTTTTACCAAGAGTACCTTTTTGTTGTGAAATTGAATGATGTTCAAGTTCACTTGAAAATCTAACCCTGAAAAAGGTTATGTTCAAAATAGAAGTTGGTTTAAACCGTGCAACTAGCAGCCTCTATGAGAGTGGGAGATAGAAACAAATTCATGAGCTGTATCAGCTTCCCAAAACTTTCCTAATGAATTTCATTATAATTTTGCCGGTAGTTTCGGCAAAATCGTAAGGAATGTGTATCTTTACTTTTCTATTTCTTCAACGCCCTTGATTACGGATGGTGCCACGAACATTTTTTACTACGCAAACGCCAATTATTTTCTTGAAACATAGATGAATTCAAAATAGTCATCATCGAAATGAATACCACTTTCAATTCCCAGGCTCAGAGATCTTTTATCATGAGTTTAGAGAAATGATATTAGATTTTGTCACTGAGATGAGCGATATACCGGTTTTGGCCTAGTTTGGCCTCATCAGTTTCGCATACATCTCAGAGACAAAATCTTCAAACAAAACTTCTATATTTGAAGCAATCGGGTGCGATGTAATGCGCAGAAATTACAAAGAAGTGACATCCAATTGCGTCAAACTGAAGTTTCATATCTCCAATGACATGCGAAAAAAGAATTCTGTACATCCTCTTTCACTCAATGAGATTTTAGCAGTGGCCCTAAATCAGGGCCCTCATGCAGCTTTCTCCTAATGATGGAAACGCCCATGTTTTTAAGAAAAAGAATAAAACGGTAAACAAAAAAAATCCTTTGCTTTTACGGAGGCCACACCGAAACATTTTTGAAACATAGATGAATTCAAAATAGTAATCCTCGTTATTGAATGACCCTGTATAATGAAAAGCGTATATTACCTGCATGATGCATAGCATTCTGAATACAAAATTTCAGCTTTCTGATATTTATAGTATATATGTTTAACCAATGCTTTGTTTTGAACAAATAAAGAGGAAATTATTTAATTATTCAGAAAGTTAGGCATGAGAAATTGACACCAAAATAATCGTATTACTACGATGAATTGAATAATGCAATAATATACAGGGTGTACCCATTGGAATAACAAAGTAGTTACTACTTTTTGACATAAGCGGTAACACCGCAGCACTGAAAATATTTTAGATCGATAGAGCATCTGTTCTTGTCTAAGAAGCCAAATTTTCAATGAAATTCTTCTTTCCGTAAACGTCTAAAGTACCATCGACCGTGGATCACCCTGTATACTTCAAATGCAATCCCTTTTTTTTTATTGAATCCTGATACTGAAGTATTTCTCGGTGAATCGATTGAGCCCATCAGATTTCGGGTGTATGAAGACCGTAAACGAGATAGGAGGTCCAACTTTGAAATTTCAGATGCAATCCTTATTTTTTTATTTCATATTCGGATTCAGCGGGAGATTTGACATCCGAATTTACTGACACCAAATATTTTTCTTCAAGAATCATATCTCATATCTCGCATAAGATCCGATCAGGCTCAAAATCTGATGGGCCAAATCGATTCCTCGAAAAAAATTACTAAGGACCTCAGTACTAGAATATAAATTATTACGCCGCTGATTTTTTAACAAGAACCCCGCATAGGGCTCAAATAAGGACGGAAAAAGGTTTGCCTCATATCTCGTATGAATCCTTTATGGGCATGAAATTTGATGGTCTCCAGACTTTTGTAACACCCGATATATGTTCATGGCCTGATGTGAAACCTGATCAACTAAAGAATAAAGCCAAATTTTGAAGGGAGAATTGAAAGAGAATATTCAGATGGACAAACTATATGTTCCGAACCCTTCTGTGGTACGAGTATATACCAAGTAACAAACTCAATCGGCGAATTTGAAACCACTACTATACCCGAGAATAAACAAATTCCTTTTTTTTATAAAAGATACGTTTTTTTTTTAATTTCCACTGGGTTTTTTCTCTCAGTCTCTGAAGCTAAATCAATAGAAAATACCTAATTATTTACTATCATTGAGAGAGTCTTCTGGGCTTATTGGCCGAAAGTGATCACTTTCGGAAATTCAGCGGTCGCATTATAATCTCAGACCAAGAATCCTCTGAAGATGTCTACCGCAGATTTAGAAACGCTAGGTGAAATAATTCCCAATATGCCCGGAAGACTCTTTCAATATCAGTATATCCGGTCGTGAAAGCGTGAAACTATTTATTTAATTTACTATGTTCTAGAAACTGGAAGAGAAACCCCTTAAGAAGTTTCAGAAAAATGCAGAATCGTCTCACAATGAATTTCAATTAATACCTAAAAGTTTAGGTATTTAAGAAGTATAGGGTAAAGGCACCGGTTGTGGCCATCGTTCCAGTTGTGGCCACTCGTAATCATTTTCTTGAATAAAACGTAGTACATTCGAATTAGCCATTGAAATTTGCCTTCTTTGCCATCCTCCATTATTCCTGCACCAATTGGCAAGCTCATTTCTTAAAAGAGATAACGAAATTCGTTGCTTTTTCATTTAGTTCTTGACATGACGGGGTAGTAGGCGAATGCTTAGAAGTGCGATTAAGAAACACAGGGTGTTTCCAATGTTTTTTTTTATTTAAACATATGCCTCACAAATGATAAATGTTTTATATCATTCTTATATCATGTTCTTCTATATTTTTTATAAAAAAATGAAAATTTCTGATTCTAACTAAATAATATAGTGCTGGCCACAACTGGATCACAAAAAAGTACGATTCGCTACTTGTGGCCACTAAGTGGCCACAAGTAGCGAATCGTACAGGGCGTACAAACCCAGTTGTGGCCACTAGATAGTAAAGGAGAGATAATACTGCATCGTATGTAACAAACAAAGATGAAAAACCTAACAATATCGTCCGATAAATGAATTGGAGTATCTGGAAGCGAATGAAAATGATAAGCTTCATCAAAAAGGCTTAATAATAAAACACAAAGTTGTTTTATTGACGAAATGGATGAGACTGAAAACTAGAGAAATTTGAGAAAGACTAGAAAGAAGATTGTAATATCATTGTAAGAATGGGGCTATGAATATAACGAGCTGGAGTCGAGCAAGTCTGCTAACATTTTTCCGAAATTAATCTTTATGATAAAATACTTTGTACCCTACAAGAAAAAAATATCAATGATCACCAATCCTAATTTAAATGTGATTAATCTCAATTTGAATTTGAAAGGGTATAGTTCTGTGCAATCTCCAGAAGTGGAAAACTGAAAATAGCATGAATCTCCAGACCTTCTGTGGTATTAGAAAGAAGATCATCACGAAAATTGAAGAACATAGGGCTGCTGATGATCGCGGACCATGTTTTGTTTGAAAAAAATTTTTTTTAGAAACCTAAATATTTCGATGAATTTTTTTAATTACCCAAGTATAAGAAAGATTATGATTTTGTTACTATTTGTATCTATATTTTCATAAAATTTTAATATATTTTTTGTTATTTATGAGAAGGATTGTTGAATTTCGATGGAAGTGAGTATCAAACTGTGCAGGTTCAACCAAAACCGTGACTGGCCATAAATGGAAAATTGTGTGGCCACAACTGGTGGAAAATGTGGCCACAACTGGATAAATTGCACTCGCTCTCCTTTTCATTTTTTAATTATTTTATTCGCCATAAAGACAATTATTGCTTGGCAACCCACTAATCACAATATTCATACGGAGCGTTTTCATATTTTTATTTGTGAAGCTGTACATGAATAGTAAAATGATCACAATGTGAAGTTGGAAAATGTCTTAAAGTGGCCACAACCGGTGCACTTACCCTAATAATAGTTTAGAACGGGAATCAGCTTAAAAAACAAAAATTTAATATTCGCTGACGTTTCTTTGGTATTTTCGGTCTTTATCGAGGCTCCTTTCAGAGTCATTTCAATTCAAAAACAGCAGGAACAATAAACATAACTTAAGTCCTCATTCCCGTTATAAATTATTATTATATTCATTGGTAGGACGTGACAATTTCGGAATTTAAGAATTATACTTGACAAGACACTTTTCATCAATCAGTAGATCGAATCTGATCATATGTCTTTTTGGTTCCAAATTCGAAAGTTACAGACAGTGAAAATAAATGGTTATTTTTTTATGAAAGCGATCGCCCAAAAAAAACTGTGTTATCACAAGAATTATAATTCACTCACAGTTCCACAAATCCACAACACAACTGCAGTGCATACTTGAAAAACCATACTGGGAGCGATCGAGTAAGATTTTCGGAAGATATTCGTTTTAACGGCTCCAGGATCGACAGAATTAACAGCTATACCGAATTTCTTGAGCCTTTTGCTGAATTCCTGAGCAGCCAAGACATCACAGAGTTTGGAGTTGCCGTACAAATCTTTTCTGTAAGTGGTTTTATCGTGTTTTATATAGTTGAGATTTTTCATGGTAAGGTTGTTGATAAATATCGACCAGGAACCCAGAAAAATGACCCTCGCAGATTCTGCGGACCTCAACAGATCTGGAACATAAGAAGAGTTAGGCAAAATGAGAAAAACTGGTTAATTAGTATTTCACGTTATGTAAAATTATTCTATCTCAAATACAATACGTTTGTATGGTTCACTCAACGCATTACAGAGAATGAATTTCTGACTTGTTAATATGAGGTCTTTAAAATGATTGTATCATTTTTTCTGGAAATTGCTCGAAGTGATTTCTCAGAATATCCGAGTAAACAAGTTTTTCAATCATTATAACAATTTTTTCTACAAGCGTACGTTTTCAACCCAATTCCCGCACGCATTTCAATTCGTAAAGAGTTATATTTCCAAACAATGCGGGAGAAACCTCCCGCACACTTTTCAGTGCGAGAAAAGATTAGCAGAGTTTTTTCTCGCACACTTTTGTTGAAGAATAATCTGAATTATGATATTTCTCTGTGCACCTAACGTCAACCATGAGAGTACTATGGTAACGATATGTAGAATTACGTTCGACATTCATTTGTATTATGAATCAATATAGGTTATCAAATTTGATCTGTGTGTTGAATTCAGATCGATCTCATATAAGCGCTCGTAAAAACTATTGTTCCTAACTCGTGCAGAAAGTGTCTTTCCCTCACTCAACTGCTTACCCGAATTAGAAATTAGAAAACAAAAAAACCAAAACAAAAATTTTTGAAATTTTTTTTTTCACCTCCTGGATAACTGAAAGTAGTCATGCTCCAAGAATATTTTAGATCGGTAGATAATATCAAACAATAATATAATCCCAATTTTCAGATTTCAAATAGGCCCAGTTCTCCAGAAACGCCTAATAGGCCGTCGAACTTGGTACACCCTGTATAATTAGAGCTGATTTACGTATGTTTTTTTTTTTTAATTTGTTGTGAATAACGAAATTGGAGTAATTTCGACACTGAGGGGATTTGAATCCTCGTTGCAAGTCTGTATAACTTTTTTCCTAGCCAATGGACTTTCTGGTTATCTCCCGTTCATTTCATTTCAGCATGCCGACTGATTATAAAATGAAGAGATAACATTGCAACAGACTGCAGAGCTTAGGGTCTTGAAACATGTACTATCAATATTTTTTCATTCTTTCTGATATGTTTGTTCCCATGAGTTCCTATGAACATGATTTTTTCAATTACTAAGAAACTAGAAATATTGAAAATTTCAAGACTGATTAGAGTTGATGACTTTCCTGAAAGTTTTTGAGATTTTTTTCTTTTACTCTCTGAAACAAAAAAAATGTCAACTGGAAAATCAAAAATTTTTACGATTCCGAGAAATTTCAAGAAGTTGAAAATCATATTGACAAAGGAGTCTAATATGGAATCCGAAACGTTACGAAGCACAGAATTCAGAGTGTCGGTTCATTTTTATTTTCTGATGTTAGGCACCAATTTTTCGAAAGTATTTGGTCCCTGACAAATTGGTCACATTTACGCATGGGTCTTTCTTTCATTATTAAAAAATTTTTTTTCCAATTGATTTTTGTTTCAGAGACTGGACAGAAAACCCTAGAAAAACTTTCATAAAAATGTAAAGACCTCTCACGAAATATTTCAATGGATCTCTAGAGATATTGATTGACTCAAATTTGATATATTATGTGAAAATAATTATCTGTTTCTTATTACCAATGTGCTCATAAATGTAACATTCGTTGTAATGATGTTATTATCTTATATTAATTATGGTTACACTTCACCTAGTTGAAAATTCTTTTATGTTTTAATCGTGATATCCAATACAGAATTTTATACGAAATGTTGAAGAAGGATCTCTAGAAGTTTAATTTTGATAATATATTCTAATTTTCTATCTTCAATCATTAACAAGTCATAATTTCACCTTAAAAAAAAGTGTTTCAACTCACCTCAGGCCCTGTTTCAACTCACCTCGGTATGAGTGGAATTGAAACAGAATGAGTTTTCACGTTAAAGTCGATTTTTCTATCATAAATTTGACACTTAAGTTTTTGAATTTTTATGCATATATTAGACAATGAACGAACTATCGAGAGGTTTTGATCTGATGCTGTTTATGTTTATAGCTTTTGCACTATGCAGCACAATGTCAAAATTGTTTCAACTCCCCTCGGTCTCCTCTAGTAGACGTGTAGACGACTAATTGAAACTTCCGAAGAACATATCTGAATAACAGTCTCGATAACAATGAATAAACTCACCAAGCAGAAGATGCGTCAATAGAAAAGCTCCAAAATAATTGATTTGCATTACAGTGTTCAACTCATCTTCAGTTTTCAGCTTTTCACTAGTACCGATACCAGCATTATTTATGAGTATGTCGATTTTGTTCTCTGTCCTCTTCAGATCTTGAACGAACTCTCGGGTTTTCTTGAGAGAAGATAAATCAAGGTACTTGTAGATGATTCGGTCATTTCCTGTGGTTTTTTTGATTTTTTCCACCGTCTTTTCAGCATTGTCACGATCTGCAATGATGACCCTGCATCCTCTTGAAGCCAGCAGAAAGCTTGTAGCGTAACCCAAACCTGAAAATATCCAAGGAGTTAGGGAGGCTCTAGAAAAACTCAAATTTTCAAATCTCCCAAATATATAGTGTGCTGAACTTGATGGCATATTGGATGTTTCTACAAAATATATCATGTATGACATACTCAATATCTCGGTTTTTTGTAAAAAAGACTAGTGCTCAATAGATTGCTTCCTGAGATCCTTCTAAGTGTAATGCTTTTCGGACGCATAAAAAACCTCAACAAAATCAGAGTCTTCCGGGCTTATTGGCACTGGTCTATTAGAAATTATTTCAATTTACGTTATAACTCGATCCGTTGGCCCAACTTATACCCTGATTAATGGCGGGAGAAGGTGGTGGGTTTACAATCGCGATGTTAATTGGTTCCGAAGGAGTTTCTTCCCTTCTGTTCATGTTTTTCTTATGTTTATACAGGGTGTTTCGAAACAAGTTCACCATCCCACTAGGATAAATAGAAAACTGCAAAATAGTAGGAGTTTCAATGTGACATGTTCTTTCGAGCATTTAGGCCGTCGTCGTAGATTGTGTCTCGACGTTTCGCCAGTTCGAGTGTCTGGCATCTTCAGGAGTTATATTTCAGGAGATGTTCTCCACATTGAACGATGGCCGCGAAAGCCTCAACCAATTCATTAGTAGGAGTTTATTCGGTAAAAAATTTTCGTATTGCCATCCGTTTTCAAGATGAAAAAAATATACACATTTTTTACAATTTTGCCCGAAACTACTGGAAACATTATAATGAAATTTTATACGAAAATGCTTTGGAAGAGTATCCATCTAATAAATGTGTCCTGCTGTCTGACTCCTCTCATAGATGGCGCTAGTTTCATGGTTTGTATTATTGTTTTAAACATACCTTTTTTGATATTAGATTTATTGCGCTAAATTTTGAGCTATCTTAAACATCATTCATTTTCACACTAAAAAGGTGTTGTGCACCGTTTACGGAATATTTTGATTTGAAAATTATGAAGCAATAACTGATACTGGTATAAACTATTAATAAAGTAATTTATTAGTTAACACGATGGAGCTCCACGCTATATTGATAGAAGGTGACGTTAATCGGTTTAGTAACCGTTTTCCGAATCGACGCATTGGTAGAGGTGCAAAAGCTCCGATTCATTGGCCTCCTCGGTCATGCGATTTCAATCCCTTGCATAACACAGTTTGGTCCTACCTTTAGGAAAAAATTGATGCAACAGGGGTTAATTCACCTCAAGAATTGAAGGACGGAATTCAACCTCACTTCAATGATCTCATAGCTGACTCCCAAGCGTTAAGAATATTAATGAATTTTTTTAGAAAAAAGGATAGATTCGTGTAATTGTGAAAACAAAGGACATTTTGAACACCTACTCTAATTGAATTTTTTTATGTTTTTAGCCTTTTCTTAAATTTTCTTGTGGTTTTTTGCTCAATTAATACATTCATCATCATTTCATGCCAACATCGATTATTACTTCATAATTTTCAAATCGAAATATTCCGAATACGGTACACAGTATCGCGTGTCATCAAGAGTAACTTTTTAGTGTGAAGTTCTCAGCTCAAAATTTAGTTCAATATCAATATCATCAATATAATCAATATCAAAAAAGTTATGTTCAGAACAACTTGGTTCGAACCGTGTTACACTCGTCCTCTATGAGAGGCAGATATCAAAACACATTCATTAGATGTATCAGCTTCCAAAACATATTCGTATGAAATTTCATCACAATGTTGCCAGTAGTTTCAGAAGAATCGTAAAAATGTGTTTAATTTTTTCCTTTTCAAAACCCAATTATTTTTTAATTTTCCATCTATCCTAGAGAGGGGGTCACTTCTTTTTGAAACACCTTGTATATCTCAACAGCTTTCATGTTCATTCTAGGATATAAACTTTTAATGTTCGAAATAGCCTCTGCCTTTGAGAAAACAATATTGTGTCCATCTGTTGGAGCATGTTCGGCTAGTGCGGATTTCTCTGTCTGATTTTAGGTCTTTCACGAATAGCTCCTAAACTGAGCACTTTATCGAAAACTTTGTTATCTTCAAAAGTTTTCAACATCAAATTCTGTTCTAAGAAGTACTGCGACATTATATCCTGAACCAGTAGGTAGTTTCATAGAAATAATACGTCGGAATATGGAAAATTTTTACACTTTTTGAAAAAACACAATTTCAATATAAAACGTGACAATTTCGAGGTTCTTCAAACTTCACAACATATATGGGAAATTGGGAAAAACTCAAACTATTCATATTTGAGGTCTAAATAAATGATTAAAACAGTTTCTCGGACTCTACCAATTATTTCCAGGCACACCATTTTTTGAAGCTGATTTGTTGGGACTAGTTATAGAGGATATGTCAAAAAATGAAAATGAAAAATAGTTACGCGTTCCACTGCCTGAAGAAGATTTGGAAGTCCAAACGTTGGAACTCAAAATATATATATATATATTTATACCTAAGTCTATAAGAGTTTATTGAGCCTCAAAATGAGTGCAGCACTCAGCTTTCACGCTAGAAAGTAGATATTATAATAATGATACTTATTCATTCGAAGTCGTTATGTTATAGACGTTGCAATATCCAAATTTTTTGGTAATGTATAGGTGAACAATTCAAGGTTATGCCCGAGAACAACAAAAACAACAGAAATTAAAAATCCATTGATACACAAGAATGTGGTCTTATTCGTTAATTCATTTCGGGAGGACGATACTCTGAAATCAAAATTGTATTAAGATCACTTTCAGTGTGACCTTCGGAGAATGTACCATAAACTTGGTATAATGGCTTTGTCGAAATATGTTGGATTCAAATGAAGTTTAATATAATATGAATTTTAGAGGAAATGAATTGTCTGATGAATAAATTATAAATCTCATCAGTGATGGAGATAATAGAGGGGATTTTCAAAACATCACATCTAATTTTTTAGTAAGTGATCTTATTGAAATTTTGATTGAAGAAGTAGACATCTGAAACACTTTCGAGTAAAAAAAAAATTGTCATTAAAAGCTTAAAGCTTAATGAAGCACGATCAAACAATACTCGAGAAAGATGTGTTTATGTGATGAAATGCCTTCTGTGAGTCACATACTGATTATCACGAAAAAAAAAAGTATTCCATGTAATCAGGTATGAAATGAATTCAGTGTTACGCTTGAGTTTTGTGCGGTGAGTCCAGCAAAAGCTCGAAAGATAACCAACATTTCAATTCTTAATATATTACACAATTCTATAATTTGGAATGAAGTAATAGTAAAAATAGTGTGAAAACATATATCAAGTCTCCTGACCGCTATCTCTTAACATTTTCTGAATGAATAGGCAAGAACGCACGGTTTTTATTTAGGTACTTTCACAAAAATGATTTATTCGGGTTCCTATTATTATTTAATTTTTGTTTTACAGGCCTTGAGGGAGATTTTTATAACTTTCAGAAAGGTAAAATCGATGCGTTCAAGTCTAGTTCGAATAGAAAATCAATCCAATACATACCAGAGTTTCCACCAGTTACCAGAGCAGTTTTACCAACTAAGCAAGCCAAACTATTAGATTTCCTGCTGACAAATAGTCGTATGCAGAGAAAAATAATCAAAAGTATAAGGCCAACCAGCAACAACATTTTGAATTAAAGGTAAAGATCGAAGACTCAAGACATCACCAGAAATACTAGAAAGTTCATCGTTAACGTGTATTAGCACCGAATAGATTGTTGAAGTAATTATGTGAGAATGATAATAGGTCAAATTGAAGTGAGTCCACAGAGGCGTAGTATTTTTATGAAAATTGAAACTATCACATCAATGAATCTCGGTTTACCCTTTATCGCATAAATCGTAAAATTTTGATGACTAAAACAAAAATTTATATTGTATTTATGGTCTAGTTTACTGCTCCTAATATGCCAACAAAATTCGTGTGAAATGTATGAAGGGTTTATTTTATCTTATTACGTAGGAGGCAGTTTTTGAATGTTATCGGAACACCTGAATTCGAATAACTAGGTCGGTGCAAAGCTAGGTGCAGAATCCACGAAACCTTTTATTAAAATTTTGTCAAATCGTTTCTTTGCAATAAAATTTGATATTTTGTCCATTCGAAAACTCGCAACTTCGTGGTTCGTTCTTGTATTTTGAGCTCGTCGAAGAATATCAGTGCTACAACTGTATTATAAAGATGCTTTCTCTGGGATTGTTGGTCGGGTCGAGATTCTGATAATATTCTTCCGAGTATCCATCACGTATCAAAGAGCGGTACCTGTGGTAACATTTCTCGCTTTGTTAGTAATGATTCATGATCTGAAAATACTGTATTGTCTCGGAGATATTTCTTATATTACATTATTTATCACATTATTTCTTTATGTTTCAGGAATTTCGTGGAATCAAAGTGGTGTGTGCGATATTTGTAAAAAAGCGGTTATGTAAACTATTGACACGATGCTCATGATATTGTCCCTTCAAAAGTTCAAATCATTCGATCGGTACTTTTCGAAATACCAATGCTAATAAAAAAATTCGACACATTTCATTGAGTTATACCCATTTTTTGAAGTAGTCCATTCTGCTTTCATCAGAACTACGAAAATTCATTTTATTTCAGAAATTTGAGGGCCAAACCGAGAAGAAAGTATGATAAACCAAAAAAAAAAAATTAGTAACGACAATGGATGCTGACATTAACTAGACTCTTTTGAAATTTTACTGTCTCTTGATAACCTGAAAGTGAACTCCGAAAATTATCATGCAATTGAATTCCTTCATTGATAAAAGAATGTGCCCTGTCACCTAATATATGATGAATAATCAACTTCGAATATTCGTGTTAGTTGAGATATTATCTGAAGTAATGCGGAGTTTGTTTCTTTTAGTTTTTCAATTTTTTCTAGCTGAATTCTCAATTTTCTTCTCATATTGCGAACGGAATGATGAAAAGTAAAATGTTGGAAAATACGATTTCAAATATGATCTTTTTCAAAAATGAAAAATTTTGTTTTCAACTTTCAAAATGGATGTTGATGGAAAAGATCCAGAAAAGCACGTGTGGATACTTAAAAAATGAGAAACGAGAAACAGTTTGTTTCGATAATTTATGGACAAAACGGTAGAATCGATTATTTGAATCACAAGAGGAACACAATACAAACTCTTTAAAACGTTATTTTCGGGAAACACTATTAGATTTTTTATCTATGGTGATATTTTTCTATTATATCGAAAAATACAAAATTATACTAATCTAATCGAAATGAAAAAATATCATTCTACTCATATAACATCTAAGATGGGTAAATATAATTCATGCGACCAATCAAGCACGAAATCCGCAGCCACTGTAAATTTTTATTACTGCTCCCGCACACAATCGCAGGTTGTCTGTGATGTACTTTTTGATTTATATCTCTAGCTAGATGACCCATCAACGATAAAAAACATGGTTGGCGTGGAAAGTTGAACTCAAAGTTTCGATAAAAACAAACTAATTGAATACATTTTGGAACGATAAATTTTTATGGAATTTTTTTAAAAGATATCCCATTAACAAATTGCAAAAAGAATGATTCCAGGTGCGGATCCATGGGTAGGAAATGGGGGCATTCTTTAAGCGATTGGGTTTACTCAAGTGGCCCACAGTTAGACCCAGGGCCGTTCCTACCGGAGGTGCGTCGCGTGCCCCGCACGCGGGCGGCAGTCAGCAGGGATGGCAGCCAGGGCCGGCGCCAGACATTTTGCCGCCCCGGAAAAACAAAATTTCGCGGCCCCTGTTTTTTAATGTTGCTGATTCCTGCTCTCATTTGTAAGAAAAATTCAAAACAATCGGATTCCATGTGAAATTTTTAACTGTTCTCGTTTTTCGATTTGATATTCGACCTAATAACATTTTTTCCCGATGCGGTGGCCGTATTCTTACTTGAACATTCCAACAAGCTAATGTAAGATTTCGCTATAAATTTTGAATCGAATAGGCTCAACAGATTTCAGGCCCATAGGGTCCTTATACGGGAAATGAGGCTCAAATTTGAAATTTTATATGTAAACCCGTCTTTTTTTATATGGTCAATTTTTGAATGCAATTGGTTAAAACCAAAAATTTTCTCGACCATGTTTTAACCTTTTGTTAAAGAATCCGCAGCTTTAATTCAGACCAGAATGCAAAAATTCATATTCTTATACTGAAGTTCTTGGTTATTTTATATGAAGACCAACTTCGAATTCTTAACTAAAAACGCTGCAAATAGGGCTCAAAAATGGATGAATAATTTTGTTTCAACTAATAAGGATGTAAAATCTCCCGCTGAATCCAAATCTGAAATTTGATAGACATATTTGCATTCGATATTTCAATATTGGACCTTCCATCTCGTTTAAGCCCTTCTAGACCCAAAATCCGATGGATTTAATCGATTCATTGCGAAAAATTAGTAGGAACCTCAGTATCAGAATAAGAATATTCGTATCCTGATCTGAATGAACGTCTCCGGATTTTTGGAGAATGTTCCTCTTAGTACCAATCTGCAATGAAAAGATGGGTTTGCATTTGAAATTTCAAAGTTTGGCTTGATATCTCACATAAGGGCCTTTCGAGTCAGAATTTCGATGTTCCACCTGTGCGCGAAATGAATTAATCGTTTCCAGACTTTTGAATCACCTAGTATATCCTTCTACTATGACTATTATCAAATTTCATTCATCATCCTTTAAACTCATCCGAAGGCGCGTTTTCGAATTGTTTCAACGACGGCTCTTTGTCGTCAACATGCGTACTTGAGACGTTCGAAAAAAAAAAACAGAAAGAATCACCTACTTTCGTATCAATTAGCGAATAGAGCAATATACGGATGTTCGTTTGAATATGAAATTCCGCGGTTCAAATTGATAAATTTTGGAACTATAGACTTTACCTTCAATTTAGGTAATTCAGTTTAATAAATTGACGTCACTGACGAGTTCATAGTGTTGATACTCTTTTTTTTTAAGTTTTTCAAACCTCTCCTAGAAATAAAAATTTTCAAATTCTGATTGGCATACTGGCAAGATGAAGATCTTTTCTGGCTTTCACGACCGGATATATTGGCCGTGATCTATTAGGAATTATTTCACCTGACGTGAAATAGCGGTCGAGTTACAATCTAAGACCAATAATCCTCTGAAGATGCCTACCGCAGTTGTGGGCGAAACGTTAGGTGAAATAATTCCTTATAGACCAATAAGCCCTCAAGACTCTCTTAATGTTAAGATGAAAATCATCAGAATTTGACAAAAATATACGTTCTCCCTCTGCTGGTATCACTCGATAGCGAGGACTGCTTCAGGGTTGGGATCTGCGATAGCAATGAAACAAGGACTTTCTTGTTCCTGAGTAAAACATAAGTGTCACTATTCGATGTCCTAGTCTTTTTTACTGTCTCTTTCTAGTTAGAAACTTGGTAATCAGTAACTTCTTGCCCTTTAGCTTCTTCTTAGCAAACCAGACAGAGTTTTTATATTTAAACTGTGAATTTCACAAGGAGTGGTTTCGGTTTCCTTCTATTATTATCCTTTGGTCTACCTAAACGATATGCGTCCTCAATGTACTACTCCTCAGACACATGTTTTATATTGATCCAACATATCCAGGACTTCGTTCAGCAACAATACGGAATCCTCTCTGTCCTGGATGAGGAAGCAATTTTTTCTCGATTCATTTTCCATGGAATCGATGCGATTGTCGATATTTGTAAATAGATCTTTAATATGGGAGAGAGATACTGTGCTCTGAATGTGGTGAACTCATTTAGAAAAAATCCAATGACGCCGTTTCTCTAGGTTGTTCATAACAGCTAGCAGCTTTGAGTTGAAATTCCCTATAGAGTTATTGAAATGTTCCTGGAGTTTGCGAAATTGTGTCACGAAATCCATATTATAGGTTTTACATCCTCCATGAACAGTTAGTAATATTCGGCTTCCTGTAGCTTATTATGAGTTGATAATATCCGATGAACACTTTTCTACTTCCAATGTTTGTTTACACTTTTCTCGGTCTTTAGAATGGAAATTCCACAAAAACAACGGAACACACACGAAAATAACCATGAAGAGTTAGACAATGAGTGGAATAATCCGCAAATGAAGAAATGTAACATGTAACTATCCGGTCAAGGCATGTCAACAGTGATTTGCGTGCCGAAGAATATACTATGCAGCCGTAGTCCAGTCGCGATAGTATCAATAATTTATATATGTTTATCAAACTTTTGTCTTCGGCACCCCATTTTGTATTAGATAGTACTTTTAATATGTTCAATCGTTCAGTGCATTTTTTTAAGGTTGGTTATATGCTGCTTCCACGTGAGTTTTCTATCGAAGGTAAGTCCAAGGAATTTCACACTTTCTGGACATCAAATGATTTTATTTTTCAGGTACAGAATGGGATCTTGATGATTCCTCCTCAGTCGACAGAAGTGTAGGCATTGCGTTTTTTCTTCAGAAGATTGAAAACCCACGTCCATTCCGTTCTGCTGAATGGTATCGATAGATTTTTGGAGCTTAATGCTTATTTCGCTGATGGTCTTTCCTGATACGAAGAAGCTTAGATCATCCACATATTGACATTTCTTCACTGAAGGCTCAATATTTGTTGCGATATAATTTATGGCGATTGCAAATAGTGTGCAACTTATGGTGGAACCTTGAGGGACACCGTTTTGAAGTGTTCTAGGTTCGGATAGTTGGTTATCAACTTTAACCTGAAACTGTCTATTGTTGAGGAAATAATTCATCAATATCGGTAAGTTACCTCGCAATCCGCTATCATGCAATCGTTTAAGGATGCCATATTTCCAGGTCATATCATAGGCTCCTTTGATATCGAAGAAAACCGAGACCAGATGATTTCTGTTTCTAAAAGCTTCTTGGGCTGCATTTTCCAGCTCTACTAGGTGATCCAGTGTTGATCGGCCTTCTCGAAATCCAGCCTGGAAGGGTCTAATGATTTTTTGTTTTTCTAGGTACCACTGCAGTCTTTTGTTCACGATTTTTTTAAGTCCTTTATAATCAGTTCTTTGACTTCCCCAAAGGATGTTGTGAGCATTGAAGTCGCCTGTTATTATAACTAGTCTAGGTAGCTGTGAGGTAATATCCTGTAAATCTCTGATCGTCCAAGCAGCGTTGGGCAGATATATATTACATATTGTCATTCTGAGAGGGTGATCGATCTTTACGGCTGTAACTCGTAAATGTGTGTTGATTGTTATTTCGTCGTAGTGTATGTCATCTCGTATTAAAATTGCAACCCTTCTGCAGGCATGATCATTGATGCAATCTTCTCGTATCATATTATATCCGCCCAGAGTATAATTCTGGTTATTGTTTCATACTTTGAGTCCAGTATGAAATTTTCTTATTGTTATGATGTTGCAAAATTTTATGGAAAACCATTTTTCAAAAAATAATTGAGAATACTTCGTCCAGGTTTTCCTCAGGCAACCTATTTGTATGGTGTTCTACAAGCTCTATGACAAACATTGACAGATGTTAGCTATGCTTATTCTGAATTTGTTTTTCCTATGAACATATATACGATCTCTAAAATTTTCGAAAAAAGTCTTTGCTCTCAAATGTATCGATATTATTTATCTCATAACATAATACCAACGAGTCAGAATGGCTTCAGGAAAGGTTTTAGTACCATGACGGCCCTTGCTAATGTTTCCGATGACATCTTGCGAGCGTGAGATGATGGTCTGGGGTCAGTGTTATTACTACTCATTTATCACATGTGTTTGATACCATAAACCATGAGCTTTAGTGTGCACTTTGGCATTATTTCGGGTTTGACCAGGCAGCTCTGACTTTGATAAAATCTTATTTATCAGAGAGAGATATCAGGTCTTGAAGGGCAATAATAGCTTTCAACGGAAAGTCAAATTGTCAAGTGTAGTCCATTATGGTTCAATTTTTGTGCTGTGTGCGGTGATGCGATCGGTGATCGATAGTGCCGAACAGATCCGGCCGAACCCGGACTAGTGTGTGTAGTGCTTCGAACAAAGTGAAGCGGGTCTCCGCAAGAGCCCAGGACTCTGAGGAGAGAAACAAACAATCATGGTGAATCATTCAGACAGCGAAGGCTCCTACCTGGAAGCAAACGAAGACATGGATGCTACCGAGGAAACCAGAGATGATCTCAGCGAAGGTGAGTATGAAATCATTACCAACCTACGCAAAGACAATGAGTTTTGAAAGCCCATATCGCGGAATTAAACAGAACTGTTTCACAATTAGTCAACGAACTTCGCCATGCGAAGAATCAGTTGAATGAACTTACCGCGCCAAAACCCCCCTACCCTCGCCGAAGTTGTGAAATCGGCCCCAAAGAAAAATGTCTCTACAGACATAAAAAATGTTCAATCAGCATCGACTGCGAAACCCCAAAGCGCACCCCCCATTAAACGCGCGCGCAAAGAGAGCTCCTCTTCGGAAGAGGAGAATGACAAGGCAACAGAACAGCCTAAAAAAGAAAAAATCCCACCCATCACGATGATGGGAACCTCAGATTGGGTAGACATATCCAAAGCCCTATTCATCAATAAAATTGATTATAACCGTGCGACCGTTGTCAAAGATGGAATAAGAATCATAGCTTCATCTATAGACGATTTTAGGAAATTAACAAAATTTCTCGACTACCACAGAAAAGAATATTTTACATTTCAAATGGAAGAAGAGAAGAAAATCTATGCCGTCTTAAGGCATCTCCCACTGGATGCAGATCTCCAAATAATAAAAAACGATCTGATTTCTCAAGGTATCTCAGATGCAGAGGTGTCAAGAATGACATCGAACAGAACTAAGAAGCCAATATCCATGCGCATGCTTATATTTTTTATGATGAATAAATTGAAATTGAAATTGAATTGAAATTGAAATTCCTTTATATCTGGTCAAAACCCAGAATAAAGGAATTTATGAAATAAATCGACTGTACAATCTTTGCATTGTAGTCGAGCCCAAAAAAAGAACAGCAGATCCAAGCCAGTGCTTCCGATGCCAAAGGTACGGACATGCACAAAACAAATGTTCCTTCCCGTGGAGATGCGTGAAATGCTCAGGTAATCATAGCAGCAATGAATGCACACTAACCAGAGAAGGTGAAGTGAGAAATGCTACTTGCGCGCTATGCGGAAAAGAGGGACATCCAGCTAGTTACAAAGGATGCGATGAATTCAAACTTGTAACTAGAAGGAAAAAGAAAAACCAAAATAATTCTAGGACAAATACCAATCCCAAAAAGACGATAAATAGCACAACTTACTCACCTAGAGCACAGGAAGTCGCGAAAGAGACCCTGAAACCTATTCCGAGAAAAGAGGAACCGAAGAATTTTCACGCGAACCAGACTGGTAACAGTCAACAGGACAAGAAGAAACTATCTGGATCAGCCGACGATTTGGATAGCTTCACAGAAAAGATCTTCAACAAAATAATGCTGAAAATTGAGAGAGAAATGGAGAAAAAACTCCAAACACTCTTCAACAAATTAAATTGATGGACAATACAAAAGATAGGAAGAAATCCCTCAAGATTATATCTTGGAATATCAACGGGATAAACACTCGGAAAACAGAGATTGAAGAAATCATATCAGAAAAACAACCTGATATTATAGCCCTACAGGAAACAAGAATAAACCCCAACAAACGATTAAATATCATGAACTATGAAATTTACAGAAATGACAGAACTTCAAATACTGGTGGAGGAGTGGCAATATTGGCGAGGAAAGATTTGAAACACTATTTTAAAAGCAGACCCGATGAATCTCAAATTGAATCGGTGACAATTGTTGCGGAAATAAATCGGCAGAAAATAGAAATCACCTCGGCCTACAAGCGACCACAAAACAACCTAATAGAAGAAGACATAGTCAACTTACTGGAAGGAACGAACCCGAAAATCTGCATCGGAGACTTAAATTGCAAATCCTCTGAATGGAACAGCAGATCTGAAAACAGAAATGGCAGGAGACTCAAGGACTTTAGTGAAAAACAAAATGCCATAGTGGTCGGTCCGGAAATCCCGACATATCTCGCGTTCGGTCCAGGCGTACCCGACGTATTAGACATTGCGATACTGAAAAATGTTACCCAAGAGTTCACGATAGAAACCTTGGAAGACGGAACTTCAAACCACAACCCGATAGAATTGACAATTGGTATTGAACCAGCAGATGAGCTCATGGAAATGAAAGAATATACCAATTGGACTAAATACAGCAGTCTTATACAATCGGAAATGACCGGAATTCCAATAATAAACACTCCAGAGGATCTAGAAAGTGCAGTTAATACACTTGAGACACTCCTCACTAAAGCTTATGAAAAAAGCACTAAAAAAGTGAAGAGATCAGCACCTAGACATCCAAATGGAGACACGCCGCGGGAAATTAAAGACCTCATAAAAGAAAACCGAAGACTCAGGAAGATATACCGGTTAAACAAAAATGAACCGAACAGAATAAACCTAAACCAACATAGCCAAGTCTTGAAGAATGCCCTAAAGGAACTGAGTACCAGCCGATGGAACAAAAAAGTACATGATCTAAACACCATCGATCACTCTGCGTGGAAAATGCAAAAAAGCCTAAGAGGAGAAAAGACCTTAATTCCACCGCTACACGGAGAAAGGGGAATGGCTTATACAAACACTGAAAAAGCAGAAGCCTTGGCGGACTCGATTGAAAGGGAATCAAGAATTAATTACAGGCCTGAAGACGATAACGAAGATCTAGAAGAACTGGTCGAAGAGAATGAAGAGGAATTGGACGAAATTCCAGCATCTTCTGAAATTGTGGATCCAACTTCACCAAATGAGATAAGGGAAATCATCAGAACCTTAAAAAAGAGAAAAACCCCTGGGAATGACAAAATAACGAACGTTATGCTCAAAAAACTACCGCGAAAAGGAATAGCTGCTCTGACGAATATCTCTAATGGAATCATGAGAACTGAACACTACCCGAGAAATGGAAAAGAGCTGAGGTTATTGTTTTTAACAAACCTTTCAAAGACAAAAGTTTTCCACAAAACTACAGACCTATAAGCCTGCTGTCCTCGTTAGGTAAAGTAGTTGAAAGGGTTATAGCGAAGCGACTTAATGAAGAAACCGAAAACCTGGATCTCATACCACCAGAACAGTTCGGTTTCAGAAGAGAGCATTCAACAGAGCAGCAATTACTCAGACTAACTGAGTACATAACGGAAGGTTTCCAAAATAAACAAGCCACAGGTCTTGTTTTACTAGATGTCGCCAGAGCATTCGACAGAGTGTGGCATGAAGGGTTGATATATAAAATGAGAAGCGTTGGATATTCCGTCAAAATTTGCAAATTGATCAGGAATTATCTGAAAAATAGAAAATTTTTCGTCAAAGTAAAAGGAGAATGCTCCTCAATAAGAAGCACGGAAGCTGGAGTTCCCCAAGGATCAGTACTTGGGCCACTTCTCTATAACATATATATATCCACGACTTACCAAAAACCCCAAGAACTATGCTATCATTATATGCAGATGATACAGGCATAGCAACCCGACATCGCAACACAACTGTCATTGAACGAGTGCTCCAGGAAGCGGTCGATGAAATAAATGATTGGTGCATAAGATGGAAAATCAAACTAAATGGACAAAAGAGCCAAGCCATCTTACTGCAAAAAAGACGACTGCGAACCACAACTAAACTGAAAGTTGATGGCGAGGAAGTGGACTGGAAAGACGAAGCGACATACTTAGGAATTACACTGGACAGGAAACTTACCTGGAAAAGTCATATCAAAAAAGCTATCGACAAAACGAGAGCAGCGATGAATAGACTTTATCCTCTAATAGGTAGAAAGAGCCGCATGGCTAAAGAGACGAAATTAAAAATCATCAAAGCCATCGCTAGGCCGCAACTAACCTATGGATCAGTTGCGTGGGGTTTCGCGGCGAAAAGTTACATAAAAAGGATTCAGGCCACTGAAAACAAGCTGCTACGATGTGCAATAGATGCACCTTGGTTCATTCGGAACAAGCAGATATATCGCGACCTGAAATGGGAAACCATCACCGAATTTATGTCAAGAAAAGCAGAGAAACTATTCGAAACAGCGAAAAACCACCCAAACCAAGAACTAAGGAGGCTAGTGAACTATGTCCCAGCGGAAGACAAACGGAGAATGCGCATCTACCGAAGGAGACCACGGGACCAACTAAAAAGGAATTAAGATAAGGACGAAAACTTATCATCAACTAAATAACGTGATACCCAAGATAGGAAACGCATAAATCCCAGCACGCCAGCGTGCAAGAAGAAAATCAACCTAGAGATATACGGTTTATAGGCAAATGCCCGGCACCAAATTTCAGGAAGCAGTTTAGGGTTTTTAGTGGGTCTCGAACTCAAGAGAGTGAGAAACCCCACACTGTTCCCTCCTCAGGAGAGGACGGTTCGTCTGTCTCGCAGATTTTCCCCTGCTACAACAAAAAAAAAAAAAAAAGATCTGTTGAACACTGTAAGGTTGAGGCTTATGCGGATAATACATATGAGTTTTTCTCATAGAGATAGTATAGAAGGAGACGCTGTTGCATTCAACGATTTCCACATAAAACGGGTCCACTGGGCGGGGCAAAGTGTCGTATCAATGTGGCGGTTTCGGCCACAGAACCACAAATTGGACTGGGTCGGAGTAAATAAATTACAGGCTTATTTATGGATGAAGCCGAATAAACATCATGATTTTTAATATTCATGAAATAAAAATGAATTTCAACAGTTTATATGCTGAAAAACTACTTATCTTATTTTGAGAGCATTTTTAATGGAGATTCAATTCTTCTGAGTTTTTTGATGTAAAGGGCAATTTTGTCTTCTTTCATCAGCAGAAAGAACTAGTGATATTCAATAACATTTCTGGAAGTTGTACTCGTTAACGTTCCTTCAAATATTGAACTACTTCTTCCATCATGACTCAGTTTGTATAAGTGGAAGATCAACAATTTTTTCTTTATATTAATAACAGCTGGATTTTTTATTATAGAATACCTACCCTTTCTTTGGTTTGAAGAATATATACACGAGTAGATATTACTTTCTCTTATGGTAGGTTCTCGTATAATAGTAGGCAAAGTACAGATTTTGTATAAGGTGAAAAATTTATTTAAAATATAAATAATGAATATAAACAATTATATAATATACATATACATATATATTAAAATATGTACATCTAGTTAAAAAAATTTATATTTCCAATTCATATTATGATAGGAAACTTTAACATAAAATCTTAGAAATATTTGAATGTTCCAAACATACTCTCATATTCAATAAGTAAGTTCTCCTTTCACAAACAAAAAATTTTACTCAATTAACAGTTTTACTTTCCCTTATACAGTACAATTTTGTTAGTTTGGTGCCTAATACCAGTTGATTTGTCAACTTTATACTTAAAGAGAGAAATCATTCTTATATTGTAATATTTCTTTATTATGCTCTTGATCAATAATAATCGATGATTATACAAAAAACACTGATCAAAATTGTGATCAATAATTGAAAATGAGAAGATGTTCGATGAAACAACTTCATTAAATATCCTATTATTAATACTTGTAATTGAAACACAGTTTTGACCAGCTATAATGATTTCTCGCAACATGATTTTTTCGGTCTTTAAGCAAATTTTGATGACATCCTCTGAAGGGTATTGAAGACCCTTACATTCTTCAAATCCCTAAATGAATATAAAAAGGAATCTCTAGTATCAGACATCAAATCTACTTAAACTGACCCTGTACATTCGGACAGGTTCGGAATGTTGTCTCGAAAGTCGCATATCATCTTTTTGCGTCGTAAGTTATTCGTGGTCAAAGGTCACGAAAATCGTTTCTAGCAATTATCTCCGTTTCCATGGTTCCAATCAATTCAAAACCTATTATGAAAATTGAAGATGAATGAATTTGCAACAACTTTTGTCCAATCATTTTTTCTATAATTCCAGCCCTTTTCGAGATAGAGGGCGGAGAGCAGCCAGCGCTCAGGCATACATACTGTAATCACCAAGATTCACGGTTCACCGTGTGTTACAATAGGTATGCCTGAGCGCTGGATGCTCTCCGCGCTCTATCTCGAAAAGGGTTGGATGTATAGAAAAAACGTCAAGACAAAAGTTGTGGCAAATTCATTCATCTTTATATTTCATAATAACTTTTGAAGTGATTGGAAGCATAAAAACGGAGATAATTGCAAAAAAAACAAGTTTTGTGGCCTTTGACCACGAATAACTTACGACGCAAACACGAGATAATATTACGTGACTTCTGAGACAACATTCAGAAGCCCTTTTCCCTTGTTGAAAAAAAAACTAGGATTACCAAAATCATAAGGCCAAAATGATACGTACTTTCTAGAACATTTGAATAGGTTTCGTTAATGATGAATGATCTCGATTTTTGTTTTTGTTTCTGGTATTTTTACCAGTATTTTTGTACCGAAATCTTCTACATCCTGAACTTTCATTTCGACAAGCTCATCTCGTCGACAGGGCTCCTATTCCAAATATTAAAGCTACCTAAAAAGTAATAAAAAATTGTATATTTCGTATTTCAAGTAATACTATTTTATCTAAGCATACGTTAAAAAATACCCCGGATGCGAAAATCTCGACCAATCATGAAGCAGCACTGTGTCCCACGTAATTCCACTCCACGTCAACCGATCGGCCGTTGACGTGTTGAAAATGGAAACATAAACATAACCTGTATTCGATACAGTGAAGTGACAGCGGCGGTAATCAAAACAAAACATTTTTGCTTTGATTTTTTAAATTTGATTCGTTGGTAGGTTTTGATATTTTATAGCGAATTTAGAGAACTGTGGGATGCTGAAAGGTTTATATGAATTGAGTGTTAAAATATAGATACGTCTATTATATCTTGTGTATCTTTTCCTAAAGAATGATTTATGTAACGTCCAACATAACTAGAAATATGGATAATTCTATTGAAAAATGATAGTTGCTCGAATCAATGGAGAAATTGAAACAGGATATACTTATTAACTGTGCAATTTCTACAGAAATTCCACCATACTTTAATTAATCATCGAGTTATACGAATAAGCAGAAATGGTGTACAAATAATTCAAAGCAGTTTCGTTATTTTTTTTTTTAGAAATAACTGAAGTTTTGTAGGATAATTACTGATTAATTGATTGAAATAAAATTTGCATGATATATTGTAAGTATAGCTGTAATTGAAAATAATATAGCATACTTTCCATTTCTCCAAACTGATAAGTAGGTACCTACTTATTATCAATTCAATTTTTTTATTGAGCTTTCATTTTATTGGAGCTCCAGGGTTAGTAATTTCAGTAATTAATTAATTTTGGCAGTTATGAAAAATAAATAATGCAGATTTACATATATTTTTTTAATTGTGAAACCTACATTATACAAAGCAAAAATCAACAAAAAGGTTGGTGCAAGGGGGGTATGATATCTGAGATTAGGGAAAAACCTCAGCAGATAAAAACCCTGTCTTTCCCCTATCATTGAAGAGTGTCTTGATTCCTGTCGACAGAAGAACGTAAAATCTTCTCCAATAACCCTGGAATTCAAATTTAAGAATTAAAAACAAAACTAAATTATTAATAGCAAATGAAATTGATTGAAATATTGATCAATTACTTTTGAAGTGAAAAGCTATAAGGCGGATAATACTAAGCAAAAAAATAAAATTAGTACATAACCTTTATGATTAATATTCTTTGTTGCGTTCGATATCTTCTCTTTACTGTTAAAACACATGCTCGAAACCTCGTGTTTACCTGTGAGTAGATTTCAAACATGCAGAGTTTTTAATAAAACTGAAGGACCAAAATCAAACTCTTCCTCATCACGATGAGGATCGAGATCAATATCTGGAACTATCGAAATATGAAACATTTGAATATTACACCAAGCACTAATACAAAAGCAAACATACATTCATTCCATAGACAACCTTTTTCTGCTGCTATCAGAAGTATTATTGCATTGCGAGTTATAAGCTTCGCTGATTATTTTTGCAATATTACGAATGTTACTCTCTTCCAATAATCCAAGTTGAAATCTTGTTTGTTCTAATATAATCTATAATCAACTATTAATATACTGTACACATAAATCATCACTAAGGCTTACACCAAGTTCTGTAGTAGATTCAATTGGATCATTTGAAATGTGACTGGATTCACTTATCATACTCTGAACATCCATTTCATAATCAGCCCTACTTGTTGATGGTAGACGTATATGAAGGTTATTGCTTTCATCATCATCTGAAGTTCTTACAGTGGTAGCAACCATGTCATCATCATGTCTCCTTTTCTTTATATTAAATTTTCTTATTATATAAGCAAGATCTGCTCTTTTAAACACATTAATTCTCTCTAGCTTATTGTTTGTTATTGTTCTGGAATCTTCCAAAATCCTCTCTTTTGTGACTCCAGCAGCCAATTTACTAGCAATCATCTCTTGCTGGTCCTTCGTCAATTGTTTAGATCGATGTAGATTTTCATGTCCAACATGAGTCTCCGCAAATTTAACCTCCACAGCTGGAATATTTATATATAATATATGTATTATATCACTCAATGGGGTTTAAAACTGATTAATCACAATATATACCTGTTCTAGAAATCTTTACTCGAATTCTTGATGGGCAATAACCAGATATTTTGATACTACCCCAGCTTTCATACTGCGTTTAGTAGACTGACTAATAAATCCTAAAAATAAGACAGGTAGCTGATACATGATTTTTGATTAAATGATTGTATAATGGTGAATAACGAATAGGTACAAACCTGTATAATTACTACTATTGCATTCATAATAAACTACCAGTCCATCTGAGGTTTTTCTATACCTTCGTTTCACATAATCTACATTTCTGTTATCAATTGCTCGCCAAGTCTCAAATTCCTCCTCATTTTTGAAAGTAATAAGTGTTGTCTTTATACTCAGAGAATGAATTTGCTGTAAATGATTAGTCAGCATATCATGAGACTCAAGAGGAATTTTTCCCTCTTCAGGGCAAATGGGGCATTTTAGATGAACTGTGTGTTTAGAAGCACCAGGTTCTTCTTTGTGGACATCTCTCAAATGACAATATTTCGCCGAAACAGACGAGTATTTCTTTCCACAAATTTGACAAATCAGTTTATCGCTGGAAATGTATATTTTATATACAAAGCTGATATATTTCATCAATGAATACTCACTTTTCTCCTTCCATGTTCATCAATCTATTTCTTGAAAGTTCGCAAATACAAATGTGTAGTTATAATTGCTTTAGATTAGGCAGAGCAATGAAAATTGCTGGGTTTTGAAGAATTTCAATATCAATCTCAAAATATTCAGTAGATTGAAATTGAATATATACAACGAAAAACAGTTAATCCGAGAGTTAATCCGAATTCTTAGGGAATACGACAGAGGCAAAAGACAATATATCTCTCTCTCTCTACCGTTGACATTGGCATGCGCTCATCTCCGATTGGTCGAAATAATTTCGCATCCGGGGTATTTTTAACGTATGCTATTTATCTATATCTACTTACATTCTTCGATAAAAATATGTCATGTGGGGCCTCTAAAATGAATTTCTGAACTTGTTCCTTGGTGTGTATCCTGTAGCTTGACGTTTTAAAAATTTTCTCATTTTTTGGTAGGTACTCATAATAATTGTTATACAGGGTTATCACGAATATGGCTCTATAGAATATTTCTAGGAAAGACACAAGATTCAGGATTGAAATTCTAAAGGTGAGCTTTAAGTAAGAAGACGTTGTCGTATATTTTTTGAAGGTTCTAGGATTTCCGGTTTTTCCGGAACTGATATCAACTTTCGTTCTTCAAATGGAAAGACCCATTTTTATTGCATAAATAGATTCTCTATTGAATTCTGAGTCTTTTTGATTCCAAAATTTGAATTTTCCCTAGAAAATTCTCTTTAAATGTTTCCTCATTACGAAAAAAATCTCGAAATTGAACTCTGTTGAAATACAGACAGGTTTTTTCATAAAAATTCTCATTTTTGAGAATCTCCGAAAAGAAAGGTTGATGAATCTGCATCGATAGCGTGATTTTCAGAATATGATACAGGCGGACACAAATTTTTTTGTCAAAGAAGTGACGAAACATCAAAAACCTCTCAAATTTAAAACCCTATTCTATCGAAGCATTTTCGATATATTCGTCAAAAATAATAGGAGCATACGTCCAAGACTTTTATCTCAAAATGAATGTTTTTCGAGAGATTCTGGAAAAACGATTTTTTCTTCAATTTTCAATCTCATTCCGAATGTGTTTTTTTTTACTGGAAAATGATAAGCGGTCAAGTGAAATTTCTGGAAATCTCTGTTACCGAGAAAATAATTTCTTATAATTCAGACGAGTTCAGTTCTTGAATTATCAGCTGTATGCGAGAGCAACAATTGGTCTAAAGTTCGCAATGTGAGTATTAGTGAAGTCAACGTGAAAAATTCTTAGGAATGCAGAAGAAAATAATTTTTTATGCTTTTGAAAGAATAATTAACAGAACATGTAACAATTTCATTACTGAAAATTCTTTTCCTACCAAGACAAAAAAGAAATTCTCCAGAATTAAGGATTCGCGGAAATTATCCTAAGCTTTAAAAAATAAAGAGCTTGACACAATATGTTGTGAAATAGAAGAAAAACGGTTCATTGAAGCAAATGTTCAAATGTCTTAATTCTTGTTCAAGGCACTTCAATGTGCGATTTTGAACAGACTGTGTCGCATCCCGAATTTCCAAATGATCTGAATTGTGAAACGCTTCTATTATTTTGTTACTCAGCTGTTCTCTGTACTCAATTGAATTTGCGTTCACAATATCTTTTATTATTCCCCATAAATAAAAGTCTAATGGAGTGAGATCTGGGGAACGAGGTGGCCGGAGCATAGCTCCTCTATTTCCACTCAGTTGGATATAACCGACTCCAAAAATAACAATCATTGTGAGTACATTTTTTTATCTTCATAATTTGATTGGCTTTTCAGGAGTCTGATGTGTTCAACTTCGAAACACGAAATTCCAAAACATACAAAGATGCAATAAAAAGAAAAGAATTATTGATGTATTGAAAATAGCCCCAACTAGAGTCGAAAAGTTCATCACCCGTGATGATAAATTGAAAGCAACTTGCGAGATAACAGAAGAACTTGGGATTTCCGCCGATACGATATTTAATCTATCGTTTTCCCGAGTTGCAATAAATAGTAATAATCTCTTGAGCGTCATGTTCGATCAACGACCGAAAGACAAAAATATATTCGACGACGGTTCGTCGCGCAAAAAAAAAATTTACTTCTTTCGATTATTTCGTGATATTTTGTGTACTCGCGTTATTCCTTTCTCAAATCTGTTCGTTTTGGTACATCTTCACCCTCAGGAGAGAGATTGACGAAAAGATCTCCAGAGTTTTTACCGCGCTGTTGAAAAATAAGAGACTCAAAAGGTCTGCAGATGTCTTTTTACCGGACTTCGTAAGTTAAATGGAATAACATGTAATTAATACAAACATAAGAATCCAGGTATATTATTTGGATGAAATAAAATGATAACAAAAATGTCAGAATATAATTTGAACTGAGTTTCAATATTTTGGAAGCTATTTATTAACCTCAAAATTAGTAATAAGTTTCATATAGACATGAACCGTTTTTGAAATATTAGCAATTTTCGGTTTTCAAAATATCAACAACAGGCTCAAACCTGCCACTCATAATAATTCAATTTACAACGGTACCTACTGATAGGTCCGCAACTCCACATTCATAACCTTGTATCGAAGGAGATACAGACACGGACTATGTGACAAAGCTATCTCGCGTAGATTCAATAATTTCTTGCTCAAATTCGCATTCGTTCAGCCTGCGGTAACTTTTGAAGTCTCTGACTGCGTTTCTCTATCTCTTATAGTTTACCCAGCGTTGGACGTAAAAGCCTGAAAACACCGGATAAATTACGGACTTTTTCATGAGAAATCGATATTTTTTCTCGTTTCTTCGTAATATAGGAATGATTGAAAGTGAATCGGTCTAGTTACTGATTTTTAGGTTATATTTTAACGCAGTTCTCGTGCTTCCTCAACCATATTCGTGTTTTTAGGAGGATGATAATACAATGTGTGATGAGATTAAGAATTGCTTCAATGGGGGATTTCCGAGTCACCAAAGCTCTACGAGAGAAGGTAAGGGACTACAAAATTTGCAACCAATTCGGAAGTACATAAAAAAGTGGTGTAATAACCATTGAGAACGAATAACTAGAAGCTTCCAGTTTTTTGAGCTTGAAAGGTATTTCCTTACCACATATTTAGGAAGTTTTCATTGCTGATACACTTCGCGAAACAATTAAAGGAATAGAAAAATTTTCAATTTTTTTTTTTCAAAATGCTGTATCTCAGTGAAAAGCTTTAAGACTCCAGTTTCTGAAATTATTGGTTAACAATTTTTCAGACGCTAGAGTACCGGTGGCTATGCAATCATCGGATAAAGCACGAAGAAAAAATTTTGAAAATTTTTCGAATTTTCATTTTTCTGCTCTACGCTCACGAAAAATTTCTTCAAGCTAGACTGATGCAAATGTCACATAACCTGTTCATTCAGCTCTAATTTGATATTTACGACTTTCGAGATATTCAGTTTTGAATGCAAAAGAATCCTTTTTCACTCAACTGCTGATATCTCCGGAAATACTGTTGGCCTAGCGAACTGGAAGGTGATTTGTCTTCTACAGAAAATTTTCTACAAAAATCTGTTTTGTTCAATTAGAAATTTTTTTTTTACCTGGCACATAAGCGTGGAAAACGAGCACAAAAATGTCATTTTGCCAGTTTTTGGTTGATGGACTGTAACAACTTCAATATTGAGGGGAAAGCATAGGTTATAAAAAAATTTGGCAGCCTGATGTTCCCCAGAGCCCCCCCCAAATTGGTAGATGGATCGGTTGAGCGGTTCACTTGGTCCGATCGATTGAACATTTGAAAAAATTAAGAGAACAAGGTTTTTTTTCTTCAAACTTGACCTAATCTCTTTTAATCGGTTTTTTACCGAATGAGTCGAAAGGTTTTCAAAAAAATTGTTTTTTAAAACGTGGTGCCAGAAAACAGAAAAATTCTGTCGCTCAGAATTTCGCTTAAACGAGTTCCGTGGGCAAGTTAGGGTCATCAACTTTAAATTCATTTTATGATTTTTTCTGAGGAAAATGAAGTTTTAAATGTCTCCAGTGTCCATAGCTCCAGTGGAGCTGAGTCAGAAATGGTCTCTTGTTTTTTTTGAATTATATTTTTTTTTATTCTCATTTTACTTTTAGAACAAAATTAACGAAATTCTTGGAATGTTAATTTTTTCCCCAATTTCGGAAATTTTTGAAAATTAAAAAAATATTTCTTTTTCATGATTTATTTGAAAAAAATTGTGTGAAAAGTGAAAAAATAATGTATTTATTGATTGATTAGGAAAATTAGGTCCAGTTTAAGTAACAAAAACCTTGTTCCCTTAATTTTTTCAATACTTCAATCAATCGGTTCAAGAAAACTGCTGAACCGATCGATCTACCGATTCAGGGAGGACTTCGAGGAACATCAGGCTGTGAATTTTTTTCATAAACTAAGCTTTTCCGCCATTATTGACGAAGATACAGTCCATTGAACAAAAAATGGTAAAATGGCATTTCCACGTTTATGTGACAGGTAAAAAAATTACCCCTATTACCCCCCTCGTGAATCCGCCCCTGGTGAACTAATGCAATAACTAAAAATTAATTCTAACAACAGATATTCTAACAAAGTAAATAAATAAATACTCTCATCAATAAAAAAAAATGAATACTCTAAAACAGAAATCATCAATATATTCTTTGGAAATAAATAAACTAAAACTTAACTTTTCTTGCTTTTTCAGCGAAAACATCAATTATATCATCAGTTTTCATGTGCAACGAGTTGTGTTTCGCGCCATGTATGATTTTCTAGGATTTTGTTCCGTTTTGGTAGCGTTCGTTACATACGTGTTTTTCAACTTTGTAAACTGGTGAATACGCCACTCTGAAATATGGAACTTGTAGTCAATCTTTATTTAAAATGGAATATATCATATTTCACATTTTGCGCCCCTAGGTCGTTTGCGCCCGTGGCAGATGCCTCCTTCGCCACGCCCACGGTCCTGCTCTGCCAAATGTTGGGTCAAAAATTGGGATAAAGATTGGCCCATAACTTCCGTTTTTCAAATTAGAACCCTATTATTTTATGATTGTCTTGGATTGTACAAAGAAAAATGATGATAATGTTCCAACATGTTAATGCTCCTAAAATTAATAATTCTTGAGTTAATTAGGATTTTCTGATTTTATGTCGTAGGTACGTAGCGTCAAATTCATTAAATCTGTGTCATATCAACTATGACCTTGGTCATCGAAGAAAAATCATTCTAATAACTCACAAATGACACACCTTTTTTTCTAATTCATTTATCATTGTTGTTACGAAACAGATTTTATGAATTTGACGAACCTACGACTTGGAACCAGAAAATACTAAATAACTCAAGAATAATTGATTTCACGAGTATCAACATGATGAAACATTATCATCATTTTTCTTCGCAGAATCCAACGCAATTATGAAAAACTAGGGTTCTAATTTGAAAAACGAAAGTCATGGGCCATCCTTGATCCAAATTTTTGACCGAACATTTGGAACACCATGTGACAAGTTTTTCAAAATTCTAGAAATGTACAATATTTTCACAGTCTTTAACTTCAAACATGTGAAAACGGTTTGCGCTTAAGGTATCTAGATTAGGAATAACAAACTAGAATACTCTTTCCTCTCTTTTTCTTCAGGTTTTTCTCGATATATTGGAAAGTATTTCGACGAATGCAACGATTTGAGTACGAATGTATTGAGAATTGCATACGCTGTTAAATTCGAAACCAAAAAAACAAAACACAAAAATTTTGAGTTTTTTTCCCTCCCTGTATAACTGAAAGTGATCAGGCTCTAAGAATATTCTAGCTCGGTAGATAATGTCGAACAATATCATAATCTCAATTTTCAGATTTCAAATAAGTCTAGTTCTCCAGAAACGCTTAATAGGCCGTCGAACTTGGTACACCCTGTATATATATATATATATATATATATATATATATATATATATATATATATATATATATATTATATATACAGGGTGTTTCAAAAAAAGGTGACCATCTCTCTAGGATAGATAGAAACCTAAAAAATAATAGGGGTTTGTTCAGTAAAAAATTTTCGTTACGCCATCCGTATTTAAGATACAGGGCGTTGAAAAAGAAAAAAATATACACATTTTTCAAGATTTTGCCGAAACTACTTGCGACATTGTAATGAAATTTTACACGAATATGTTTTGGAAGCTAATACATCTGATGAATGTGTTTTGATGACTGACTCTCATAGAGGGCGCTAGTTACACGGTTCATACCAAGTTGTTTTGAACATAACTTTTTTGGTATTGGATTTATTAAGCTAAATTTTCAGCGATCTTAAAAATCATTCAATTTCACACCAAAAAGGTACTCTTGATTAAATTCGATACTTTGCACAGTTTTCGGAATATTCCGATTTGAAAATTATGAAGTTATAATCGATGCTGGTATAAAGTAATGATAAACGTATTAATTGAACAAAAAAATTGCAAAAAACTTTAAAGAAAGACTGAAAACATAAAAACACTCAATTAGAGTAGGTGTTCGAAATGTCCTCCGTTTTCACAAATACACAAATTTCTAAAAAATCCATTAATCTTCTTAACGTTTGGGAGTCAGCTATGAGGTCACTGAAGTGACTTTGAATTCTGTCCTCCAATTCTTGAGTTGAATTTACCCCTGTTGCATAAATTTTTTCATCATGGTACGACCAAACTGTGTAATCCAAGGGATTGAAATCGCATGACCGAGGAGGCCAATGAATCGGAGCTTCTACACTTCTACCAATCCATCGATTCGGAAAATGGTTACTTAACCGATTATGACACCTTCTATTAATGTGGCGTGGAGCTCTATCGTGCTTAGAAATTAAAAATAATAATAATGAAGTTCTTTGTCGATACTTTATACCAGCATAGGTTATTGGTTCATAATTTTCAAATCAAAATATTCCGAAAACAGTGCACACTATCGAGTTTCATCAAGAGTACCTTTTTGGTGTAAAATGGAATGATGTTTAATATCGCTCGAAATTTAGCTCAATAAATCTAATATCAAAAAAGTTATGTTCAAAACAACTTGGTATGAACCGTGTAACTAGCGCCCTCTATGAGAGTCAGTCATCAAAGCACATTCATCAGATGTATCCGCTTCCAAAACTTATTCGTGTGAAATTTCATTACAATGTTGCCAGTAGTTTCGGCAAAATCGTAAAAAATGTGTATATTTTTTTTTTCCTTTTCAACGCCCTGTATCTTGAATATGGATAGCGTTACAAAAATTTTTTACTGAACAAACCCCTATTATTTTTCAGTTTTCTATCTATCCTAGAGAGGTGGTCACCTTTTTTTGAAACACCCTGTATATACATATATATTCTTAAAAATTAGAGAGCTAAAATAATACAATAAATGTTGAAACCTACCTAGCTGAACTGTTATGATATAATACCTAAAATTGTCCTGTGTTGCGCCATACGATGTCGTCTGGAAACAATTGTTATGTTTTTGAATGTTGGCCAAGAAGTGTTTAGAACCATTTCCTATCCCAGAAACTCAAGAGTGTAAGGAATCTGGTGGTGAGACGAATTGTGGCAATTAGCAATTAGATAAGCTAGCTGATCCGGCGAACTTAGTTTCGCCTTAGAGATGAATAAAGTTGTACTAACCATTGTTTTGTTTAAGAAGGAAATATATTAGGTGAAATACAAATAAAATACAAAAGTACAAAATTTAATTGCATTGAAATAGGTATGTTCATTGTTATTCATACATCAAAAGAATTCTCTTCATTTAGGAGGTAAAGAGGTAACTTTTTTTATATTTTACAATTCCTCCATTGTAGTACCTTGTGATGAACAACATCTTCAGTTTTTTTTTCTGGTGCGAGAATGAATAGGGCAGATTGTCCATCGTGAATCGGTACTTACTTCTGTGCAAAGACCTTAGAATTTCAAGGCTAAGACGTTTAGGCAACTCAAAATACATAGTATTTGTTAAAATTGCCATCTAATCGCGATGATAGTAGAATGGGGATTTGTTCAAAAGATTTCGTCATAAAATTTTCCATAGTATTCGGAAAAAAGATAGGACTCAGAATCGTTAATATTATTAGAAAATGTAGATCACCGAATTAATATCAGATATAATACGTTCACGAAAACGCTGTTAACCGTAGCGACACCGTTTGGCGTTATTCGCAAGAAAGACAATTATTTCCTATTGTTTGCCATTTTTTTTCCTTATATTGAAGCAGAAAATAAAAACCTCCCGCAAATAACGAGATTTCGACAAGTAAAGTGACATGTTTAATCTAGAAAAACTTCATGATGCAGACACAAGTCGACTCCTTTCTACTTATGTATTTTTTTTAATTCAATGATATAATGGACTTCAGGTCCAGTGGGTCCTCCGGGAATACCTGGATCTCCAGGACTAATAGGCCCAACTGGGAAACCAGGAAGAGACGGGGAGAAAGGAGATAGGGGATTGCCAGGAAAAGACGGCTATAAGGGTGAATTTGGAACTCCAGGAATGCCTGGTGAGTGTACGAGGTAGATCAAAAAACTTCCCAACTGTGCATTGAAGGAATAGAAAACCGTTGTTTATAATCTAAGATCCGAACCTAAATTTGAATCTTCCTGAAAACATAATTCGAGTTTCCTCTCCCAGTCTCTGAAACAAGAAGCAATTAGAAATTTTTTTCAATAATATAAGAAAGGCCCCTGAGTAAAAATTTGAGCACTAATTTGTCAGGGGCCAAAACTTTACGAGAAGAAATTGTTGCCTAACAATGAACAAAAAGAAAACACTTTGATCTCTTAAGCGTAACGTTTCGGAGTCTGAATCAGACTCCTTCTTCAGACAATAACTAGTTTTCATTGAACTTTGTCAATATATGTTGAACATAGATTAATATTGATTACTAGATGTTGATATCGTTATTTTATTTCAAAATTCCCCGAAACCAGTTCTTTTTTCAATAAATCCATCAAAATTTGATCTATTCCTACTGAACAATTGGAGAGATTATTAGCCTCATCCAACAAAATACAATAATAATAATAATAATAATAATAATAATAATAATAATAATAATAATAACAGCTATTCAGGATCAAGTGATTGCAACACGCAACTATAGGCGCTACATTCTACATCAGGAAATACCAACTGACCTATGTAGAATGTGTCATGAAAGACCGGAATCGATCCAACACCTTACATCTGGATGCTCCTATCTCGCCCCAAAGGATCATAAGAATAGGCACGACGATGTCGCAAAGGTCTTTCATCAAGAAATTATGATCAAATATGGAAAACTTACAGAAAAAATGCCATATTATAAATACCAACCGAAAGATCAATTCGAAAACGATGAAGTCAGAGTATACTGGGACAAAACGATCATCACAGACAAGCAGGTTTTGCATAACAGACCAGATATACTATTAATTCAAAAGCTGAAGAAGGAGGCGCAGATTATAGACATCACTATTCCAAATGATCATAACATAGGAGAGGCAAGAACAACGAAACTCACCAAGTATATAGACCTCGCACATGAAATAAAGGCCATTTATCAGCTGAAACAAGTTTCCGTTCATCCTCTGATAATCTCGGCAAATGGACTCGTTGAACTGAATCTGAAAAAAGAACTGACAAAAATAGGATTGAATGAAGTAGAGAAGACCATACTTACGGCACAGAAGGCTGCAATCCTGGGAACGTGTAGAACTGTCCGGCGTGTGTTAACGAACGATTGAGCTGTTGATTCATGCGAATCCCAGCTTAGTTGGAAACCACCCCACGAAAGTGTGATTTAAAAAAAAAAATAATAATAATAATAATAATAATAATAATAATAATAATAATAATAATAATAATAATAATAATAATGTGTAGAACTGTCCGGCGTGTGTTAACGAACGATTGAGCTGTTGATTCATGCGAATCCCAGCTTAGTTGGAAACCACCCCACGAAAGTGTGATAAAAAAAAAAAATAATAATAATAATAATAATAATAATAATAATAATAATAAATACCACGGAGTGGTATTTTATCACTGGGGAGTGACGACCCCACGTTCCGAGTCACGCAAGGGAGTTCTCAAGAGCTTCGGGATTGCAACCCCGCGGACCCTAGCATCACTCCTCGGAGAGGTTAACCTCCTGTCCAAGGAAGATAAGTTTAAAGGTTCCTATAACCAGAAGACAAGCCTCGGAAGCGACAGGTGGTGGAACTGCACCTGTTCGCGGGACTGTACAGCTCCTAGCAGAGAGAAGCGAAGCGAGTGGCGCCCCAATGCGAAATGTAACCACAAGGTCACGCCCCGGAAATCAGGACATCCAATATGGAGGGATAGAAGACTTGGATCACGCAAGAGATCCCGTCCCTAGCCCGCACCCCCGGACGAGACGTAAGCGTTGGACCAGAGATGACAACAAAGATCTACTGCGTGCTTACTATAAGGCAACCGATGTAGAACGAGACAAAACGGGATACAGAGTTCGACTACACGAGGAATGGACTCGTTCAAGACCAGATTTTCCTAGAAGCTCTCAGCAGCTTGCGGACCAGTTGCGTTCTGTCTTCGGACGGAAAGTTTTCTCCAGTGCAGATCTTGAGTACCTAAAGTCCGAAATAAGTAACGAACATCAGCACCACGATCGGAGACAAGAATCATCCCCTAGAGTTTCCGGTAGGTTATCCCAAGGGCGAAGACGAACAAGAAATTCATTACTACCAAATCAGGATCTGGACCTAATGCATGAAGAACTTCGGAACTTGTTCCAGGAGTATATGTTGAAGTACTGTGGTGTTGAGTTCCAGTTGCGCCCTAAAATACCAAAAATAAAATATAACATCAGAACGAAGCAAACAGTAGCAGCAATCAACAGAATATTGAACCGATACCTACCTGAGAGTTTGTCACTTCAGCACACATGCCACCTCGTTTATTGCGCTGCTGCAACCGTGTGTACATATACTGGACTTAAGGTTGAAGAACGGAACCATTCTGCCGGTAAGCAGGAAATACCACCCTGGAAAAGACGACTAGAAGAAAAGATTAAATATACAAGAAAAACTATAGGAGTGTTACATACTTACCTGAATACTGAAAGGCCGTCGATACGAACTAGACGAGCGGTTAGTTCAATCGTCTCAAATAGTGGGCTTCGTGATCGCAGTAGAACCGGATTGATAGTTTTTATGGATAGCCTGAAACAAAAAGTAGCTGCATTAGGATGTCGTTTGAGGCGTTATAATGAAAGTGAGAGAAGGCGGACACAAAATAAACTGTTTTCCTCTAACCAAAAAATTTTCTACAGATCCTTGAACAATCAGTATCAGAATGATTATGAAGAACTGGTGGATCCTGATGAAATGTTCAATTTTTGGTATGGAATATGGGGAAATTCACGCAATCATGAAGATGCTTACTGGATAAAGGATGAGGTAAACAGAGTAAAGACGTTGCCGGAAATGAACCAAATACATATAACGGAAGATCTGGTGAGACAAGTGGTTGCTTCGTTAGGAAACTGGAGAGCTCCAGGTGTTGATAAATTGCATGCCTACTGGTGGAAACATCTCACCAATGTCCACGAGACATTAGCCAGCCAATTTGAGCAGGCAATCCGGGAACCAGGGACTATTCCAGAATTTTTCACAGAGGGAATCACATATATGATACCTAAGAACCAATTTGTCAATAAACCTGAGAACTTTAGACCCATTACATGTCTTCCAACTATTTATAAGATATTTACATCTCTTATCGAAGGGGCCATAACCGATCATCTTGAAACCTACAACATAATGGCTTGGGAGCAGAATGGTGGCCGAAAAGGGTCCAGAGGAAGTAAGGAATGGTTGATAATTGATACAGTGATTGGAAAACAAGCATACAAAAACAAAAGAAACATCTCGATCGCATGGATCGACTACAGAAAGGCTTTTGATTCGGTTCCGCACTCTTGGCTGATAAAAATAATGGAGATTTACAAAATCAATCCCACAGTCATACAAGTCCTCAAGCATGTCATGGAAAAATGGAAGACCACGCTCATAATAAACACCCAAAAAAACGCTCATGAGACGAAACAACTGACGATTCGTCGAGGAATATTTCAGGGAGACGGCTTGAGTCCCTTGCTGTTTTGTATGTCCATCAACCCACTCAGTTACATGCTTGAATCTAGTGGATACGGTTACCTAATTTCCAGTAACCCGAGAGTGAGAATCAGTCACCTTCTGTACATGGACGATCTAAAATGCTATGCGAGCAGCCCAGACCAACTGAATAGCCTGCTAATGCTTGTTACTTCGTTCAGCGAAGCCATCCGTATGGAGTTTGGGGTGGAGAAGTGCGCGGTCCTACACTGTAAGAGAGGAAAAACCCAAAATTCTGAAAACCTAACTTTAATCGACAAAAATACATCTTTTTCACCATTACAGCTCGGGGAAACTTATAAATACCTAGGTATTCAACAGGCCCTTACCATAGATGACACCACTATGAAGAAAACTATAGAGGCAACCTTCCTCAAACGACTGAAGATCATCTTGAAGACTGAACTTTACGCGAAAAATAAAACAACCGTTATAAATCATTGGGTCGCTCCGGTGCTGGCGAGTACCTTTGGTATTTTGAAATGGTCGCGAACGGATTTAGAGGCCATTGACAGGAAGGTCAGAACATCTATGACAAAATTCAGAATACACCATCCTCACGCGTCGATGATCAGATTGCACCTACCCAGAGAGAGTGGCGGAAGGGGCCTCTTCAGTGCGGTTGCTGCGCATGAAAACCATATTCATGGACTCTTAGATTTTTTCGAAAGACCAAGAAACCATCTCCTTGCAACAATAAAAGCGGCAGATAAGAACCTTTCCCCATTAAATCTAGCAGGACCGCGAATGCCGGTGACACTCTCCAGTCGGTAAACATCTATCTCTCAGTGGAGATCTAAACCCTTACACGGCAGATACCCGTGCAATCTGAATGGGCCAGATGTGGACAAGGATCTGTCACTTTCCTTCCTGAGGAACGGAGAGCTTAGGGCTGAAACTGAGGGATTCATGATTGCGATACAAGATCAGCAGATACCAACCAGGAACTTCCTGAAGATAATAGTGAAAGAAAACCTGCCAGACGATCTATGCAGATTATGACGTGCCTTCCCCGAAACTATACAGCACATCTGTTCGGCCTGTACTTACCTTGCTCCGCGTCATTATCTAGACCGACACAATCGTGTAGCTGGGATTCTCCATCAGGAAATCTGTAAGAAAGAGAGCCTTTTGGATGAGATAGTTGCATACTATAAATACTTACCTAAGAGCATTGTGGAGAATGATGCGGTTAAGGTGTACTGGGACTCGGACATAATTACCGACCGAAGCATTGAACATAACCGACCGGACATCGTGGTATTTTACAAACAAACTAAACACGCATATATAATAGACATCACAATACCACTGGATGAGAACTTGCGAGGTTCTAGAAATGATAAAATTTTGAAGTACCAAGCACTTTCTCAGGAGCTTAAGTCTGTTTACTGCCTGGGTCGGGTCATGGTTCTGCCAGTTGTAATCACGTGCAACGGCCTAGTGGACCGAAATCTGAAGAGCGCACTGGAGAAGTTGCAGCTGGCCTACCCTGAGAGGATAATAGCAACAATGCAGAAATCGGTCGTCCTCTCGACGTGCTCGATCGTTCGTCAGGTATTGAACCACGACTGAAGCGTTGATGCGATTGCTTCCCGCTTCAGTATGATATTACCACTTTGCTGAGAAAAAAAAAAAAAAATAATGATAATAATAATATTGTCAACATGCTCGACCATCAGAAGAATACTGGCTAGGGATTGAATCGTTGGTGGTCGACACCCCGGTTCTATCTGCTACAACCATGAATTGTGAAGAGAAAAAAAATAAAATAATAATAATAATAGTAATAATAATAATAATAATAATAATATTTATTCATTTCATCACAATTATTGGTTAGGTACAATAAAAGGGAAATACGTCATGAAAAAAAAAGGTTTTTTGCGATTCTCAAAATCTATGAAAACATTCAACATTTATAAACAAACAATCCAGTCATCGTCATTAAACTGTGGTCCTTAAAAACACCACGGCAAGTCTCTGTTTTCTTAATTCCATAGATTGTTCGAATTGCCCATTTTTGATCTAGAAATATTTTGTGTTATGAAGAACTGCCACCCCAGAAAATGATACCATATGATAACAGAGATTCGAAGTTTGCAGAATATATTACCTTGAGAACTGGCGTATTCAAGTGATACTTTAAAACGTTCAGTGAGTATATCACCGAGTGCAGACGTTTACTAAGGGTGCCGCAGTGCGTTTCCCACCTCATGTCGTCATCAATATAGAGTGTGTATAGAGCAGTAAAGTTGGAATCATCTGCATATGATAAAACATTCAGGATATCGAGAAAAGCCGGTAGATCATTTATATAGATGAGAAAATAGAGAGGTCCTAATATACTGCCCTGCGGGATCCCAGTCTTAGTCCGTGCACCTTCAGAAATACAGGGAACACCATCCCTCTTGATCTTTGAACTCCATTTTCCAAATATGATTTTATTAATTTTAGTTGATTGTCTCTTATTTCGTAGGCTTCTAGTTTTTTCAACAATATTGCATGATCTACAAAGTCAAATGCTTTAGAAAAATCCATGAACACACTTAGCGGTATGTTGCCGTCCTCTATGGCGCCCATTACGTTCTTAACCAAGCTAAAAATGGCAGTCTCTGTACTTTTATTCGTCATGAATCCATGTTGATGAGGAGAGAAAATCCAGAATTTGCAGAAGAAATCGAACATTCTTCTAGACAGTATTTTCTCAAATATTTTGGAGAAACCAGTTAATATACTTAACATCATCAAGAGACATAATGGCTTAGCTATTAAATGGATAGACCGTTTGAGTACTTTTTTAGGCAGACCGTCATAACCATAAGAATACTTCGTTTTTATGGAATTCAATGTATTTATGAGTTCTTTCTCTGTAACAGTGAACAATTAGAATGATTTCTCTGCGCGATTTATATGAAGGAGTTGGATGTCTGTTTTAGTGTTTCCATAATTTAATAGGGGGTTTGAGAAAAAATGACTGAATTTTCGACTACTTCCTTTGGGTCTCCTGAAGGCAAGGGATACTGTTTATTTTTATTCCTACCAGTCAGTGAATTCACAATTTGCCAAACTTTTTTTGTTTTGTTTTCTGAATTTTTTATTTGATCAGCATAATATTTTTGTTTATATTCAGTAATAGCGTGATCATATTTCCTCTTCAGTGCCTTATATTGACTCTGATATGTTGGATTGACATGTGATATCGTGAAGAGTTTGTCAAGCTGAACTTTCAGATGTTTTATCTTAGGGTCGAATCCATATTTTGATGCATACCTAATTTTAATATTACGATATGGAAAATTTTCCTCAAAAATCTCCCCATACTTTGAAGCAAAAGCATTCCATCTGGAGTTTACATCTGTTGAAGCGTTTTCAATGACTTCATCCCAATTGACATTGGATAATCCCAAAGATGATTATAGAGTTAAAAAGATAGGAAACGCCCTTGTATCTGTGGTACTAGAATCCGACTACGATTTTTGGCTAGTTTCTTACTTGTGACACATAGATGACGCTGAAAACATTATTCAGTACAGAAAACTATTTCAATAGGCGCGAAATTCGAAACACATTTCTTATAAATTTTCATTTAATTGAATACTTTGTCGAGCTTTTAAAAAAATATCCTGATCGACAAAAAAAAAGGAAGGCTCCGCTTTTGATCAGGATGATCTTTACTTCTGCATATTGCTTTGAATCAAATGAAATACACTTCTGGATTCTTTATATTTTTATTTGAGATGATTGTGTAAAATAAACTGCAATACAATAATTATGAAATTAAGTACATTTCAAAAATTTGTTCACATATTAGAGAATTATCATAACAATTTCAAGAACTTACAGTGAGTGAACTCTCGATAAATCGAACATCGATAAGTCAAACAGTTGTTCTGGACCCGATTCATTCATATCTTACCCAGTGTATTTTAACCTCAATGAGTCTAGAGGGTCTAGTAGATGAGTCGAACTGCTGGAAGGGTCGGCAAGAGAACCACCACCTCTATAAGTCGTTCTTCTGACCACCATTGCCTCTATGAGTGGAACTTTTTGATCTAATGAATGAGAGCGAAGAAAAGTCGGTTCGCAAACAAATTATCCAGAACAATATATTTTTACCCCGAAACCTCTATCCATTTGACAACACTGAAAATAAAAAGCAATGAACAAGACAATTACATGATAAGAGTTTCAAAACTTACATTTCTATTCTCTTTGGTAATGAAAAGAATGCACATTCAAAATTATTATTTCTGCAATTAATCACCATGCATTTCGAATGTCGGCCAGTTTTTAACACAAAATTTATAACAGAAAAACACACGAACTAAGATTATGGAGTGAGCTAGTTGGTACACTTGTAGATTTCGAGTTATTTCAGTGGAAAATACGCGAGATAATACAATCATCATTCAGCAAAAATATTTATTCAAGTATTTCTTTCAAAATTGACAACAGCCTACTAATAATCTCTCTATAATCTATGCCAAATGGACCCTAATTAAATATTTTAACCATAGACCGATTACTTTTGAAAAACAGATGTCGCTGACATCACTGTAGTCGCTTCGTTTCCCATCTTTATACTCTATAATCTTTGGGATAATCCATTACAGAAACTTACAAATGCATTGCCATCCATAGACCTCACCCTGATTGTTTGTGGTTAAAATTATGTTGAATATGACATGGAAATGTGAACTTCTGAGCAAAGTGATCAGAGAGCTGACTCCTTGATTTTTCTTTTATAATTATCAGGTTCCGTCATTAGAATTTTTGTGCCATTCCAATCTATCATGTGATTATCGGTATTGGAACACACATGATCTGCTATCTGCGATCTACCAATATCTCTATTTTTTATGTTATTCTTATGTTCACGTTTTCTGATTTATAATGGTATTGATGTTTCTCCTGTATAAAATTTTTCACAAATACAGGGAATATTGGAAATAAAATTTCTTGACTTTTGGTTCTCATTCAAAGGTTTAGTTTTTGTTAATAAAGATCGTAAATAATTTTTTGTTTTGGAAACAGTTCTTATGTTGAATTCAAAACCAATTCTTTTAATTTTTTCTGAAAGTCCATGAACATCAAGAATCAAATTCATTAAAATTGGTTGTTCTTGACGGTTTTTTGTTGGTTCTTGAACATAAGAATAACATAAAAAATAGAGATATTGGTACATCGCAGATGGCGGATCATGTGTGTTCCAATACCGATAATGATAATCACATGATAGATTGGAATGTCACAAAAATTCTAATGACGGAACCTGATAATTATAAAAGAAAAATCAAGGAGTCAGCTTGTATTTTGTTGGATGAAGGTAATAATCTCGCCAATTGTTCAGTAGGAATAGATCGAATTTTGATGGATTTATTGAAAAAAGAACTGGTTTTAGGGAATTTTGAAATAAAATAACCATATCAACATCTAGTAATCAATATTGATCTATGTTCATCATATATTGACAAATGTCAATCCAAAAATCGAAAAATTGGCACGATTCTACGAAGTTGAATGAAAACTAGTTATTGTCTGACAAAGAAGTCTGATTTAGACTCCGAAACCTTACGCTTAAGAATTCAAAGAGTTTTTTCTTTTTGTTTATTGTTAGGCAACAATTTCTTCTCATAAAGTTTTGGCCCCTGACAAATTAGTGCTCAAATATTTACGCAGGGGCCTTTCTTATATTATTTAAAAAGTTTTTCTAATTATTTCTTGTTTCAGAGACTGGGAGAGAAAACCCAAATTAAGTTTTCAGGAAATGCAGATACCTCCCAGACAATATATCAATAGATATCTAAATTTGAATCGTTGAATGTTGAAAAAAGTTTGTCTAAAAAAATCCTGGACAGAATATTTTCATTCAAGGGGCATTCGCAATCAACTCGAGCGCCGAAGTCCGAAGTGCACTTCGGCACGGAAGCTAAGCAGATGACGTCTTCTAGTACTATTCGAAATGAAATTTGAGGCCAGCACGGAATTCGACGTCCGCATAAATTCTTGCAAGCTTTCACTTCAATACGAAATCGTGCCGGCTTTAGTTCATGCGCACTGCTTTCAATCACGTGTTTTACAGTTCAACCGTCATTCGAGTTTTAATTCGAACTAACTATAGTGGTTATCTGTTTTTTCAATAATAAATAACTAATAAAAATAATAAAGTTATCTGTTCGTTTTCAGCTTTATTAAAAGTGAGGTTAACCTATATGACAGATATTACAGCGAGTTGATTATGAATGCCTCTCTACTTTTTGAAAAATTTTGCAACATCAAGATAATAAAAAAAAATTATACTGGACCTCCATTAGGGCGAAATTTTTCGAGACAACCCTATATCAACGTGTTCACAATAAAACACCGCTTATGCTGATATCAAATGTTTTCTATCATCACACATGTGAACGTAACTGGTATCGACATACCTGTTTAAACCTGGCAACCCAGTAGTTCGTCCAGTTAAATAATCGACAACCCTATGTCTGCACATTCTACATGATTCATACTTTTTGTCCAGTATGAAATATTCTTATTAACTTGATGTGAAATTTTATGAATCATTTTTCAAAAAATAATTAAAATTATTCTGTAGAATATTTTTCAGACAACCTACATGTTGTTGTGTTCGTACTAATGTACGAAATTCATCATAAAATAGGTTTTGTTCTAATATCAGCTCGGATACGGGCGATTTGTCTAGTTTTTTATTCACTCTAAAGTACATACTTCGTCCAACAAATCTGATTATTTTGAGGAACTTCAAATATACTTTTTTTTTTGGAACCTGAATATAGTAAAATTTGCCAAAAAAAATTTTCGACCCTAGGTCTTAGAGGACCCATTGGCAAACCAGGCCAGGAAGGTCAGAAAGGTGATAGAGGCTTAACTGGTCCAAGAGGTGAAGAAGGCAAAAAGGGCGATAGTGGACCAAAAGGCAACAAGGGAGATCTAGGTAATATTTGCCGTGAATATTTTCACGATTTATAGTTTTCAGTACTTAAATGTATCAGTTTTGAACTCCATTCCGTCCAAATTCAACTCATTTTCGAATTGTTTGTAATCAACTACAGTGGAACTTCCCTATAACGAATCCGCTAAATCCGCAAAAAAATTTCGTTATACAGAAATTTCGTTATGCAGAAATTTTTTTTTTAATGTGTCAAGTGTCAAAAAAGCAACGTTCACTTGCATTTTTTTTTGAATAGATTATACATAATAAACTCAAGCACTTCCTCCTAGACATTTTCGCACTACTATTTTCATTAACGAGCGAAACTGAAAACTGAACAATCTGTACAGCCAGGGGTGCATCTACACTACAACTGTTTCAGAAGGAACTCTCCATCCGCCTTCAAGGTTTAGTTTATGATCGGGATTTAGTACCTACGTCCGACAGAATTACGGAAAAAACCATCCCTAAGTATACTCTGGGAAAAACCTTCTTACCAATACGCACTTAGAGAGTGACTTTCTTGGAATAATTCGTTATAGAGAGAATTCACTTCGTTTTAGAGGGTATTTTTAACAGGGTATTTGGATTCAAGGTGCAATGACAGATACGAAATTCGTTGTACAGAGAAATTCGTTGTAGAGACGTTCGCTGTAGGGAAGTTCCACTGTATATACAGGGTGATTTTTTTGAGTATTTCATTAGAACTTTTCGAGGAAGGAAATTCAAAGATTTCACACTTTTGTTTCAGAGTACATGAACTTGAATTGTAAAAAGTTTTCAAGCCGAATCTACTTCCGGTTCTACCGGAAACAAATGTGAACTTCGTTATTTCAAATGTAACACCCTGTTTATTTAAACCTTTTTGAATTCTTTTTTGTTCAATTCTACACTGATTTGATGTATGATATGTGCAACCACTTCAAGCAATTGTTGAGTTATTATTATTATTATTATTATTATTCCCACAATAAAATTTCCATTATTGTCAAATTTTTTATCAGAAAGATTGTCACAATTAGTGTAATTTTTTTCAAATGGTAACTACATAATTTTGTAATTCCGATCGATTGCACGTCAAAAACTAGTTAAGAGTGTGCCAAACATTTCATACCTTCAAAATCAGTAGTTTTGCCGTTATTGAATAAAATTAGAATTTCACGACCAAAGCCAGGTTTTGCTCAGTCAAATTCCTTGGTTGCTTCGAAAAAATGGGGTTCTAATTTGAAAAAAAAAACCCGATTTTTTGATGTTTCGTCACTTCTCACTTTGACAAAGAATTTGTGACCTCCTGTATCATATTCTAGAAATCACGCTATCGGAAAAGGAGCATCAGTTTTTCTTCTCGGAGATTCCCAAAAATGAGAATGTTTAATGAAAAAACCCCGAAGTTGTCTGTATTTCAACAGAGTTCAATTTTGGGATTTTTTTTTCGTATTTCCTCAGTCGAGAAAATTCAAAGTTTTGGAATCAAAAAGACTCAGAATTCAATGGAGAATCTATTTATGCAAGTCCTAGAACCTTGAAAAAATATACGAGAAGTCGTCTTTTCACTGGAAGCTCATCTTCAGAATTTCAATGCTGAATCTTGTGTCTTTTCAAAAAATATTCTATAGAGCCATATTCGTGAATAACCCTGTATTAAGAGCAATGCAATTTGTCGAAAAAAAAATACAAAAATCATCTTTTTGTATATTATACGAATAGTTTTTGTTTTTTTAAACTGAAGATATGGACAAATTGGTCGATATCAGCAATAATATAATGAGAATTTGTTTTGGATTAAAAAATTCAAATTATTAGTAATAAAATTATTTATTATGATACTATCGGTACTACTTTAAATATGAACGTGAGTTATAATGCATAACTCACTACTAGTGAGTTATGGATTATAACACACTAGTGTGTTATTTGATAGTTTACTTGTCTGAAATGGCATTAATAATGACAGTCATAACTGTCATGTGTTGGATAATAGTATATTCTAAAACAAGTTGCAGAAAGGGCTCCTATTTCAACACGAATGCGAAATTTGAATTGATTTGAAAATTGATAGGATTGTAGATCAGTACAGACAACAACAAAACGAAAAATGTAACTGAAAACAATGCTGTAATGAGTTCATTACAGCACTCCTTTCAGAACTATTATAATGAACGCATTACGATACTGAAATAGAGAAATAACATATATAATGATCCAATGGACTTATTTCAGGTCCAATGGGTCCACGGGGAATGACTGTACCTAGAGGAGCAAGGGGGAAAGAAGGGCTAATGGGATATCCAGGATTTAACGGCGATAAGGGAGAACTTGGTTTTCCAGGAATTCCTGGTGAGTGTGAGACTATGGTTGCACCATTCGCAAGTAAAATTATCTGCAATGAGAGATTCCACACTGGAGAAAGTTCGACCAAACTAGGCATCTTCAAAGGAATATTGGTCCAAGAGATGTCACTCGACCGTAGAGTTACAGACCGCTCTGTTGCCTGATTCAATTCGGTGCTGCAACAGAGCAGTCGCCTACATCTGCGGTAGGCATATTCAAAGGATTCTTGGTCTAAGACAGCTTTTCTCAAACTTGGAGGTGCGGACTATTCTAAAGGGAGCCGAAAAAATGAATCACAGTGAACAACTTTTCAAATTATTGCTTAATTTTTCTATTCAAGTGCTGATAGACAAGCACATCAATCTCATTGAAAACAATACAATTAGTTTGTATGTATGAATTGTTTAAGAGTTTTTATTCCATGAAATCTTCAGGGGGGGCGCCAAAAGATTAAATATTTTTAAGGGAGGCGAAGTAACATCAAGTTTGGAAACCACTGGTCTAAGATGTAAGTCGATTGTGGTCTATTAAGCAGGATTTCACCTAACGTTTCGCCTACATCTGCGGTAGGCATCTCTAGATGATTCTTGCTCTAAGATGCCTACCGCAGATGTAGGCGAAACGTTAGGTGAAATCCTGCTTAACAGACCACTACCAATAAGCCCGAAAGACTCTTGTGATGTCATGGATATCCGGAAATAAACCTGAATAATTTTTGACTGCAGGTCTTCAAGGACCGATTGGAAAACCAGGCCAGGCAGGTCCAAAAGGTTATGTAGCCGATCCTGGTCCAAGTGGTGGAGAAGGCAAAAAAGGCGATACTGGACCAAAAGGCAACAAGGGAGATCAAGGTATAATAATAATAATAATAATAATAATATTTATTGATCGTTTTTTTTCAAATTGGAATCCCATTTTTTCGAAGCATTTTCAAAATCTTCGCCAATAATAATAGGAGCATACGTTCAAGATTTTTATCCCAAAATGAATATTTTATATATATATATATATATATATATATATATATATATATATATATATATTCTTATGAAAAAGAGAGCTAAAATAATACATTAAATGTTGAAACAAAAAGTACCTAAGCTGAGGTAAAAAAAGAACGGGGTATCATAACATTCTTTGTATGATACTATAGAATCCTACGATACTATCAACACTGATATCATACGATACTATACAGCCATATATATACAATGAATATTAATCGAGATATTCAGGAAAAACGATTTTGTCTTCAATTTTCAATCTCATTCCGAATGTGTTTTTTTACTGCTTAGTTGTGATCCATAAGTCACTACTAGTCAGTTATGGATTATAACACACTAGTGTGTTATTCGATAGTTTACTTGTCTAAAATGACATTAATAATGAGAGTGTTGGATAATAGACATAATGGTATATTCTAAAACAAGTTGCAGAAAGGGCTCCTTCCTATCCCAACACGAATGCGAAATTTGAATTGATTTGAAAATTGATAGGATTGTAGATCAGTACAGTAATGAGATCATTACAGCACTCCTTTTAGTACTATTATGAACTTATTACGATACTGAAATTGAGAAATGATATGTATATTGATCTAATGGACTTCAGGTGTCAATTTGAATTTTCTTGAGCAGTGTGTGTGAGAGTGAAATGGTGCTGTAAATGATGATAAGGCACATTTCAGTTTTGGCTGAAGGTTTAATAGAATATCCCTTCAGTTATTGTATCTCGACTATAATACTGATTTTGTTAAAAAATTTTACGAAGTCTCTCAAATTTTTAAATATTGCCCTTCCAACCCTGGCCAAGTGTTACAGCAGAAAATTGATGGAAGTCCATTAATTTGATAATGACCATGAGCTGAGTTCCTCATTTATTTTCTCGTTCCAGCAATAGGGTCAAGATATCCTCTAATATTGAAGACTGTCACGAAAATAATTTTTTTTGTGGTACCAACCTCGAAAACTTCTCTGTAGGTTTGAATCTGGAATAGTTTGTTGTGATCAGTTCCAGTGAGAAGCAAAGACAAACCTTTAGAAAAACCTTCATCGAACTTACATGAGAGTCTAAAATTAACTTTCTCTTTCTCTTTCAGCTTCGCCTTATCGCTTCTTGACTTTTAAAATTAATATATTTGAACTACGGAAACTAACAATCTATATTTCAGTCCCAATCAGCGTAAATTTGACAACGCCGGAGAAGAGGTTCCGGTTGGAAAAGACCTGGAGCTGGTTTGCGAGTTCCAAGGTTACCTCCCACCCCGCATCGCCTGGTTCAAGGACGGAGTGTCGCTGACGTCGTCCAGAAGGATAAATATCGAGGTTCATCCAACAGGTGAGTGACGCTATTGCTGCGGATTTTGTAATTGAAGATTGAAAAAGGGGTGCATCAGGGAGCATTCTGGGATTGCCACTGTTTGTCTTTACTCAAATGACTCACCAGAAGTTCTCGTATTCATTTACTAGCTGGCCCGGCGAACTTTGTTTCGCCTCAGAGATTCATGAAGTTGTATCAACAACATCGGTATTTTTTCAAGTAGGAGGTAAATAAGACAAAATTAAAGTACAAAATATACAAAATTTAATTATAATGAAATAGGTAGGTATGTACATTGTTATTTACATGAATAGACTTCACTTTATTTAAGCGGTACCTTATTATTATTTGAAAATTGTCCCATTGTAGTACCTTATGATGAACCACATTTTTAGTTTTTTCCCCAAGTGCGAAAATAAAAAGAGCAGAATCCAACTGGCCATGTGAAAAATAACTATTTTCCAGATTGATGCACCACATACTGAAGGATTGGCCTTGGGATTTATTGTCATAGCAAACGCTAGACGAATTGGAAATTGAATTCTCTTGAACTCAAATGGCAAATCTGTTGGGATCATCGGAATTCTGGGAATAAGAATTTCCCCACCCTCATATTTTCCTTTGAGTACTAAGCAATGAATTACGTTACTCTTAAGATGTTTCACCACCAAACGTGTTCCATTGCATAATTTTGGCTGGTTAAGATTTCTTAACATAATAACAACTGATCCAACCTTCAGTAGTGAATTGTGTGGTGGCAAACCTGGTAAATCCAATGAGTTCAAAAACTCAGTAGGGTAATTTGTAGCTTCATTCTCGTTTATTGCACTATCTATAGATTTATAACAAAGCAGTGAACCAATAATTTCACTTCGAATGATCAAATTTAACTGATTAACATCTTTTTTTTTCTGCAGCAAGAATGATCGACAGGAACACGGCCATCAAATATATCCAGTAATTGTTCAGAGAAAATTCTGGCAGATGGATCATTCAACAATGCAACTCGCATGTTTGTAGTTAACTGTAATTTTTGCACATAGCGCCACAAAGGTGATGATTTAAGACAAGCATTTATTTCATCGGCAGCCGTCGATTTTGGAATGACCGATAATGTTTGTCGAAAGTCACCAGACCATAGAATCAATGAGCCTATGTTGTGCATCTTCAAGTGTTTGTAAGAATCCAATTCGATGATGAATCTGGCCTTGGATCTAGCAGAAAGAGAAGACAAAATAAGTGATTTGAAATCATTAATGTTAATATTATATTCTCACCTTGAATGTTGGATTGAATCCACGTTCTTGAATTATATCTGCTCTAAATGACGTCGGTTGGAAACACCCATTATATTATTGTGTTTTCGATAGAAAATGTCTTGATTCGGATGTTTCTCCATGGAGCTGAGAATGCAATGGTTCAGGTGGAGAAGGCAATATTGGCAATTTCACCTTGCCATTACACGGCGTTGCTCCCGTGCTCTTTCTTGATCCTCTACAGAGGATTGACTCGAAATATTCCGAAGTCTAGTAGCATTACGGCTTCGTTATGATGTATTAGATCTTCTGGCACGTGACATTGTAAATAACAATAACACAAATCGTGACAAATCAAAATAATGATGGAAAAGTTTCAATAACGAATTACCACTGATCACTGTATGTATAAACTACCTTAGTTTTGCAAATACACAACAAATCTAATACAATATACAAAGTTAAAAGGTCTTTATAGTTGAATACTTTCCCAAATAACAGAAACCCAGCAAACACGTTACATCGCCTGACACTTTTGTGGAGTTACATTTTCAACATGAAATAAAATCTTCATTGTGATGTCGCATATGCGTTCAAAACCTAGTAATTTTGTGATATCGCTTAGGTACTTTTTGTTTCAACATTTATTGTATTATTTTAGCTCTCTATTTTCATAAGAATATATATATATATATATATATATATATAACGAAATGTGGAAGAAAAATTCTCGACATTTTGACGATGAATAAAGATATCTCAAATGTGATTCCCATGCGATGCAAATATTCGTTTGTATTGTTACTCATAGCCAAAGAGTGTTGAGTTACTCAGAGTTGTTATCTCAGGGGAAGCAAAATATGCTAGTTTTGAGTTTCGAAAATGCCAAAAATATGCTTTTTCATTTGGGAAAGTGCCGAAAAAATGCAGGTTATTCATTGATATTTTTTTCTATAGTTATTTCTGAAATATAAATTTTCTTCGACTCAACTTTTGAATGTGAATGAATATTGGGGTTCTGAGTTATCAGATTTCAAAATATTCCTAGGTCCTGGGTTAAATTTTCATTTTTTTAATGTAAGAACTGTTTTTCTCAAACTTGAATGAATTGAAATACTTATGGTTGTTATGGTGTAGATATTAATAAAATATGTTATCTTAATATTCCCAAATGGATATGCACATTACTGGAAACTTCTGAATGCGGAAGAACTTTCGAAGATATGCTCCATAATATGCTATATGCTTAACGTCAAAAACATATGCTATACATGAATCAAATATGCCAAATCTAGCATTAAAAATGCTGAATTTGCACCCGACTCACCCGAGCTTACTCGGGTGAAGATCGAAGAATTCTAAGGAATTCTTCGATCTTCAACTGTAGAGAAACTACCACATCTGGGTTTTATTGCCCCTAATTACATTAGGCCGGGATATTTTTCTCTCCAGATTATAAGAACCCGGTTTGGCCATGGAATTCGCACTGGTACGACGAAAGAGGGGTGGGTTTATGTCTGACAGATTCAACGTAAAACAATTTTTAGACTTGAGTTTTTTCTTTTGGATCCATTCCATTCCATCATCATTTTGTGACTAGTATTCGTTTCGAGAAGTTCGCTGTTCGTTCGATCCGATATTCCAATTTTTTGGTTTTCTGCAATTTGAGTGCATTAATTGGTAAGTAAATTCTTTAAGTTATTGTTGTGAACTAAATATTTTGATATTTCATTCTACATATAATTATCATATAATGAAGTTTTTAAATGTGTGTTGGCGCAGAACTTTTTGATTTAGAAAAAAAATCTTCTGAGAATTGTCTTGATTTTTGCCGTTGAATTTATTATATTTCATTTGGTTCTGAAGATATTCAAAATTGAGTTCCAGTTTACTTGTCTGAAATAATGCCGTACATGTACATTGTATCCCAAATTGCTCGATTTTGGCTCCCTTTTTGTGAAAACCATCACTAGAAACCATTTCACGATATCTTTATTTTTTTTAAATTTCAATTCATTATCGGTTTCAATCATCTGGAATTCAAATTAATGAGAAGTGATTCAACATTGAAGAATAGATTCACAAAAACACAATTGAAGCAATCGAATGAATTTAAATTTTGGTTTTTGAGAAAGTTATTATACTTGAAAGAAACTAATCCCTTGAATTCTCCACTGGTCTAATTTTCTGAATATGATGTGATATCGGTATAGATTTCTTAGTATAATTCATATCTTTTTTCATCACCATAATTGGAAAGCCTAGATTTGAACTAATTATTATATCTTTAGTTAAACTGCTTTGAAATCTGATCTTATTCGGATTTATTATATGTCTTATAATTTCTAAAACTAATGTTTACCTTATCCAAATTCAACATTTTTCAGTACAAAACTTATGAGGCCGTTGGGGGTAACGGCAGCAAAAATTTCGTGATGAGATGCCTCAAAAGGACTTTCACCGACGAAACTGCCGAACTTTGTTCATGGACGGGCCAGAGGTCCAATTATAAAATTGCTGAAAGTACCGTTATGAAGATTTTATTCAGTGAGTATTTGATTTGAGTTTTTTTTTGATTGATTTGAGGTGTAGCCGCTATAATGTAAAACATTTGCAGTTATTCAAATAATTCTTGTAAATTTGTTGTCCAGAAATTTTTCAATGACCTACGGCGGGTTTCACAAAGCTTTGATTGTACCATTCAACAACCTTATGTAAATTCGAACCAATCGAATCACTCGTTTTGAAGTTTTAACGAATCGCGGTGGCTCCAATTAATTTAACGCTACAATCGAAGTTTTGTGAAACCGACCCTAAGACACCTATACGAATAAAATTTAAAACGTTGGCAATTATACTTTTATCTTCTCATCAATTAAAATATGTTGAATCAATAAATTGAGAAGTTGAACGAAATTGTTCAAATTACTCAACTTGATATTGAAAAAAAAATTTTAACTTATACTTTCATTCTTTTCAGATGTGGTGAGGAAGAAAACAGGCATTTCGGAGAAAGACTTCGAAATATATGTAAAGGAATGGCTGCGACATGCCAGGCAGTGAAAAGAAAGGCAGATGAAGAACCTATTTTGCATCTTTTTTTGTTTACTTTCTCCATTTTTTTGTTTTTCATTTTATTCTATCTTGATGTTATTAATCATTATAGTTTTTTTGTTCGAATAGATTTTTTCATTATCCTCATGCAGTCAATGATTTAATCTAAAATATATGTAAATTTATTATTGGTAAATTTGCTCTCCGCCAGTCAATAAAATAATGTAATTGGGAGCAAATCTTTTTATTGGGGGAAATGAATATTGGAATTGAACATTTCGAAAAACGTCACATATATAAAGTAATAAATTCCAAATTGAATAACAATATTTCACCTGCATTTAAAAAGGGTTTGAAATTTATCACAAAAAACCTCTCATTAGTCAACGCAATGAGTATAACAAAATATGTCTCAAATGTGATAAGAAATGGCTTCCTATTTGAAGATATATTTTAGTATCACATCAAAATTCCTATGCGACGTCGAAAAGAAATGAAGAAAAGTGGTCTCAAAATCAACTCGCATGAGCGTCTCAAATGCGACAAGAAATGGAGTATCATTTGTGACCAGTTTTGCGATCGCATATTCAACTACTCATTGTTCCAAAATGCGTACTTGATGTGGAGGACATTTGGATGCATATGCGAGCGCGTGGAGAGGTAAACAGTACATCGCATAAGAGTTACATTTGCATCGCCGTGTTTGCTGGGAATAACCTTTTGTGTTGGTCTCTGATACTTTCACTTCACGGAGCCAAAAATTAACCTGCAGGTACCTTTTTGACAGAGACGCTAAGATGCTTTCTTCTTTTTCTTTAGTGCCAATTCACAATGGACGTAAGCGAAAAACTTCTGTCAAAGTTCGGATACATAATTATGTTTATTATTTCAAAGTATTCCAAGGCTAAGACGTTTAGGCAACTCAAAATACACAGTTTACATTGCAGTTCCATCTAGTGGCGTTGTAGAGAATAGGGATCTGTTCAAAACATTTCGTCATAAAATTTTCCGTAGTGTTCGGAAGAAAGATAGGTGTGATAACACATGGACTCAGATGCATTAATATTATTATTAAATGTAGTTCACCGAATTAAAATCAAATATAATACTGGCGTTATTCGCAAGTAGGAAAATTATTTCCTACTTTTTTTTTCATTTCACTAAAATTTTTTTAATGTATTTTATGTTAACCCCACCGTAGGAGAATCCAAGAAAAAACTTTCATAACTCATAACTCCAATCTTGAGTTATAAATGGTGTAGCCAACAATATGGCCGACTGAGTTTTATGTATTAAGATTATTGTTCGTTTGGCTTGGAAATTCTTTCACTTTTCCTTAAATATTCATTCAATTTTCAGGTTACAGCCGACTGATACTGTTCAAGGCAACAAAAGCGGATTCTGCAGTTTACGAATGCGAAGCTAAAAACGAATATTCTAGAGCCACAAGCTCGGCTGAGATATCAGTAGAAGGTACTCAATGATTTCCGAATGAATCTTGAATATTTTTTTTAATAATAATAATAATAATAATCTTTATTGATCCCAAAAGACATAATTAATATCACTTTACCTTTTCAGAAGTGTATATACCCCCCAGGTGCACAGACAACCATTTCTTCGCCAATTGCACAGTGATTGTCGCGTCGAACTATTGCAAACAAAAGTATTACTCCAAGTTCTGCTGCAGGTCTTGTACCGAAGCGGGTTTGCTGCCAGTCAACGGCGACAATTCACGAGGTTTAGACAAATAAACAACGCAACAACTTGGTGTAGAAGAGACCAACATTTACTAGTCCCATTCTTCGTTTTAACTTTTCCTAGACTAAGTAATTTTATTTTTAAATTAATTATTTGTCACCTGTATTTGAACTTATAACCAGAAATTGATCGATGATACGTTGTAATTAAAAGTGGATAAATTATTCGAAATGACTCGAGTGCCTTACGATCAACACAACTTTGTGAATACTGATTTAGGCATTTTTCAGAATGTGTAATTGCAGAAATAAATTATTTTGAATTATGTCTTGTTTCGTGTCTGATCCGTCGAGTTAAATGCACGAGTAAGAAGAAATACGATTGAAAATAGTGGTGGCGCTTATCAATATTTCATGGGAACCATTCGAATATCGAATGAATGAAAATAAGATATTAAGAAAAACATTTTATTTTCATATTATAAATTACACAGTCAAATTATGTACATTAATAGTTTTAACTAGAATTTCGAAGCGACTTCTAACGAATCACGGTACTGAGTATAAATATGCAAACCCAGAATAAATAATAACTCCAAAACAAAGGTACAATAAAAAAGAAAAAAAATTATTGGCTGCGGATGAACACAGCGGTAAGAAAAATTACTATAGCTAGCTTACGAAAATGTCTGAAAATAAATGAATCCAACTCTAGATAATTACTCATTGAGAAAACTGCATGTGGAAAAGATTATTTTTTATCAACATTTTGCAGAGTTTTGTGTTCATATAAAATGATTGATGGAAAATTTGCGTTCACAAAAAGTTTTAATCATAAAAATCGGAATCATAGGCAACAAAGAAAAAACATACTTCGAAAAGATAACAAAGAGACACTAAAAAGCTAGATAGGTAACTTACAATTTAAAATCTACATCAGCATATACTAAATATTTTTTAGAGTTCCCCGGGTAAAATGAAATGAAAAATATTAAACTGCTGAAAAGTCAATCAAATTATGAAGATAATGTATACTGGGCAATATCAATATGATTTTAAACAGACAAAGTTGATCGGAGCATGGAATAATATGCCCACAACGTCGAAGATTTCGTTATTTAGGCCAATTCAGCAACAAACGCAATCAGTACATTCTCAGAAAAGGATACACTGTTATTTTTTCTGCAAAAATCCATGAAGCGTTGGTACGCGAATTCATACTTCTCTCTGGATTAAGAAAGCCGTTTTCGTAAGAATAACTATTTTTAGGAGGGTGTCAATCAATTACTAAACATCCCAAGTAAACTACCTTACAGTGCCTTCCTGATAGAGACCCATGGGTCCAACATGCTATTATTTGTTCCTAAATGCCTCACTTGGTTCAGCGACTGTGTGAAGTCCATGGGACTGTTGTTAGAATTGCGGGGACTTTTTTTAAATTGCCCATTCCCCTAGAGGAGGACTATTCTATAGTGCAGGATGAACTGTATGTTGTTCTTGTCTGCACGCTGGGGAATATCCGTAGATGGTACACCGATAAACTAGTGACAGTCAGGAAACACTCAAATCTCTCGCTGAGATAAAGGTAAACTCCTGCTTAGTAGATGAATGCAGGAAATCTCTACGATGGCTGGGCTCTCGAAACTTTTTGAAAGTTATTTAGTGTCCAGCTCACGGTGAGATCCCTGGCTATGAAAGGGCAGATGTATGGGCTAAGCAGGTACACGGTCAGCTTTCGTTAGTCTGGAGCCGGTGTTTCGCATCTGTCTTACAACTCTCAAGAGTTTTTCAGGATATGGCTAGACAGAAAATTTTTCTTTGAAGGGAACACGGGAAATGGTCTTAAGCAGTCAAAGCTTCTTATTGAGAGGTCTTCCTCTGGGTCTGAGGTCGAACAACTCCTAAACCTTGAGGGGAAACAGCTGTGATTGGTGACTGCTGTATTGACTGATCACCTGTTCAATAAAAATAAAAGTAATATGATTCTACCTGGCTGGTCTCTGTGCCTTTGATGAAGGAAAAAGATGTAACTGCTGAGCATACCCTGTTTTCCTTTGGATGCCTTTATGAGTTAAGGAAAAAACATCTATAAAACCCAATGCCTAATATTCCCATGGTGAGAGGGACTTCCTTTTCGTCTAACGACATTTCTGACAACATGTCTTAAAGTTTGAGGCTCTTATCCTGCGGATGAACAGTTTAGCCTGAAGAAGGCACCTCACGAAGAAGAAGAACCCAGCGAGCACAAACATCCCTGGGATGTTTGCGATGTTTTGAAAAGGCTGGTATGAGAAGTTCCCAGAGAGAGGTCTTCGAAGGCTATGGGAAATCTTTATTTGTTCTAATCTATGTCATCTGCGGCATTAGGCAAACATGCCTACTGAGAGGTATTTACGAGGTGAAAAGAATGTTATCGTGTGCATATCTTCTGTAGACCTCACATAGATTGCCTTGAAAGGTTTATTCGGGCTGTGAAGAAGGATCTCTTATGACGCTGCCAGATGTCGCCATCTGCAATAGGAAACTCAGAACATCCTCTCTATATGAGATTTGAAGGAAGGAGCTTTTTATCAGGTTATTTTCGTGTATAAGAATGGGATACAATAAGGCAAGAATCGGTTCATTTCTTTCCCATTGATAATATCTGATTCATCTTCTCAGTTCCTCTGTTGAGGGTTCTACTAGCCTGAAATGTGGAGATGATAGGTATTCATTTCGATGATTACTATTTTCAATATTTCGTATCTCAAAACTTAATTGAGTATATGGCCTTTCCGAAGACGAAGAACTTTTTGTTCTCCAGTTTTCCATTAACTCAAAATTCAGAAAATGAGTGGATAAAATTTTGATTAACAGAGATTCAATGTGCTCAAAATGCTTTGGAAATATCCTATTGTGTGCAAGGAAAGGCTACCAAAAAAACTTCGAAGAAGTTCTTTATGTGACATCCCAGGGAAGTTTTTTTGTGACATCCCAGAGAAGTTCTTCTTCACATCCCAGGGATATTCTGATAATAGCCGCCTGCGGCGGACATTGGATGTTCTATAAAAGTTCAATTCATGTGTAAATAGAACATCGCAATGGATGTTCAATGTCTCGAAAACTCCTACTTTTAACATCTCGGAGATGTTTTTGTGCTCGCTGGGAAGTGATTGATTTTGTTCTTCTCGTCATCCGAAAAATTGGGAATATTATAAATTCTCATAACTTCATATCCTTTTAGCTAACCCACAGTTTCCTAACAGATCCTAAAAGTTTCAGAAAACTTCCCTCACTTGAAAAATAGTTTTTCGATTTATCGCAGTTGATTCCAAATCAACTCATGTTCGTTAATCGTGAATAGTGCTTATTGTTTTTGTATAATAATTATATTTCGCATGATGAATGTTTTGTCACACTTGTATTGCATTTTTGTTTCATTTTTTTACCTAACCATTTTGAAATCATTGTACTTGCTCAGGTACGCATACTTTTTCTGTAAATTAGAAATTTTTTTTTCGATATTCGTTATATATTATGGACCATCCCAGTTTCCAGAAAGGTATGTTTTATATATTTATTTCATTTGGGAAACCGGTAGGCATGAATGGGTTAAGAAGTTGAGCACATTGTGTCGTTTGATTTTTTTACCTCTTTGGCTAACAACAACGAAAATATAAATATCCTAACCTAAATCATCAACATGATCCGAATTGGCTCAACAATATATTACAATGACCAGAAACTCCAGAGATAAAGGGAACAATAAATTCGCAGAAACTGCCATTCATGATAACATCGTCCACCTGGAAAGAAATGGCAGAAAAATATAGAAAAGAGAAGAAAAGAGTCAGCTGTAGAGGAGAGAAAAAAACTAAGGCTCAAAGCCAAAACTAACGCCGAAGAGAAACTGAAAAATTGACCTATAGAAATGAACCTGAAAACAAATCGATTTGTGATGTAAACATTATTTCATCCGTGAATGATCAAACTGAGCACATACACAGATGCCGTGAGTATGAAGAATTATGAAAATGGCGAAGGGGAAATGATAGAAAATAGAGAATACAAGTTCTACAATTTTGGAGCGTGAGGAAGGCTTTTATAGAAAACTTTTCTGTATTTTCCTGATATTGCTTCATCTGCTGCAACAGGATTACCAAAATTATGATTGCATACGATGGTTATCATCATGTTGAAGAGAATACTATAGCGCATTCCTTCTGAAAACTGACCCAAATAAAAAAATTGTTACTTGTGATACAAGAAATAGAAACATGGAAATACACATAACCTATAAATGTGTATATGAGTCGAAACTGACTTTCCTCAAGAAAAACCTTTTTTTTTGACTAATTCGAAAAAGGATGTAGTCAGAGTTACAGCATTTTAGAAACCCTATTAAATGTGCTTACTTTGGAAGTAACTCGCCAAACTGATGTAGTACAATTTTTTGTCAGTACAGTCACTTGAAGTTGGGCGAAATTTTAATTTTGTATATTTTATTCGGAAAAGATGGACATTATTCTTCAAGCTGGACTGGAGCAAATGGCTTACTATAACTCAGACTGTTTTATCCGATTCCGATAATCCGATATTCCAGACAACCGCCCAATCCTGTATGTAGTTGATCTGAGTGAAAGTTATTCGAAACAGTTCATATTTTTCGATATCCTGTTTTGCCCTGGTGTAATAATCTCACCAACAACAATAACCGCTTATGGCTCTATCTGCCGTTTACTTTACCATTTCCGCCTTCTTATCCCTATTCATCATCTAAAAATTTCGGCGAAAAATCAGTCTATAAGAATTCAGCCTCTGCATCACTCGATATGTTGAAAGCGACTTGGGAAAGTTTGTTTACTCGGGGCTTAATGTGTTTGGGAAATTCTATATCTGGAAAAGCGTGGCTCGATCTAGTAGGTCGAGGTCACGGCCAGGGCAGACTTGATCTGATATGTTGTTTTGGTCGATGCAACGCAGGCGCTGTAAAATCTCTGGGTTTCGGGTTCAAGATATGCAGGACAGTTATATTGAACTTCATGTTTTTCTTTCGTTATTGGGTCTCGTCGAAAAACTTGGGGATACTTCTAGCGAATATTTTTTCAAGAGTAATTTCAGGTTTTTCAAATGTTTGTAGCTCGCCCCCTCCGATCCACAATGTAAAATCGCGCAGTAGATCATCCTACTGAGGATGCTGATTATTTAATCGTAGCTAGTGCTGTTGAAGTTGCTGAGCAGTCCCATGAGTGTGTGGTTATTGCTGGGAAGGACACTGACCTTCTTCTAATTTCGACAGCTCCAGTTTCTATGTGCACCAAAATTTTTTTCAGTAAAGCCTGGCCAAGGCAAGCAAGACGATAAATTTTCTATTCTCCCTTGCACTACAAGTTCTTCACTGTTTCGAAAAACAACATATTATTCCTTCATGTTTCTAGTGGCTTAGTAAAGAACAACTGAAATTCTTGAAGACCTTGAAAATCAACTGAATCAATTAGAATAACAAACGTAGGACTCATAAACTGATAACTAACAATACAACTCGTTACTAAGAACAATGTATTACATATTTTTATTACCTGTAAATACGTCTCTAGCTAGTGTTGTCGAGGTGCTGCTTCAGTTGAAGGGAGGCAATATTAAATGAGGCTTTGGTTAACAAATTTTTCAAAAATCTCGTACCACAATACATTTAATTGCTGGAAATCATTTTTATGAAGGGCTACCATGCATTTCTTCCCTACCTCGTCGACCTTATCGGCAGAAGCATTAAATTTGCTATAAACAATTCTGCCGCTTTCAGCAGGTTTGTGTTTATTTCGAATGTCTTTAGGAATTTCATTTCTCTTTTAACGAAAAATGATGACGTAGTGTCGCAGTCATTTAAAAGCATGAAGGAATAATAAATATGTTGTTTTTCGAAACAGATGAAAACTGGAAAGGGAAAAGACACCATCGTCTTGCTTGCCTTTGCCATGCTCTAGTAAAAAAAATGTTGGTTCACATAGGGGCTGAAACAATAAAAATTACAAGAAGGTCGATGTCCTCCCCAACATTATCCACACTCATGAGAAATACGATGAAATGATCAGCATCCTCAGCAGAATGAGCTCCTGCGCTATTTAACATTGTGGTTTGGAGGGGTGGGGTTACATTTTTATCACAATATGATAATAACTCTTATCCTATGACATTTCATTCTAAAGTTCGCAGTTTCATGGGTATTTTACGTTTTATAGTGGAAAAATTTGTTTGTTCGGAAAGTGTAAAAATTTGCCATATTTCTAGGTGTGATTTCTATAAAACTACCTGTTCAAATACAATTTTATAATACTTTTTAGAAGCAGAATTTAATGCTCAACAATTTCGAAAATTACAAAGCATTTCACAAAGTGCTTAGTTTAGGAGCTATCAGAGAAAAACCTAAAATTTAGAGGTTTTTCAAACGTGACGACATACGCTCCACTAGGAAATTGGGGAAAAAGTTCAAACTACTCTTATTAGAGACCTAAAAGAATGATTAAAACAGTTTCCTGAACTCTACCAATTATTTCCATGCCCACCATTTTTTGAAGCTAATTTGCTGGGTCTAAATTTCGTTCACGTTGAAAATCGGCACGCTCTAACGAAGTTGATGCACTTTACAAGCTGCCGTGAAGAAACTGGTTGACACATCACGCTCAAACTAGGCTTAATAAATACTGCTTTCCAGTCAAGAGCTTGAAACCCTGGGGTTTGACGCCCTCGAGATGCTGAACCGACAATTTGAATTAACCTAATCTGTTTGTATTCTTTTTGGCAAATATAATTGTTTATATCTATCAATTTTCAATGTCGTAGATTATAAAAGCAAAACTATTTATAATTAAATAAGACTGAAACAAAAATCTACACTCAAATGAATCTTAAAGTAAATAAACAAACCGACCTTTTTGAGTCTCACAGCTGTGGGTGCATGAAGTCCCGTCAATTCAGGGCGTCTTCAGGGCAAAGGGTAAGATAGCGGTCACTGGAAAGCACTTAATGAAAGACAGTCCAACTAACCTAAGGAAAGAAAGTGAGGGCATTTTGAATATCGAATTCCTGGTACTTTTTTACAGCTCTTTATATATTGCAGAAAACTGACCAAATCAAGATGTTGATGGCAGTGCTCAATGTGGAGGAATACCTTTTACTGTTGTATGCGTCTTAAGTTGCTAGTTCTCCATTCATTGAGATTTGCTTTGAATAGAATAGAACAGAATAGAAAATACTTTATTTCTCAAACAAATAATGAATATAAAATATATTCCATTATACAGGGTGTCCCACAACCAGTCAATCAAACTTCACACCACGATTAATTAGATCAAGTACTATCGAATGACACCAAAATTAGTTAATCGAACGACAATGTACCGTATCCAAAATAATTAGTAGTTTATGAATATACCTAAAATTGACGATTTTCGGAGTAGCCCATATTAATCCTAGCTTATTGTATTATCACTCCTAATTGAAATTATTCTAAAAAGTTAATCGAATATCCCAATAAATGTAAATTAATAGAATCCTTTTGTCAACATAATTTCTATCACTCTGAATAAACCCTATCTGGTTTAAAAAAATTATATCAATGACCCTCATGAGCAGTGATCCCGGAGTAGCTTGCTTCCTTAAGCGACCGAGAAGGAAATTTACTAAGCAGTCAACAAGAAAATGTGATCAATGGTTCAAAAAGTGGACCTGAAATCCCAATCAACTCGCGAATAAATAACGTGTCAAATAAATACCTTTGGTCTTTGAGAAATCCACCTGCTATTCCGGAAAACGAAGCCAGCCAATTAATGTATGGCGCGGGGTCAATAAAGGTATTTTGATCGGAGTACTGAGAATTGAATGGGGACGTATATTAAAACATATTCACATCTTCTCACAAATAATATTTCTTATTTGATCCGAAACATCAAACGGGTTGTATGGTTTAATCACGATGGAGCATTTCCGTTTGCTATTCAAAAGTTTCCAATGTGAAGTTCGGAAAATGGTGGATCGGCTGGGATGGTCCAATTGCTTGAGCTGCTAGATGCCTTGATTTGGCTCAATTATGCTCGCTACGAGCTAGAAATTAATTACTAGCTCGTAGCAAGCATACTAGCCTTGGGACCTAGTCCCGGCAAAGTATTGTTGTTACGATCCTGCACGCGCAGTGAAAATTATAATAATAATAATAATAATAATAATAATAATAATAATTTCGGTCACAGGACTCATACCATCGGAGCTGCCGAAAGAATTGAAAAAACACGACTTGCATGCACATTTTAACAGAGAAATGCAGAAGTCAACGGTTAAGATAATATAATAATAATATTAATAATAAAGGACTTTCATTGAACGCTTATGTATTTACATTGTTGTCAACATTTATAGAGGGCAAGGTTCCGTCGAATAATTATTCGACGCACAATAGCTGTAGTCCCCAATATCACCGTCTTCTGCATCCAGTGCAGCACACCTTTGTCCAAATCAAACTCTTCTATGTATCTGACAGTTTTTCGGTGTACTAAACCGTTTGCTGAAATTATTATATAATTATTATATTATATTCATATTTATTTTTGTGTTCATTGTAGGCCCTATCAATGTTGTCATCCAGGGGAACCGAAAAGTCGACGATGTAGCAGACTTTCAATGTCTTTTCGACAAAAACTAGATCGGGATTGTTGTTTTTTACTGTTTTGTCCGTAATTATAGCCGTGTACCAGTAAATTTTTGTTTGTGTATCCTCCAGGATCGGCTGTGGTGAATACTTATAATAAGGCATGTTGCTTCCCACAAGCCCCCTACTCTGTGCTATTGCTTGGTGTAGCACTTTACACATATTGTCATGACGGTCCACATATTTCCAACACCATGATTTCTGCATTTCTGTTATTAAATGTCGGCAATGACAATATGTAGTATATAAACCTTTTCCATCTTCCACACTGACTTTATTTCTTCTATTATTATTATTAATGATAATTATTGTTATTTTTATTATTACTATCAGTATTATTATTATTATTATCATTATAAAACATAAATTCCTGAAGAAATTGAACGTATTCTCAGTGAATATGATTCAACCATTAAACCATCGTGTTATCCCCAAGAACTGTAAAATCTCTCTTTGCAAAACTGAGATATCCTATTCTTGATTGAAATGTTCAAATCTTATTTATTCTTTACCTTCCGAGTGAGCTGCATGCTAAATTGAACAAGCGAAGCAATACATCTCTAAAAGAATGTTTCAACATAAATATGACTGCTTAGAGAGACACAGTAATTCGCCAGATATGACGACCCTGGCTCATTATCATTTTGATAGTGAACACAATTTTGATGATGTTTTTATTTTAGACATGAAAAAAAAGTTCGAGTAAATGGTGCAAATTAGTTTACATCAGATTATCAATGTATATATTTTAATGTAGAGCAACTCTAAATTAGCCTCGTCGAGAAGCTCTGAATATACAGACGTAACGTCGACAAAAATTCAATTGTTTCATTTTATATTTGTCCTCATTCCCTTTACCAATTGTATAATATTTGTTAGTATCCGTGAATATCTTAACAATATCAATTCGATTTCAGTTCTTATCATTTAGATTTTTGCAGAAATCATGCAAATGATTATGTTTTTGGAAAGACACGACTTTTCAAACGATGTTTCACAAGTCCCTCCTCCATTTTTGAATTTCGCATGATTTGGGTTTTCTAATCTTTCGAAAAGAGGTGAAGGTATGGTCTACATTTTCACGAAGAAAAATGGATTCTGCAAATATGTACAGTAACCAAGAAAATTAATTCATGTTCAAGTCAAAGACTCTCTCCCTGGATGATACATATTTGTTTTTGGGATTTACGTTTTACCATTAACTTCGTCATGAACGATCGCCCATTTAGATTTGCTCTGCTTTGACAGACATTTTTGCGAGAAATTCCAGAGATAAAGGGTAACATTTCTTTGTTTCTTTGTCACAGAACATAATTACGATGGTGAGATATAACGGTTTCGTCTATATATCCCGACATCTCGATCGTTGCACGTGAAGTGGATGTGAGCTTCAATTGTGGAACGCCAACGGTTTAATCGGAAACGTCCGAAATTGTCAGTTTATCTGCGGTTTCTACTGCTGATCCCTTTTCGATATTTACTAACTGCGATGGCAGGAATGTAGCATCCTCAATAAAAATATTTATTTAGAAAAATACAACATATACATGTATACCAGCTATTAAATATAAAAATTTCAGAAAACTAACAGTGGCGAATACATATGGGGGGCGCAAGAGACGCGCGCCGTCCACTTTCGGAGGCCACAAAAGATAATAACCGATTTCAAGCGAATAACCAGTAATGACCGCGGTTATCTACGGTCCTGCCTGCGGTTATCTACGGTTATAGCCTTCAGGGATATTCCTTGTAAAATGATTATAACCTACAATGACCGAAGTCGCTTGAATGCAGTTGGTCCTAGTTGGTAATTACCAATGAGGACCAGGTTATTCGCTTGAAATCGGTTATGGATCGCATTTTCATTACGATAGAAATAGTTAGAAATCTCTTTTGCGCTCTTCTTGAGTTTCTTCTGTATCCGCCAATGGAAATACAGTCAAAAGAAGCAGAACAAAACATAGGTACCCTAAAATGGGGTTACTTTGAACTGCGTGGCTACTTTTAACAAAAAATGAATTTTGTTATATCGAATCACACTGAAGCAACAATTACTATTAGCGATATCTAGTTTTCACCACTCAATTCGTCTTACATTCAAGAATGGCATGGCAACACCCTCATGAAAATAAGTTCAGGGAGTAAGCGATCACGACATGTTATTGCGAACCTGAAATATCCAGGTTCGCTATGATCTGCAAACCTTTGTAGCTGTAACCGTTCTGGCAGATGGCTTTCTACAAGTCCATTAGTCGATATTATTAAGGGCATGATTGATACGGTCCTCAGCTTGTATATCTCCTTCATTTCAAACCTAAGGTCGTGAAATTTGGTGATTTTCTCAGAGTACGCTCTGCCCATATTGTCGTCAGCTGGAACAGTTATGTCGATTATTGTGACCCTGCTTTCTTCTTTATCGAACAGTACGTGTCAGGTCTGTCATTTTATCTGTCTCGATCGAAGTGTCCCAGTAGAGACTAAACCTGTCTTTCTCGAGTACAGGAACTGGGGAGTACTTGTAGACTTGTTTCTTGGTAAGTAGAAGTTTAGCTTTGATCACCATGGCTTGATGATAAACTTTTGCCATTGCATTGTGTCAAGCCGTGTACTCCTTTGTAGACATTATGGGCACGCTGAGGCGACATGTTGGATTGTTTCAAGAGCCCGTCCACATTTTCAACATTTATCTGTGGGAATATTTTTTCCAGCAATAACACCTCCTAGCCATAAAACATCATTGTTCGAAAGGAGTTTTACTTATAATAAGTATATACCTGCTATACAACTCTTTACCACAACAACTCAAATTGATAAATAATATTAGTAGATTCAAGGTTAATCCCTACAGGTAATACCACGAAAGGGCATGAATGGACTCAATAGCTCTATGATTTTCTTTTTTATTCACTCTTGAAGTGGGGGAGGGGCTTTGATTTTTTTCAATAAATTTCTGATGTACGCCATATAAGCGATGATGATATTTCATTAATTGTTTCTTTGCTCATATCTGATAGGTTAAGTAGAGCAGATTATGTTCGCATAAATCTGGACTTCGCCTTTTCCTGCAAAATTTAATATAATGTACATATGATCAAGTTGTAGAAGCTTCCGTGAGAATAAAAGCAATTATTATTATTATTATATTATTATTATTATATATGCTCTGGTTGGTATGACCTGGTTTTGAATGGCACAAATTTGACCTTCAGTTTCCGGAAATAAGTATTCTGATCTAGATAAGTAAGTGATTTTTGTTGCTTAACTCTTTTTTTCTCTCAGAGCTTCCAGCTATCTTTCATGTATCTAACGGTTTGCTCCTCCAGTGTACTATATGTTTTTGCCTGGGGGGAGTCGATCGTGCTAGCCAGGTTCAGAGCAGTGATTTTTTTGTCTTCTCTGCACACTGCATGCAAGTAGTTTTGAGATCTGATACTGCTTTCTGATGGGCCGTTTCTTTGTTTTGTAATCCTCTTCTACCCTTGTGCCTATGTATATAGAGCCTATTAAAAGATGCGTGGGGATGATGAACACCGTGCATAGTCATGAGTACCCTTACCTTTGTGTCGATTGCTTTCAAATCTGTAGTGGACCATTTTATGATTCCGAAAGAATAGGCAAGGCAAGGAATTGCCCAGATATTTATTGCCGTGAACATAGCCTTCGAGTTCAGCTTGCTTTTTAAAATTTTGTTCAGTCTGTCGCAAAATTTTTGTTCGAACGAAGCTTTTGTATCAGACGTATTTATCTCAAGAACTTGTCGTATTCCAAGATATTTATATATGTTTTCTCTGGTGCTAATCGCTGTATCGCTGTTCCTTTCTGCACTAACATTTCATCGCCATATGTCAGTTTTCCCCTCTTGAAATGTATCACGGCACCCAAACCCATCTCCATTCTAATTGTCTGCGTGAACGAGGTGTCAATTTTTAGTGGTCTCATAAGGTCCTCATTCGCGGCATATAGTTTCCAGTCATCCATATATAACTGGTGGGTAATTCGCGTTTTTGTTATTTTATCTAATACGTATCCAAAGCTGCCCTCATTGAGCAGTTTACTCAGTAAATTCAGTTCTAGGCAGAACCATAGTACGCTTAATTTGTCACCCTGGAAAATTCAACACATTATTTTTATGTCAAGAGTTCTGAATTTGTTTTTGTTATTTCCGAATACTAGTTGAGTTCTCCATGTTTTCATAGAGTGAGTAGATAGATAAATTCTTCAGATACACCACAGAGTTTCAGAACCTTCAGAAGCCAAGAGTGCGGCACCGAGTCAAATGCTTTTCTGTAATCAATCCAAGCGATCGATATATTTCTTAGTTTCTGTTTTGTCTTCTTAGTGATTAGACCATTTAACTTTAACATAGGTAAGATAATCAAGAAGGAAGGTTGATTCCTCAGACAGTTGAAGAAATCAGATAAAGTCGTACGATCCTCAAAATGGCGGAACCCAAGCGTCTCTCACCCCATATGAAACACATGAATCGTTAATAAAAACAGATATATGGTCGTCTGATCAACTTTGTACTCACCAGTTTTGGTGATTGTCTAAGCTAACTATTTCAAACCAGAACAAGAGAATAAATTATTGCCTTTCCCGGTGTAACGTCAGGACTGCGGAATAACAGGGCTTGCGTCTGAGGTGGCGCGTACTCGACTGGACTGCGGTCGCGTACCACTTTCGTGTCCGGTTCTCGATTCGAGATGATCCGGAAACTCACGAGATTTAAGGCGGTAAATTGGAACGTTACACACCCTCTTTACCCGGTAATAATTTTTTTTTGTTGAGTTTAACATAATGGATTCACAACTACGTTTAAACGTAGACAAGCATATTATGAAATATAGAAGATATATACATAGGTGATATATGATAGACGGGATCTTTTAGATCTTATTTCATTCTTTAGGTAAGTATGAATACTGATTTTCTTCCTCTTCTTCCTTTGTAATGATCGTCTGCTGTAGTCTACCCGACAGGTAACCATAGTTTATATGGTTCAAAAGGGGTTACCGTCCACTGCGACCTTATCTATTGTGCCCTTGACAAAGCTGTTCTCACCACACCCTTTACAGCTCACCTTCCAGTTCCAGAGATTCAAGGGAATCAATAACTGAGGAGTAATGAAATCCAATATCTGAGAAGTAATGAAATCCAATATCTGAGAAGTAATGAAATCCAATATCTTGTGACCTGAATTTTATTCTCAAGGAAACACAAGTGCGAACGGCAGCTTTTCGCCGGTGAGTAATTAGGTGTGGGTTCACAAAGGTGGTGAATATTTTCAGGAAAATTCTGGGCGCCACTTGATTTTTGAAATGAAAGAATAAAGGTATGAGCTAATAAAAAAAATAAAGAAAGAAATAGCTAACTTATAAGGTCGTATATCATATTCTTTCAAAGAAATAAACTTTTAATGCTCTAGAAAATATATATATATATATATATATATTATATATATATATATATTGAAATTCAATAGGGTTAGTATTATCTCTACAAATTCTAGATGGAATAAAGACGTGTTTGAACTCAATTGAACATCAATAGAATTACGTTCACAATTGTCGGTCTTGAAGAAACACAGATCTCGATAAATTTTTGTTCAATTAGATAGTAAGTTGCTCCAAACTATTGTCTGTTCAGAAAATAACACAAATTACACCGAAATTTAATACATTGGAGAAAGGAAAGTAAGAACAATGATGAACTTCAACAATTTATTTATTTTTCATGAATTCCCAACAAATTAAGGAATATTTCTTACAACGATAGATTCATTCCATTGCAAAAATATATAATCAGAAAGAATTTGAATTGTGTTTGTTAGGTTGTGAACGTCAACGAGTAAATCACAGTATTCATAAGTCAGCATCAGCCAGACATCTTTCTTTTAGGCCCTCTTATCCTTGTTGGCAGTTCTTGGAAAGAAAAATAGTATTAAACTTGAGTTTTTGTTGACATGAAGGAAAGTATTTATTTCTTCAATAACGATCATTCTTCTAGCGACATCTTCATGATTATTAGATGGCTAGGCGCCAGTTACAGTATTGAAATGGTAAAAAATGATGACTCCATAAATGATAAAATTTAAATTAATTTTATCCAGTGCATTAGCTGATACTATGCTTGCTCCCAAGCTGCCGCTTTACAAATAACCATTGGAAAGAACAACTTTTCTACTTACAACACACAGAAACACTGGAATAAAAAGAACTCTTAAAACTAAAAATCTGCAAGTATAGTTTTTTGATATTTTAACAGTAGATACCCACGAAGGCATTATAAACGTATTCAGAATATGTAGGTTCAATGTGTAAGATTATCAACTTATAAATCATATGTGGCAGACTTACCCAATCAAATTAATTATAAGAATAATGGGAATATTGTACATTCGGTCGTTAATAATATGGATATTTCCTTTACTGTAAAAACTGCTCCCCAGTAGTCTTTGAGTTTGTACAGTTTATGAGTGATGGATGAATTAACCTGTCAGAAATGTAAAATATTATTTTGATTTGCGAAAATGATAATAATAAGATACTTTAAATTTCATACGTAAAACAATGAAAAAACTCACCTGTATATTTTGATTGATGATTGTTTTAAATGAACCTCAAGTTGACGTGTGATTTTCAAAACGTCATCCTACCATTCCTACCAAATTCTAGTCAGTCTACCAAAAATTCTGGTGGAATCGCGAAATGGCATTCAAACCGGAAACAAGAGGCAGCCATATATGGTAGGATTCCTCAGGAACATAGAACCATCAGTTTCACCCGCTGGTAAAGATCTCGAATGACGCGGCATGTGGATGCTTACTCGTATTAACATCACAAAAAAAATTTGTTTCGTTCGCGGACACTGCCAACCACCTGTTGTAATTAATATGAACTATTATGAACGAATAAAGAACATGTTGTCATTTTCTTTTCCTCTTTCCTATAAAATTCACATTGTCACGAATAGATGGACTTGGAATCAGACAATTAAGATAAATCTTCCCTGAAACAATTGCGAACGCGAATAATTAATGAAATGAGATTCACATTAAGGTACCGTATATGATGGTAGCATTTGAAATTGCTACAATCTGAGGAGTAATGAAATCCAATATCTGAGAAGTAATGAAATCCAATACCTGAGGAAGACTTTAGCAAGGCTAATTCG
>CM076608.1:41136743-41161262 GCA_038502775.1 Hippodamia convergens | reverse complement strand
CGGCAGGACCTCTGTGTTTCCGTCGTCTTTTGACTAAATAACTTGACTCTAGAATGTACAAGTCCTCCGATTCAAAGCATATTGCAGTCAATGCTAAAAGGTCTTTGTTGGTTATATCACTGAATGGAACGCAAGAAGCCGCAACCATCGCCGCTGCCAGCCGCTGCAGCCCATTGCCGCCTGTGTTGTAGCAGCTACGTACGCTTGTTTCGCGTGAGCGCGTTGCCGCCTGAATACGCTTGCAGTGGACGACCGGGCTACGAACTAGAAGTCTAACCGCAGTGCTAAGAGGTAAAAGGACCCGACTTTATGTGAATTAATATTACTTGACTTTACAAATGAAGACTGATTGAATTCCTTTGCATACCTGAAATATTTTATGAGCGTGAGCAGTTGTGCAGTTGGTCGCTGCCTTGTTTCCTTACTGAGGAGTCTAACGGTTGCTTCTTGAAGTGGCAGTGGTATTTTCGGTAGAATATTGTGTACTTGATCTTCCAGCTGTAACAAATAAAAATGCATTCTTTACATTTATGAATTTCAATTTATGTTATGGTTCATTCATAACAAACGTGAAATGATTTCAGATTTCACAGGAGAACAACCTTTCATGGTCGTGTAACTGATCAGTGTTGCAATGATTCCTCTATACATTTGAATGATAGTTTCGATTCGTAAACTCCGAAAAGTATGTATAAAATTTTCTATGAACTTATTTGAATTTGTTGAAAATTGTCACACACACCCTACTTTCATGAGGATATTTTTCTACAGTGCATTATCTGGTCTTAAGGTATCTCTGTTCAATTCTTATTGTGAAACATAAAAGACCCCTAATTGGCCTCCTTCGAAAGTCATTGATGCAAAATAGAACTCGACGATTTCAATCAGATCAACTATCTGATAATATCTTTTCAGTCTCAGTATCGTTGTTCCCCCTCCTAGCATTCAAGTTTTTTGTAGCCTTCATTATTCTTCACAATAGACGAAGAAAACGACTATTGGTCTTCAGAATCCGTCCAATCGAGTACTTCATTTCGTCTGAATCTCGATTCATAGAATTCAATTCATATCATCTTTTCCAAGAGTGGAGGAGTGATTGATTTCTTCCTGTGGACAATTAAGGAGATGTTTTCTTTGCGAAAACGTTCATATTTATCTCAGTTCTCGAAAAAACTAGGGGATCAAGATTTAATCCAAGAACAAAAGAGTTTTGAGGTTAAATTTTTCAAGGCACTGTAAGAAACAGAAGAAAATATAATTACACACTGATAGGCGAAATACAATCGATTGAAACAATCATCAAGAAATATCCTGAACGTTCAGAAATCAAACTGAATAGGAGAGTTTACAAAATGCAAAGTGACCAAAAGTGAAAAATTGAAACAATAGAATATCTACAATACTGTATGATTTTTCTATCCGATGTAACCATTACTCAGCAGAATAGCGAGTATTGAAGGAAGAGATATGAACATAATGAGCAGAATATTTATCGTTTTTTCAACTTGAATATCAGAAAATAATATGCACAATTCATATTTTCCATATCTGACAATGTTATGAATTCCTATCATTTCATGCAACAAACTTGTTTGTCTACTAATAACCTTCGTTTGATTTTTCATAAATATGTAAAAGAGTTTCACTATGTTCTTTTTTCTTTAGATTTGATTTTTTGCTGTAAAGTCTAGTGCCCTGAAGGAGTTTATGAAATATACGATTTATAAACTCTACTCAGATCAAGAATTCTCAGGAGGTTATCCAATTGTCTCTCTACGAGATATTACTCTTTTGAGAAGAATTACGTTCAAAGCCTCAAGGCATAAATATATCATGGCAATTGACTCCCTAGCCTGATAGAACCATGTTTTTTTAACATATTTTTTTAATTGTTAGAGTTGTGTCAAGGGAAGTGGCCTTATTGCAATGTAATTCTTGTGTTTCCAGTGATAACGTTCTAGTCGATCTCCGTGGACAAGAGGACCGTAGATGCCATCAGCCCAGCCAGTGACGGATCAATCTTACTGGGGGTCATAAGCGAAAGACAAATTAAAAGCCTCTACTTCTCTATATACGAAATGGCGAGAGCATTTTTTCAATTTGAGGAACAAGCTTCATTTTGTAGATACCTACATAAGAATTCAATATAATGAAGTAAAGTAGTCAGAAAAATTTATAACTGAAATGAATCCCTTTTTACCAATGAGCTCTTGACTGAAAATAATGAAAATCAATTAAAAAAAATTTCATTTTCGAATGAAAACTAATTTTCAAATGATTTTTTTCATTCAGTCCTGTGATCAGCTTATTTTCTATCCCAGTTTGTCCAGTCAGCGTCTTTCTTGAGAGCCTGAATACTTAATACTCCTTTCTCCCACGATATATTCACGAACAATCAATATTTTCCTCTTATCTCATGCAAGGGCGTATAAAGAAGGAGAGGCAAATATTGCCGGATATTTGATATTGTATTTTCTTTGCCTTTGTGTTGTTAGCATACTGAAGGATAGTTTAAATTGCTCCGAATACAATGAGATGTGAAAAAAAAAATAAGTATACACATGCCTTGGATAAAATTTCAAATTTAGTACCCATAATACACATAGTGGGTGGCATAGGTAACAGTGGCGTAACAAGACCTCAATTATATCTGGGCAAGATAAAATTTGTGAGGCACCTTGATGAAAAAAAGGTTTTCATAAGAAACAATCGAAATTGTTTAAATATTTGATAAAATATATGTGACGAATCAAGTGGAAATCAGATGAAACGTGTCGGCTTCTAGCCTCACTTAAACTGCTTAATTATGTCATCAGAGTCGTCCAGCTTGGATCTGTTTTGACAGAGAAGTTGCCGAAGCAGATAGTTTTTCGTTTTTCCTGATACATTGTATTTCGCAGATAATTTTTCACCTTCAATATTGAGAAACTTTTTTCAGCAGAGGCTGTACTCACCGGTATAGTCGAAAAAGGATAAACTTCTTGTATGCTGTTTTTTGCTAATCAGGGTGAGTCTTCGACTTGTACATATATTCAAACCATAGATTGTTGAGGTCAAAAAAATAGTTTTTTCGTATAAAATTTTTTCTGATTCAGCCTAGATAAAAAGATATAGCCATCTTAAACTTTCATAACGAGCTATGCCACCCCTGGAAATATGACACTAAAATTTTTCCGACCATTAGATCTACCACCTGAACCTTCGAGAAAATGTAGCAAAAGTTTTATTCTGCGAATCCTCTGAACAGAATTATATTCAGCCAAAGTAACCAAATTTTTTACTTTCGCTGATATAGATTTTTTTCAATCATTAATTACTCGAAGAGTGTGCATTTTACGAGATTCCACGAGAAATACTTTTGTTTTCCAAAATGACCAAATATTCATCAAATAGCATTCATCTCACATTCAAGGGTCGGGATCATAGAATTTCTGCTATAATTATAAAATGGAATGGTTTATATTGGTCATAACGAAAAAAATAAAACATGTTAGTTAAATTTTGTATTCGTAAAATATTTTTTTCACATTAATAAGAACATATATTCTGAAAATCATTTTATTCGATGAAATCGTTCACGAGATATATTCGAAAATTACATTTTTTAATGGATATTCGACAGCCTGTATCTTTCTAACTGAGCCGAATCGGAAGAAATGGTAGAGACAAAAAGTGTTTCTTTCCCTGTGTATTGGAAAAGCTGTCTTACTTCTTCTTGATTTTGGCTGTTTTTGTTACTAGATAGGTAAAAACGTTGAAAGGACTCTTGGGATCGATTTTCGTGATAACACTAGTTGTAGAAACCGCTTCACAATGTCTTTATTCGTTTCGAAGATATACCAAAATTTTGATATTTTATCGATTCCGAAGATGTGCCATATTTTTTTTATTTTCCAAAATATCTGAAAACGATTGAAACTTTTTTCAAGACTTTTTTCACGGGGACTTAAATTTTTTTTTTAATTTTTCATCTATAATTTTTGTATGATATGAAAAAAATGCGTTCGTTTTTGAAAAAAAAAGTTCTGTTTTCCACCCCCAGTAGACGAAGCGAAAACATTTAATATGGTGTATTATTTCTTCTGAAAATATCCTGTAAAAATTCCGATCGTTATCACATATTTTTGTAAATAAAACTGTTATGGCACACTTTTAAAATTGGTCAAATCTCAAAACTAGTTATATCTTTACACAAATGAAGATATCACGAAATGGTTTCCATTTATGGTGTTTTTGTGATAATAGAGGCCAGGACTCCTCTCAAAATTTTTTCTTATCTATAGCAGAAATACTAAAAATTGTCAAAATCAAGCAATTTAGGATACCCTGTACAGATTCATCACTGCTTTCATAGTCAAATATTCTTTCTGATTTAGTTCTTGTCACCCTCACGGGACGACCAGAGTAAACTGATGTATGTTTGTACTCCTTACACGATTTAGGTTTGTGTGAATTTCTGCAAATTGCAAATATATTGCGCTATAGATAGTTGATAAGTAAGCTGAGAGGTTCGAAATAGAAATCATTGTCAACAAAGAAAAAAAGTCTCCATATAGACTATTCATCTGTAAATAAAATGATTTATCTTAGAGGGAAAAGGGATCATTGGGCCGCGAGGCCGTGGGCGGTCGCCCACGCCCAGTTACGCCACTGTAGAGCGACCATAAATACTCTAAGAAATTGTGTATATCCGAGATACAGGGTTGTATTAATTTATCATTTTCAATATATCGAATACTAGCTGACTCGGCAGACTTCGTATTGCATCAATTGAAAAATGAAAAATCAGATTATTCGTTTTCAGATTGATGTATATTATGTTTTGTCACGAATGAAATGTCACTATCACGGAGGATCATCAAAGTAAAGAAAGTTCTCGCGCACGTGGGATAGCTGTCACCCACAAAGATAGAAAAGATGAATCCTTTGCCATAAGAGCAATCGATCGACATAATAGAACGACCTATTTGTTGGTTCTCAAATTTCAAATATTATGTTTACCTTCAGAAATTTGATTTGTGTGAAAATAATTTGAATCAAAAATCAATGATCATCGGAAATCAATGATAATCAATCATCTCTAATTCTAAGGAAAAATCATATTGAATACCTTGCATGTTCTCACTTTTTAAACGTTTTCTGGAATTCCACGAATAAGTCAAGACCAATATTAGCTAAAATGGTCCAGCCGTTTTCAAGTTATAGCGTGAATTCATGCAGTTATTTGCCAGGAGCATATTAGTTGAACCGAAAACAATAAGGTAATGAGTTTCATTGCAGCACTATTTTCAGTGCTGTAGTGAACTAATTACGATAATGAAATAGAGAAAAAAAATGTTTAAAGCCCCTATTTTCAAGAGAATACCTTCATTAATTCAAAATTTACTCTACAGTAGTAGAGTGAACTATTTTGTTTCTCTTTATTTCGATTTAAAATTGTACAATGAGTAAAAAAATTGTAGAACCTCGAAATTCAATTTGCCTATGAAAGAGTTCAAGCATAAGGTAGAAGATTATTTAAGCAAAGAATGTGACTTTCTTTTGAATGATATTGTGGACAACCTGTGAATATTCATAATATTGAAACTGTTCATCCCTAACATGGGCTCATTTCACAGAATAATAGGAACAAAATTCTCAGAAGAAATATTTCGTTGAATAAAAAATAAGCTTTACTTTTGCTTCTTACCGGTTCCATGAAATTAAGAAAAAAAAAATAAGTATTAAGTATTATAAATCGAAATGATTGAAGAAAAACAGATTTCCAATTATATAGGCAAGCGGTTTCGACCCCTGATTTGAATTGTCTATTTGGATCTCTTTGCAGCGTTTATTGCAATTAGTGTTAGGAATCGAGGATAAATTTAGTATTTTGAACAATTTTTGTTGTGTTGGATTCGTATTCCGTAGCTTATTCAAGTTTTTAAAGTTAAAACAAATATGAAGATAACCTTTTCCTCCTTATTCCTTGAATATTCTGTATTCTATAGTCACTACCCATATTTTTCTATTACACTTGTTGTCGTTCATGTAACTTAATTACTAAAAGTAATGCTTTATAAGGCACCACATAACTTCACTTTGAATCTTATTCGGTTCAATTTTAAAATTCATTCACACTTATTGTTCATTCCCAATACTATAACACATTGTATGAAGAGCGAACCTAATGATGATTCTGCTTATACAGGTTGAATTTATGATACCAGATTTCATGGCACAGTCCATGCGACGTAACTAATACATTTACAACGACATAAGTACTTTTTTCTCGAAGCTGCATTTCTTCAAACACTTGATAGTAAAATTTATACATATATTGTCGAGCACCCACTGATTGCAAAGTTGTTTTTTCTAATTCTTATTCCCCCGTATTTCAGAACTCTCTCTATGTATCTCTATGTATTGCAACTTCTTTGAAATTTTATCGAGAGTTTTGAACTTTTTCAAACTGCTTTAGAATTTTCTCGAACTGCTTTGAATTTTTTCCAACTGCTTTGAAAATTTTTCAACCCTTTCAAAATTTTTTCGTACTGCTTCGAAGTTCTTCCAACTTCTTCGAAAATTTGCCATCTACTTTCAATATCAGGGGGGATATAACCTTCATCCCCTCCCCTAGGCTCGTCCCTATCGGCCGTTCAAATTTTCATGAAATTACTTCTTACTAGACGAAACTGTGAAATTGGTCTTACCAAAATGATGCGTGAACACATAAAAAAAACGATGAATTATAAGTGAATGCAGTTTTCAAGGAGATGTTGGGTGTAGCACTTTCTCTCAATAACCTTCCACAGTTTCAGATAGATGATCCCTCTGAAATGTTTTCAAGTTGATATCTCATTATTTTCGTCAATTTCACCATAATTCTGTGGAAGTTGAGAAACATGATGAATCAGTCCCGGCTAGACGGTAGCTGGAATTTTCACATTTACAAAAAGTCCAAGAGCTTTCTATTCGAACTGTCCCGATGAATTTGAGACTGCAAGTGAGTAGGGAAATGCTCTTTCGAAACGAAATTAACCTTTGAAACATAATTCCATTCCTTTCTCATTTTACATTGCCTGCGGACTTCTCCGTATCAAATTTTTGAATTGATATTTTCGTCATCCGAGAGTAGCTGAAATGCTGAATCAAACCAACTGGTTTTTGGTAAGTTTCTAGTGCTACTTGTTGATAATTATGCACTTCAACTGCAAGATTTGTTATGAAACTGGTGAAGATTATGAGTTAAACACGTACTTCTCGAAAATACTTGAACAAGTTTAACAGGGTAGGCAGGAATAATTGTGATTGAAACACTATTTATGACTTTGCCGACGTTTCGTGGATATATTTCCACTTCCTTTGGGCTGAAAATTACATTTAATGAATATAGAAAATTCGATCGAAATCACGATTGAAGTACAAAAAAGAGAAAATGCTTCAAAAGTAAACAAAACGTCGGTAAACTAATTCAACATGAAACTAAAACATCCATATACAGGGTGTACCAAGTTCGACGGCCTATTAGGCGTTTCTGGAGAACTGGACCTATTTGAAATCTAAAAATGGGGATTATATCATTTCTTGACAGTATGTACTGATCTAAAATATTCTTGGAACCTGACCACTTTCAGAGAACCCTATTTCTTCACGATTGCGTTGGTTTCTGGGAAGAAAAATGATGATAATGTTCCAACATGTTGATGCTCCTAAAATTACTAATTCTTGAGTTATTCAGGATTTTCTGTTTCTATTCATGAAATCTGTTTCACATCAACAATGATAAATGAATTCAGAAAAGACGAAGTCACTAGTGAGTTATTTGAGTAATTTATCTTCTATGACTAAGGTCATTATTGATATGAAACAGATTCTATGAATTTGACGCTACATACGATATGAAATCAGGAAATCCTGAATAACTCAAGAATTATTAATTTCAGGAGCATTAACATGTTGGAACATACTCTATCGAATTTGAGAACAAAAAACAGACAAAAAACATTTAAAATTTTTTTTTTCACCCTCTGTATAACTGAAAGTGGTCAGGCTCCAAGAATATTTCAGCTCGGTAGACATTGTCACACAATAACATCAGCTCAATTTTCAGATTTCAAATAGGTCCAGTTCTCCAGAAACGCCTTATAGGCCGTCGAACTTGGTACACCCTGTATACTAGCATAACAGAGAAATATATCAATGTGACATGTTCTTTCGAGCATTTGGGCCGTCGTCGTAGATTAGTTCTCGACGTTTCGCCAGTTCGAGTGTCTGGCATCTTCAGAAGTTATATTTCAGGAGATGTTCTCACTGGACTGAACTGCCTGAGTGCCTCTACGACGACGGCCTAAATGCTCGAAAGAACATGTCACATTGAACGATGGCCGCGAAAGCCTCAACCAATTCAGAGAAATATATCATTTCCTTACCGTTAAATTTAGTGTGTTCTATTTGATGTTATAATATTCATGGTTTTTGGGGACTTGAAGGGAGAGAACATACACTCATATAACATAGACACCAAATTGATATTGATATATTTAAACTAAGGAACGACAAGTACACCAAGCTTCCACCAGAACGAAATAACAAGCACTAGCGAGACGAAACTGATATTGAACGTACACGTACAGAAAGCCAATATGATGATATTCAGGTCAAATGTTCAGAACCAGAACGTAAAAATCGCTGGAGTTGAACAATTATTTTACTAAGGACTAACAATAACCCAGAACTTAAACTGAAAAGCGCATATTGAACTATTAGCTACGAGTATTGAAAACCAATGTTATGACTTCGGAGTAATAATAATAATAATAAAAATAATTAATTTAGTAAAAAAAATAATAATAATTCATTTGCACAAGATAAACCTCAGAATAAGAAGATGTTCATGCACAAATAATTTGCCATTAAGTAATGACAGTAACTTGTTCACAAATGAAAATATATATCGATCCAAAAAAAACTCAACCTATAAATAGTTTTTTTCCAGAAGGAGACATTTGACTCTTCTACTGAAAACAGTTGAAATCAGTTTCTTATATTCTTCTGGTAGTTTGTGGTATAATTTCAGATGTGTGGTAAATGCCTTGTTAGGTTTTCTTAATTCTTGCGTATGGTATGCAAGAGAGATTATTTTCACTCGTGTTATATTCATCAAAGGTGGAGTTCTTAGGGAATTTGTCCTGATGTTGGTGAACGTAGTTAACACATGTCAGTATAAACGCTCCCATAATTGCCAATATTCTCTTTTCTGAATACCTCTCTACAGCTCTCTGTATTTTTCATTCCGATAATGGCCATAACCGCTTTCTCTTGTTGAAAAATATACATATACAGCCAAGCTGTGGAAGGCTGCATGATATGCCAACTTCGCAATATGGGTATTACAAATATTTCTCATTCTCTTGATCAGGAAAATAGATGTTGACAACTTCCTACACAAGCTCGATATGTGATTCTTCCAATCCAAACTGCAATCGAAATCTACTCAAAGATACCGAATCACGAAGACTAGCCTCGCTCCTTTCAATCTTCTCTTGCAAGTATGATCTAGAGGATAAGTGAATACTTTGTTCGATGTAATACTATGAAAAATATCATTTATGAAGGGAATAAACAGTATTGGGCCAAGAATTGAACCTCTCTCTATCGTTCAGAAGCCAGAAATTCCTCGAATTCATTTTACAGCCTGCTGTCTATTGGACAAAAACGATCTGAATATTTCCAGGGCATTTCTTTTTATGAAATAATATTGTAATTTTTTTAGGAGCAGCTTATGATCAACACTATCGAACTCTTTGCTTGAGTCAATACATGTAATTTCCACGTCTTCACAATTGTTGGGTGCCTCAAAAATTGTTAGAATTCGACTACTTTGTTTTTTGAGATATTGAAAAAGTCAAGTTGACAGATCATCAAAGTTTTGGATGAAGAATGCTTCAATTGTCCGAACTGAATCAACTCATAATTGATCTAATGTTGGATTCAGATGTTGATGAAGCAACTATGAATGCAGAAGTGGAATTGATGGATACGATGAAGATATCGATATCATAAGATAAAATTCAGTTTTGACAGGTTTCTATGTCAAGGAAGCGGCTCCAAGAAATCAGAATCAAAAATCAAATTGAGAGTTCCCAAACCTGAATCAAGACAGTTTAATGGTATTCAAGTTCCTGAAGGAACTGAATCACGTCTGGAACAAGAAGAGCTTGTTACCTATTGAAGAATTTTCAACGACAGTTAAACGAGGAGATGATGAGCGATATTAGGTGTGCATGTATTTCATCGAAGGTCATCTCCCTTCATAAACCAATTTCGACTCCGACTCCTCCACTAAGAAAGAAAATTGCGAAACATTGATTTGGAACAGTGAAGAAATACAACGCTCTTCCAAACCCAGATATTTTATTTCTGTTGAAATGAATCCAGCGGATCTTTCATCACAAGGTTGTTCTCCTAAATCACTTGCTGATGGAGGACGGTGAGAGGATCTTCCTAGGAGGTTATGTGATCCAATGTCACAATGGTCTACGCAGAATTTTCGCATTGATAAAGAGGAAATAAACTCCGAAAGAATTAAGATTGAAGGGCTGAACAGATTGCAGACGAAAATATTTGATAAATCTGATGCAAAGGATTTTAGTATGACATTTGTATTGCACACAAACTATGAAGTAAGGACACATTTGATTTTCGAAGATATATTAGGTTTTTTCGCGTGTTCAATTCCAAACCGGTTCGTTACCAAGTCCAGAATTAATAAACTAGGCTATATTTCCGAACAGATTTTGATTTAACCTCACTGCGAACGTTCTTGGAATCAAAAATGGTCTGTGTGTTCATCTTCATGATACAATTCCTTAGCTATATTGGTCAGTCGAAAATGTTGGATTATTGGGCATCGTTAAAGTCTAGGTGCACCTCTTCTTAGGACATCATCAACTCTTAATATTTCCTGAAGATATCCGTCACTTGACGATTGATTATGAAAAAAAGATATGTCTCACATTTACGGGACACAACAACAGAACAAACTCAGGTAAGAATTAATTTGGAACTACCAGTTCTTGCTTCAACCCCGGAACTCTTGGAACCGATTCGTTATCGGTGTAAGTCGATCTGCGCTTGTGCACAGTTTAGAAAGCTATTCTACACAATGTCTAGAGAAGAGTTCTGCAATGGTTCGGAACTCGACCCGCAAACAAAGCTATTAAGTATTGTCATGTTGGAGTAGAAGTTTTGATGACTATTCTCAGAGAGAATAAGAAGACCTGTAAAGGTTCCTAGCGTAATATTGAATTTGATTGTGTCATTAATCATTGTTGTTTCAATGACACAAGGTGGGAGTATGTTGGAATTCGACTACTTTGTTTTTTGAGATATTGGAAAAATCAAGTTGACAGATTGTAGTTTTTTGAGAATCGTCACTTCTGTAATTTTGAAAATGAAAGTTGATGATATGTTAAGTAGATTGTGGCTCTGTCTGAAAGGTACACCAATATTTTAAAGAAGGGAACTTTTTAGAAGACTGAAGAATAATCAGAAAAATGCTGTCAAGGACGCCTATGATAACAGTTATGGTAGACCACAGTGCAGTATAGATTTGTTTTTCAAGAATTCTACTGAGCGATTTTTTAGTATCGACTCTAGAATCTTCGAGAAACAAAGTTGAATGATTTATAGAGGGCAATTTTCCTTGCTTTGTATTATTCAGTTCAAATAAGATTTGAGTAGTATTTTTTGTGACGATTTACACCTGTTTAGTATTAGGTTAAGTGTAAGAGTAGCCGTAGGCTAAACTTCGCCTCTCGAGAGTTCTCCTATTTTGTGAAAAAGTCGTTAATAAATTAATAAATAAATTATTTCTGGATCAAAAAGTATTACTCTCCTACTTCCTTAGAAATCTTCTTCTGAATATTGTATCGATAAACTATACACCCTGAAGAAAACATGAGGCATTTTGAAGTTGATGGTGATTTCTATCTTTTCTGCCCGAAAGTCATTTCTTTGAAGTAGCAAACAAACAACTCCAAATCCATCAAAAAAGCAGTTTCGATAACACTAGCTAATGTTAGAGTAAAGCGAAACTCAGTTGAATCAGGTTTCAACTGAATGATTCAACAGACATATAAATATATCATATCATACCGTATCGAGTATTCTACTCAGTACTTTTCAAAAATGCATATCTAGGCTTTTTCTCATAATCCAAACGCCCACTGCTCATACGAATCGAATCGAAAGCAGAATACTGAAGTTCAGTTCATGATCTCTTGGGAAATCGTTGGAAACTATTCCGGTGGAGCTATCGCATAGCGTTGGCTTGAAGTTTTTTTTTGTCGTGAATTCTTCGATATATATGATGGTTCGCAATTCACGGATGGATGGAAGAGTATGATATTCGGTATCTCAGGAATTCTTCGGACCAATATCCTGTCCTGGTGCATCAATTTCATCTATTGAATTCCGATGTTTTCATCGGTGGCGCCCAAAGTCAACGAGAAAGGGTTTATTTTTTCGAAGGAATCATCGAATTCGCTAACACGACATGATTTCTCAAGAAAGGCATCATCATTTGCTCCAGTTGCAAAAAGTTGTATCTATAGGCTCTGGGAGATTGAGCTTTTATATAAAGGTTCATAATCAAGGTATCAGAGTTTGATTGTGCATTTCATGACGAATTGGTGTTCGTAAGAAGAATATAATACAGACTTATGCACAAAATTTCGGAATCTAAATGCAATTCGATTCTAAAATTGGCATGGGATTATACGAATTCTTTCTGGCTGAATTATTTCCAATGTTGTGCAACTTAACACCTCGAAGTAAAACATATAACCATACTGGAAGCCTGAAGTGAATTTGCAATTTGTTGGTGAACCGATTTTCAAACTTATTGCTTGAATGAATTCACGATTATTTGTTCAGACAAAATCTTCATTTTACTCATACTGTTCTAAAACTAAGGATTTTTGGAGAGGTCAGTTGGAGAGCTTTTCCCAGTAAAGTTTCATTCAGAAAAAAACTGATTACATCCCAATCCTAAGAATATACAGGGTTTCCGGAAACGATGAGCAGAAAATCAGGGAAGATTTCTAGACCACAAATAAATTATACCCCTACCTATGAAAATTTTTCAAAATTGAATATTCAGGAAGTCACAGGGTGGTAAAGTTGAAGTTGAAGTTTTTTATGCTTTATGTTTTGCTACGTCTCTTTCAAGCTTTGATAAGAATAACTGATTCATTGTTATTATTATTATAATGTGTTAGGTTCGAAATGAATTAGAAGGATTTCCCATTCATCTCATGCGAGTAATGCTTTCGGTAATGCTACTTTGATTTTGTTCTCGAAAACAGTTAGATTCATCGAAACGAAAGACGTGAACTTTTTTGTGTGATAAAGTCTAGAGAATGAAAATATTCGGTCAAAATTTGCATACTGTGTAGCACAAGGAAGTTGGTACCATGAAAACAAAAGTATAGGTTTGCAAAGTTGTTTTATCCTGAAAGGTTCACGAGGATTTTCTCTCCCAGTTTCTGAAAAAAAAATGATCAAATTTTTTTTTTTAGATATGAAAAAGGCCCTTGTTCACAACTTGAGCACCAATTTGTTACCTAATCATGAACAAAGAGAAAACACTTCGAATTTTGAAGCTTAATGTTTCGGAGTCTGAATCAGACTCCTTCGTCAGACAATTTCTATTTTCCATGCAACTGCAGAATCGTCAGAAAATTTTGATTTTTCAACTAACATTTTCATTTTGTTCATTCCATGGAAGCCACAAACATGAAATTCCGCTGAAATATAATCAACGTGGCAAAACGTAGAGTAGAAAACCACATCGAACATATTTTGATTAAGGAAACATCATGAAACGGGTTATCAGTAATCATTTTTGGAAAATTCATTTCTTCGAATTCAGACCATGAGGTTTTCTACGAATTTTCAGAATTTACGTAAAAATATTAGTATCGAACTTTCACTAATGATATGAGATAAATATAAATATAAAGGAATGAAAAAAAATGAAACATGTAGAATGTGCAGACATAGGATTTTCTATTATTCACTTTCATAAACTACTGGGTATTAAGATATAAACAGGTATTTCAAGATCAGTTACTTCTACTTATGTGATAATGGAAGAAAAAATATATCAGCATTAGCGCTGTTGTATTGTTAAAACACTGATATGGGGTTGTCACTCGGGTTGTCAGCAAAAAATTTGATACAAATAGAAGTTTAAGTTTCGATCTTCAAAACTCGCGAATCGTTATTTAGACCAAATTTTTTGCAGAGAACCGTATGTATATTAACGTGTCCACAATAACACAGCGCTGATAAAAATTTATACTCAAGATATGTCAACCAACACTACTATTTTTATTAAGTATATTTTTTTTGTGAATGAAGAATTAGACTTCTGGGTCCTGAATTCTTGTAGTAGATTTTTGAAAGAAATTCGTTCGGGGCGATACAATTTCTTCTGCGAGTATGCTTTTACTAAGAAATGGTCATCTGAAGTGACTGCCTCGGCCCTTCTGACTCAACGAAATCCTGTGAACCAGACAATAAAATGTGGAACTTAGTTGTATGAAATCCCAGAATATCGTTTCACATTCATAATCAATTCCGCGACAGGCTGACAAGGCAACATAAACATTTTTATGCGGCGATAAAAATGACCCCTCTCAGAGCGTTATTTTCAATTTTCCTCTGCATGTGTCCTCAGCCAAGAACCAATTACAACAGCTGTGCGGTAGTAATAGAAGCGGCTCCGTTGCGTATAAATACAAGTTAGCTACGTGCAAGGACCTCATAGAATTTAATGAAAGGACATAAAAGCTCAACTTCGTGTCTCTTTTACTAATTGGAAAAATGGCCAGTTTGGGAATTCTCCTTTGATTCCGGTTATGAGGAACACCCTTATCCTGATGAGAGGAGTCAGTGAGTGTCGTCAGTTAATTTAGCGCGGACTCGGATGAGGACCTTTCTGAATAGCTAGAATAATACAGATCGAAGGTGTTTGGCGAACACTGAAAGTAATGACAAAAGTCTACAAGGTGGGATAATTTGGACGCTAGATGAACGATACTTGCGGGAGGGCAGATTTTCATGAGACACTCATTAGCTCGATGCCATTTCGATATCTATCACTCGTACGCTAAGTTCCATAATCGAAAGTAGTCCCCTTTTTCGTTAGAAACTTCCCTTACGAATGAAACCGATCTTATAGACACATTTCATGGTTAAAGTCGAAATCAATAGCACGTCGTCTCGTTGATGTTTCTAATTCAGTTGAAACCTCAAAATTAAAAGGCAGGAATATAAAGAAGAATTTACACAGAGTTTGGAAATCAGTCCAAGCTGTAGAAATTATATCGGAAACGTTCAATCTTGATTAACTTAAAGCAGCTTTTAAACGCAATAAATCACGTAAAGCTGCGGGTTTCGATGGAATTTATCCTGAGTTCATTAAACATTTGGGAAAAAAGGCATTGCAGTGGTTGTTATCCTTTCATGATAGCATTTTGTGTACTGGCAATTTGGTGGTTGAGTTCGTAAATCGAAAATAATAGGCATTCTGAAACGTGGAAAAAATCCTTCCGGAGCAAGTAGTTATAGGCCGATTAGTTTATCGAGTGTTTCTATGAAAATTTTAGAAAGGTTATATTTCTTCAGGAATGAACCTACTATAGAGGATGTTCCTCCAAATTGTCAGGGCGGTTTCATGAAAAATAGAAAATTCAATCAGGTTCTCACTTTGACCACATTTTTAACGAATCAGGTTTTGATAACAAATTAAAAACAGCTTCTGGAAAGATGGTTTGATCTATAAACTTTATACACATATTAAATGTGAAAAGGTGATTCGTCTTTTAGAGAATATGTTGTCGGATAGAAGATCTCGTGTTTTTGTTGATGATATTAGTAGTAACTCCGAAACTTTGAACAATGGTCTTCCACAAGTGTTGCGTTTTGGTTTTTCCTTTCAAAGCCTGTTGATGATATCAGACGTCTTCTTTTCCAGAAGATGACAACCAAGAAGAAAGGCAAGATTGAGTTGATCTTTGAGAACTTCTGGTATTGTGTAGAGTGAAGAATAGTAGAGCTCTTTTGACAATTAATTTCCTCTTACCCCTTCTTTGATCATCTTGGTAACTCAGAAGTATTGTTCAGAAATGTTCTATTTCCCTGGCAAAGGGATAAAGTCACATAGGTATGAAATTTAAAAGCAATTTCGAATAAATTTTTTGGTAGCTTCTTAATTCTCATTATTCAAATATGAAATATACATTTCAGGATAATCTTCGGTTGATGGTCATCTGCAAATTTGGCAATGAATCACTAGTAGAATTCAATGAAATATAGTAAGTATCTACAGGGATTTATTTTGTTATTCTAATATTTTAGGCACTTTCTGTTGCTCTTCATGAGAAAATCCTCCCCTCTTGCACAAAATGCAGTAAAAATAACGTCTATGGAAGTGCATGGAATACAAACAGAAGCTATAAAAAAGAAACCCTCCGGAAGTCTTGGACCTCTTAGCTGATATGGATAAAATGATCGATTCCTGCATAATGATATGATTCCTGATAAAAAATAGACGAATAGCTGGAATTCAACAAAGATCGTATAGAGCGCGAAACAAAATTTTGAATCTCAAAACTATATTAAACCATTTGAAAAGAAATCATATAAAATGCTAGAAGGTATATCAGATATACCAAAGTTGCTCATAGAACGTCAAATAAAAAATGCAAAGGGAAAAAGTTGAAATCTTTCACATTGGCATTACATTATATTAGTATGTTCGGCAGCAATTTAATACTTGCTTGCCACATTCAAAGACACTGGCCAGGTGGTACAAAAAAATGGATGCTGAGCCTGGATTCTGCAGTGAATCATTTATTGCTATCAAAGCTCACTGCAAAATAAAGGTCCCATTTTAACATCTCTTATAGTGTGGACAGCATGTCCATTGAATAAGATTTATAAAATGGGGGATACATCAATTTTGTTGTTGATTTACATAATGACAGCATCCCATATGCGAAAGAGGAGTTGGTGTTTTTTTTAAACAGCATCAATGGTGGCTTGAAATAACCTCTAGGTGCTGCAAGCTAACTTCAGTATGGCTACGAAGCTAGGATGCTTCTTCGATCAATAATTTATACAATTCTATACATCCAGAGACTGGTGAAGAAGTGCATGTATTCCTAGATCCGTGTCATATGTTGGAATTAGTTCGTAACACATTGGGTAAAAGAGATCTGCATAGTGAGGATGATGTGATGTCATTGAGGTTCGTTCCGAACCCATATGAGTTGCAAGATGCTTTGGGTTTGCAGTAAGCTAATGAACTAACCAAAGGTCATATAAATTGAAAAAATCAGCTCAAACCCTCAGTGGATCATTTGCAGAGCCTACTAAACTTTGTCGCCTAAAAGGAATGATCTTTTTTGCAGTTGTTGAAGCAAATGCCACTTTACAACTTCAACAAACTATTCGATATTTTGAATTCAAAATTAATAAGGGGCTTTGGTGCAAAAATAACTTTGGATGTAAGTAACTTTGGGAAAAGTATGGAGTTTATCAATGAAAAGTCGTTATACATTTTGAATGTGAAAAATATCGATGGAATTCAGCTTTGCAGAAGAAATAGGAAGGATGCATTCGTTGGATTTGTTGTGTGCATATTAAGTTCAATTGCAATGTATTTATTGAAAAAGCCTGACTTGATATTTCTTCCTTCGTATTAAAGCAGCCAAGATCACTTGGAATTATTGTTTTCTAAGATACGGTCGAAGGGAGATGGAATAATAATCCTACAGCAGCCCAGTTTATGAGTAATCTGAAAAAGTCATTGTGGCTAAAGTAATCAAGTATTTCGATGTGATATTGCGTTATGCTGCAAAAAAACCAGCGATTTGGTGCACTTTAAAAAGGACAGACTATAACTAACACATTCAATATTATTTCAGGGTGTTTATAAGATCTTCAATGAATTGGATTATATTTTATTTTATATTATGAATTTTTCACATATTATTTTATATTGTATATATAATTGCTGTATATTATATTTTATATCTAATTATATGTGAATATATTCTTGGTATGTTTTTGTGAATAATTTTTTTATGCTTTATAATAAATTTTATTAATTTTATTGTCTGCCTTCATTCAATAATTCCTGCCCTTTTTGGAAGTAATAGCACAAGTGCATATGAATTAGTCAATAATTTGGAATGTCAGCGTATCGCTTAAAAACTGAGCGAGTTCATTTTTTCCAAAATTGAAAAAGACTGAAAGCAGTTTATTTTGAAAGACACGGTGGAATTCAGAATAACGGGTCATTTTGATGCACTTCCCCATGGATAAGAACAGTGCAACTATAACGGATATTTCGCTTTCTACTATGCCATTATTGCTGTAATTTTCGATAACTGTTTACATGAAGTATCTGACAGGAGGGGAATCTTCATCTTAATTGAATTTTGCCAAGAAGCGGAACTTATATAGATATAAAACAGAGGAAATATATATCCCGGCATAAAGAAACTTCTCATTGTAATACAGGCCTGTTTTCATGATATCTCACACACTGATGTGGATGAATTGAATTTAAAAAATCAGCAGAACTCTTGTAGAAATTTATTTCAACTCTCACAGAAATGAATTCATCATTAAGTACCTGATCTAACTCGCCAATGAATGGTGAGAGGCTAACTTTGATGAAAGTTATGTTTTAATTATTGATTCATACAAGGTTAATTGATAGGGGTACACAATATATTTCGAATTGTGTTTCATTGTATATCTTCTGAAATTGCATGTACATAATTGAAAGAAAATAGAATATATAATTATTAGAGGAACGAATTTTTCATTGCGTACATTATTCAGCTCACCAATTCATTAAAGTCAACATTTTGACTATTTGATTTGCTCCGATCATTAATCTTTTGGTCATTGAAAGAAAACGCATCAAATTTCGAATTGTGAAAATTCAAATATTCCACATTCCCGCCACAAGTTTGGCTCCGTAATTTGGAGGGTTTTTGGTGACACTTTTTTAGCAAGGAGAACAGGATATGCTACCTCCCCTCTCTTTATCTTCATGGTTGAAAGTAGCTTTTAGCTTTCACTCATCGTGAAGTCTGGATAGTTTATCTTCATAGATCGAAAAAGGGCCTTTTTGTTTGCCCATACTTTCTGAGAATGAAACTTATGGCGGTATTTTGCTTTCATCTGTGAGCGAATTTGTAAGTTTTCATAAGCTTACAGGAGAATTACGATTCTCGACGCTTTCTATAAATCTGTAGTTTACAGGTGATCGGAAACATATCGGAAGTTAAATTGTGAGGTTATGTTGAATGATTTGTTTTAGTCACAGAATATAAAATACTATACTAAACTCAACTACTTTTGTAATTCATCTTCGCAAAATTTTAGGAAAATAAATTCTATTCTATCATCTTATTACGAAGTAGTTACGATCTCATTACGATGTAGTTCAAAGTTGACACTTCTAATACGAGAGTTACAGAAAAACTTCCAGGATGCCATAATTTACGAATCTGAAAGTCAGCCACATACAGATCAATCGTACGCTACAGAATGTTCAGAAAGTTTACGGGGTATTTGTATCTGCATTGACTAAATTACAGAGAGGTTCGGAGGTGTAGCGTATACAAAGGTTATCACTCTTTTCTCTCAAGATTTTCTAACGATGAATCATAGCGCTTTTTGCATACGCGCCCAGAGATGTGCAGACAAGCGATGACAATTTTCAGTATTCGACAAAAAGAGTGCCAGCAGCGCGAGGGTTAACATTTGAAAAACATAATGTTTGTATTATGAGTGTCCGACACTTTCCATGAGCCAAAACTTTTGTCAGGCGCTTTGAAGCTTGAAAAAATGAAATTTTTGTTGTAGTTTTCTCATACAGTTCTCCATAGAAAATTCTCATGATTCAGAGGATATTAAGCTCATGTAGTGGTTTGTCCTTTCTTGTTGTCCATTCTTCTTCTTCTTTCAATGCATATCCATTAATGGACGTTCGCGACCACATTTTTCATGGTTTCTCTATCTCTAACTGTATGGATCAATGTCTGAATATCTTGTATACCCGTCCACTGCCTAACGTTCCGCAACCATGATATCCTCTTCCGTCCTAATCCTCTTTCACCTTCAATCTTGCCCTCGACTATCAGCTGAAGGAATTGATATTTATGGCCTCGCATTATATGGCCAAGGTTTGCAATTTTTCGTTTCTTCGCGATGCTAAAGAGTTCACGGTCTTTATTGATACGCCTGAGAACATCCTCATTCCTCAGTTTGGTAGTCCATGGTATCTTCAGGATTCTACGATATATCCACATTTCGAATGCCTCTAATTTGTTGATGTTTTTTACCTTAAGGGTCCAACCCTCCACTCCGCAAAGAGTAAATACATTCTTAAATTTCATGAATGTACTTCGAGCTTGTTCAATTCGGCATTTTATTCCGTCGTCCGATGACCATTCTTGACAGAGCCATGTTCCTAGATATTCAAATTTTTCTATCCGTTCTATAGGTGTTCCATTATATGTTACTCTAGAATTTTCAAACGTATTCGGTTCCCTAGTGATAATCATGAATTTAGTTTTTTTGATGTTGATGTTTAATCCCATGTTTTGGCTATGTTCGCCTACTATATTAATTAGTTGTTGTAGGTCATCTCTATTATCTGTAATCAGCACTGTGTCATCGGCGTATCGTATGTTGTTGATCCAGACTCCATTGACTTTGATCCCAGTGTCTCTATCTTCAAGTGACTCTTTAAAGATGGTTTCAGAGTATATATTGAACAGGAGCGGCGACAATATACAGCCTTGACGTACTCCTCTGCGAATCCGAACCTGCTCAGTTAGACCATGATTTACTTTGACCTGCGCTTTTTGGTGCCAATATAGATTCTCGACCCAACGAATGGCTTTTTCGTCCAAATCCAATTTTTTGAGGAGCTGCATAAGCTCCTGTTGAACTTTATCGGAAGCTTTTTTGTAGTCTATGAAACATAGACAAACATTTTTTCTTTGGTCATAGCAGTTCTGTACAAGAACCTGTATTGCGACTATTGCCTCTCTTGTACCCAACCCTTGTCTAAATCCAAATTGCGAGTCGCTTATATAATTATCACATTTCCTATATAATCTCTGATGTATTATTCTCAGGAATATTTTCAGGGAATGGCTCATAAGGCTAATTAGCCTATGATCTTCACACTTTCTCGCATTCGATTTTTTTGGAACAGGAATAAAAATTGAAGATAGCCACTGTTCATTATCTTACCTAATTGTTTCTCACCCTCCGACATTTTTTTCCAAAGCACTTTCATTCCCTTTATCACCCTAGTTATTTCTTTTTTTTTTGTGTAGCCTCACATCTCTTCGCATAGTCTCTGATATTTCATTGTTGATTCCCCATCGATGAGAGGCATTGTTCTGATGTTTTTCTGCCAGATTTCTTATTTTTCCATCAACAACTGACGAACAACTGATGATAAAATATAGCAAGCATTTTCATCAATAATTAACTGAATCGCAAAAGTGCTGCATCAAATTTAATCTCAACACAATCAAATCACGTTGTGTTTGAATGACATGGGGCATGAATAATAAGACGACAAAGTTTAACCATATAACTTTGTTGGAATAAACTTGCTGAATTCAGAGTGCGTCTCAGGCATGCCTTAAATTATTGTTATGATTCGTAATTTCGCCTGAATAACACCCTTTGTCGCTGAGTACAGTATTGGGGTTGATTTCGAGTTCTCTATGAAGTAGTTTCCGGATGTGACACTCGGATATACATTATAATTCATGGGGATTCCACTTACGACCACGGAAATTCGGCATAGCATATATTGAATATCTTCAGGAAGTGTGAAATTGTAAACTATGTGAAATATTTTTAAGAAAAAGAAAATTCTTTGCCTTTACGAAGGCACATCGAGAACATTTTTGAAACATAGATGAATTCAAAATAGTAATCATCGAAATGAATACCATTTTCAATTCCCAGGCTCAGAGATCTTTCATCATGAGGTTGGAGAAATGATATTAGATTTTGTCACTGAGAAGAGAGATATACCGGTTTCGGCCTTGTTGAGCCTCATCAGTATCCCGCACATCTTCAGGACAAAATCTTCATAAAAAACTTCAGAATTTATAGCAATTGGTTGTGAAGTAATGAGTAAAATATTACAAAGTACTAAGGTGGTGACATCCAATTGCGTCAAAATGAAGTTTCACATCTCCAATCAAATGCAAAAAAGAAATCTATACTTCCTCTTTCACTGAATGAGATTTTAGCAGTGGCTCTATTCAGCGCCCGCTTGCTAGTTTCTCAAAGTGATGGAAACGCCCAATTCTTTTGTGACTGTGAAGCCTGATGTTTTAAGAAAAAGAAAATTCTTTGCCTTTACGAAGGTATTCATTTCGATGATTACTATTTCGAATTCATCTATGTTTCAAAAATATGTGAAATATTTTCGGGTTCAAAAAATTTTGATCATTGTATTTAGCTGGGTCCCCATGAAAAAAAAATCATTTCAGAGAGAGGTACTTGAATGATCAAGTAGCACTATCAAGAGTTAGGTAGAAAATAATAAGAGTAATAATAATCTTTACTAAACCCAAGAGACATAATTAATATGTATAAGACAAGGATAAAATCAAAGAATTACACAATCATAAATCAATAACAAAAAATATTACTCATAATCATAAGAATTATGATCATCCATAGAGTGGGATTTGATATTAATTCGTCGATGATATATGGGATAAGCTAGAGCTAGAAAAGAAGTAGCGATCTATGAATGAATGAATTAAATGATCACTTTCAACCTAAATATCATACAACGTGATTTGATTAACTGCTCTTTTCTGATAATTTAATATGAGAATTCGAAATAATAGTAAACTTCAGAATGCATTTTGATAGTTAAATGATCAAAAGGTTGTTGTTGTTGTTGTTGTGAATATTGGCAACGCTATGGGTACTGACAAATCCCTGTTCGAAAATTGAAAAGTACTCTCATTTAAAGTAACCCAGTCATCATGTAATATTTCATATTCGGTTTTAACTAGTTGATATGAAAACTAACGTATATCGGGTCCGTCATTTCACTGCTATAAAATCCGAACCATCCAAACGAACATCAAAATTTGACAAAATTTTTTTATGAGATGAAGACATTCTCGTGCTAGGACGATGTATTTAAAACGTACTGTGGTCATTGCAATATCGAAATTCGTCTACCGCCCAAATTGGATGAGAAATTTTCTCGTTGCGCTATCCACAGGTAAATTGAGATTCGTATCATTAGAAATGCTATGGTGTTGGAAGACGGTGTACTGCAACGGCGCCAGCAGTCGTCACTGATTGGAAAAAAATTCGGGGCTGTCAACACAGAAGGTCACCTAGGATCTCAACCTGAGGAAATGCAGCATTCGTCTTATATTAAAGAAGCTAAAGGTCCATTGAAAAAAATGCGTTTCAAGAAATCAAAACAATGCAACGTCATAGGCGTTTGGATCGATCGAAGGAGCTGATTTGCTTACTCGATGATGAGATGTTTCCTTGCCTTTTTCGATATAAAAACTTTCTACATTGAGCATCATTGAAACAAACAGTTGATGAAAAGGCTTACCAGCAATCATCCGGAACGTTTGAGGGGCATTCTACCTCAAAGAGCCACCCGAATCTTGGCTTGGAGGGCGATTTCCCAAAAACGCCGTTCTCCTCTCGTTTTGCTCACAGTTGGCCGCAACGATGTCAAGATAAATGACCAAGACTATCGTGAAAAATTTATGATACCGGAGTTGAATTAAAATACTCAGTTCAGAGCTCCCTAGCGGAGGATTTGAATCCGCTTGAATTCTGTGTTTGGGACACTTTACAAGCCACAACTAGGACTAAAAAACCATAGCCGTGCCCGAGCATTGTACTTAATGCTCCTGAGAGCACTCGAAGCCTTTTTGTGCTCCCAAGCATGCTTTTTTAAAGCATTTCATAGTGCTTAGGAATTGAAGCATTTCATCGAAAGGCTTAGTTATTAGTAATCGCTAGAGTGCTTCCGAGCCCTTCTGCGGATTATAAAGGACTAAGCTCTTTTATTATCTTGTCGTAACACCAATATATGCTTTCGAGGCCGACGCCTCGAAACCTAGGATCTAGTTCTGATGTTTGTGTGCGACGTTAGTGCGCAGCTCCGAAGATCTGGTAAGTTTGTTGAACGTCCTTTCGAATTTTGCAAAGATCTGTTTTGAATATTGATACAGTTGGTCCACAATGAAGTTTCGTTTTTGCAAAATTCACAATATTTGACAGGAGAGTAATAGAATGGGTCTTTACTGGGATGAGAATTGGGGCCTAGTTTTTGAGAAATTGATATAAACATTAAAATTTTCCAATATGTTGTGGTTTTTATATGTTGAAGTTCACAACTGAATATCAACTTTGTCTATAAAA
>CM076608.1:40851210-41136643 GCA_038502775.1 Hippodamia convergens | reverse complement strand
TTATTATTATTATTATTATTATAACAATGATGAGAGTTTAGGCAGTGCCTATAAACTCAATGAACAAAATATATATAAACACAAAAAAAATCCAAAGGGTAATAAAGAAAAATAAAAGTAGTAGAAGTGCTTAAAACAAGTAAAAGATCCCCAAAAATCCACCAAGTGAAAAGTAACTCCACTCATCCACGTAGACGCCAACTGTCATAACTGTTTTTGAATGAGTTCACCGACACTGACTCAACCACAACAGAAGGCAAAGCATTCCACACCCGAATACGCGGTTCGTCAAAAAGTGTTGTCTTTGCACTGTCTTGAAGTCCTCCTTGCGGAGCTTAAAAGCATGACCACGCAAACGGCTGTCGGTATTCAACGTGAACAAGTTGCGCAGACTAACACCAAACATATCCTTCAGAGCTCTGAAAGTTATTATAAGGTCGCCACGTGTCCTGCGGTCCACAAAAGAAGGTAGGTTCATTATGGAAAGTCTTTCACTATATGACGGGCGTGAGATGCCGTATGGTAAACGCGTTGCACGACGCTGAAGACCTTCCAGTAAAGATAAATCGCGGCACAACGTCGGATGCCAAACAGGGCCAGCGAACTCTATGATAGGCCGCACATAGTTTCGATATAGAGCCGCGCACGTTAGGGGGTCACACCTGCCAAATGCTTTCTGAATCAGAAATAAGGATCTCTTGGCCTTGCCTACCGCATGGAGAATATGATCGGACCAACTCAGATTATCCGTGATTATAACACCCAAGTCACAATGGCTGCTGGATACAGGGATGACACATCCATTGAGAAAATACCTCCGGCGCGGATTGCGGGCACCCATGTGAAGAACGACGCACTTCTCACCGTTGAGCGGCAGCTGCCAGTCCTTACACCACCGTGAAATGGAGTCGAGGTCATCTTGTAAACTAGAGGAGGCACCGACGGGGCTAAATATCTTGGTGTCATCAGCGAACTGCGAACAGTGGGATCTGACATGTCTTGGCAAGTCAGAAACGAAAAGAAGAAACAGAACCGGGCCTAATACCGAGCCCTGAGGTACTCCACTCAAAACGGCTCTCGGCGAAGAGAGAACATCTCCAACACGAACCTGGAAGGAGCGATTCGAAAGAAATGCCTCTATCCACGAGAGGAGGCGGCCACGAATCCCAACATGATCAAGCTTGAAGATGAGACGTCTATGAGGCACACGGTCAAAGGCTCGAGAGAAGTCAAGGTAGATGACATCAACCGGGTTACCTTTGTCAAGGGACGACGACCAGGAGTTGACGCATTCAAGGAGGTTTGTGATGACAGAGCGCCCCGGGAGAAAGCCATGTTGACAATCAGGAATTATGCCTTGAGCAAGCGAGAAGTGGATAACTTCATCCAGAATGATCCTTTCAAAGACCTTCGCAATGACCGGGACTAAGCTGATGGGGCGGTAGTTGTCGGCACAACGCTTATCTCCCTTTTTGAAAATAGGCGTAACACGTGCACTTCGCCAAGAAGAAGGGAGGAAAGAAGTCTCGAATGAGCGGTTAAAGATTAGTGAAAGGGGGAGCGCCAGGGAACGGGCACACTCCTTGAGCAGTTTTGCAGAAAATCCGTCAGTACCAGGAGCAGACTGTATATTCAAGGTAGAAAGCTTGGCCCTCACGATAGACGGAGAGAATGTTACGTCTCTGAGTTCGGCGGATATACGGGGCGAAATTATTGCGGGAGGCTGACCAGATTCTAGTGTGAATGATTCCGAAAAAGAATCGGCCAAAACGTTTGCAGACTCTTCTGGACCTGAGCATAGTCTATTGTTCCGACCACAGACCAATGGAGTATCAACCTTGGTGTTTAATGTAGACCTGATGTATTTGAAGAAACTCTTACGATCACTAGACCGTGTTAGCTTAAGTTCGTAGTCCTTTTTTGCTATAGTAATTATGGAGGAAAGGTAATTCGAGAAACTTCTATGGGCATCATAGTCTCTTTGATCTTTACGACGAATATAGCGCTGCCACAAGGATTTTTTATGACGAATTAGCCGGAGGATATTTGAGTTGATCCACGGTTTAGTCGGAATGAAGGTGATGTTTCTTCTCGATGTACAATTGTCGATAAGCTCATGCAATTTTCCAGAGAAAATGTTCCACATGCGTTCCACGTCAGCTTCCGGCTGCAGGAGGGATACCCAGTCAATTACTTCTACTAAATTATCAAGCTGACGGTAGTTAGTTGTTTTCATAGTTTTCAAGATTTTCTCATTAGTAGAAGGAAAAATGAGCTGCAACTTAGAAGAAAGGATAATATGGTCTGATTTACCCAGAGGTGGATGTTGATCAATGCTCGAAACAATGTCAGGATCGTTGACCAGTATCAAATCAAGAAGTGAAGGAGATTGTAGGTTGCGATAGCGGGTCGGAAACTCAACTAATTGAGTGAAATTGTTTTCGCGAATGGTGTCAACAAGAATAGCGGAGGCGGTGTTATAAACTTTTGACGATAAAGGCCAATCTACTTCGGGCATGTTGAAGTCACCTGCTATGTATAGACTTCGCTTGCTCACAGAAAGACTGCCAAGAAGACCAGCAAGTTGAGAATCGGATGGACAAGGGCGAGGTCGGTAGATGCAACCAATGGTGAAACAGCAGGATCCTCCATTGCAAAGATCAATAAACAAACAATCAATTCCCGGCAGATCGGGCTCCGAAGGCTGAAGAGTGAAAGATGCGCAAACGCTATCAGCTACATAAATGCATACTCCACCATGACCAATCGTAGTTGTGCTGTCATGTCTAAAGATGGAATAGCCTGGTAATACTACCAAGCAGTCCGGAATTCCAGGATGGAGCCAGGATTCAGCTACTAGAATGAACGTCGGACGATAGGATCCAACGTAGGCTACCAGTTCATTATATTTGGAGGACAAAGACTGTGCATTCGTGTAGAAGATAGACCACTCACAAAGCGTATTTAGTTTTTTGGCTGTTTAGAAACTGATATTTTAGTGATGGTAGGAGTTCCGGAACGATATTTGATGTCAATATCAGTTTCTCCTGCGTTTATCCTGCGTTTGAGCTCCTCACGTAATGTGCTCAGCTCCCTGACTTGAGTAGGTGTCTTGTCATCCGAAATGCTGAAACTTCGCCATTCAGGTTTATTCCTCATCATTATCTTATTCCTGAGAACCCTGGTAACAATCACAGGGTTGGTAAATGAAATTTTTAAAATTCGAGGACGATTGTTAGATGGTTTGCCAATTCTCATAACCGAAACTCTTTGTGAATTTGCATCAGGAGCCACACAATCAAGTATCCTCGAGACAATTGTAGAATCCTCGCTGAGATCGGTCTCAGGTACACCACGAATCAATACATTGTGGGACCTCCGAAGACGGTCAAGTAGTTCGGATGGTTGTAGGCCCGGACCAGAACTGACACCATCGGAGGCAGTCGATGTTTCGAATCTTGACAGTCTTTCATTAGTGGAGTCGACAACGCCCTTGAGAGACTTGTGGCTCTCAGTCAAGAAATCGATCTTGGAGGAGCAGGAGGCAATAGCTGTTTCATGCTGATCAATAGCTTCAGAATGGGTGGCCAAAGTGGAGTTGTGACGAAGTATATCAGATGTATGCATTTCTAGGATAGCTTTACACTCTGTAACATCGGTCTGAAGCGTTTGAAGGTTCGTTTTGATGGAGGATATATCGTTGCACATATCACCTAGTTTTGCCATGATCATATTGAACTGATCAGGACTCATAGGAGTCAACGCGAGCTGTCGGGAATCGACCTGCACCGACAAAGAGGAGGACTTACTGCGAAGAGATCGGCTCTCCATCTTACAGTAACCACACACCCAATTCGTATCAACCAAGTTCAGATCCTCAGGCGATAAGTTGAGACAGTCTAAGTGGAAAGAATTTTTACACCCAGAGCATCTCAAACAGCGAGTAGAGGAAATTTGCTTCGCACAAACGTGACACTTGGCCATTTTAGCTGTGTGAAGTGAAAACAGCAGATAATTATTTCAGGAAGGAATAGGAGGTTACAGAACTTCACTCTCTTGGGCCGATAAGAGAGGCTCATATACAGAAAGGGTGGGCCACGGAAGAGAAAAGGTAAGCAACAAAGGTAAGGAATGAGAAATTGAGGAAGGAGAGAATCTGTAGTACAGTGACTGAAAACCGTAAAATCTCGCAACAACGCGAATATCTCCTGTATTCATGCGCTAACCGTCCCACTCCGAGTTATTAGGAGTACTGAGATAAGTGAGAATGAAGTATCGGATTGATTGTCTCAGGTATCGGTATTCGACATTCAACGCAGAGGTGGGAATGGTGGGGTGATCGACGCAATCGAGGTGCGTATTAAATATAAACAAAGGTGAAATGAATTCCCAGGAAAAAACCAATTAAAAAATAAGCCGGAAAATAATCCAAATGGAGGTTTTCACATGAAAATTTCCTACCTTGGATGCACAATATTAGCACTTAAGAAAATTGATAGCGTAAATATAAGTATTCGCACTGAAAAATCTAGTTTTCTGAGGAGCTACTTCCACATACGTGTTAACTCTCTGAATTTTGAAACAACTTTTTTTACTAGTATTTCGATAAGAGATATTTATGTGTTATAGTTCTCGAGATTCTTTCAGTGAGCATCGAATTTGGGACACATATATATTTAAATACAGAAATTAACCGACATGGTCACCCTGAAAATGATTGCAACATCGGAGTCAGCTTATCCACCATCCCATGTCTTTGGTGAGCGGCCCTTCATAAGAGAAGGAAGACTAGGTTTACGACTACTTCATGATCGAGTAGGCATCGTGCATCGTATTTCATCCTGTAGTCTGAGATCCAAGTATTAGTTAAGGTTAGTGATAGGAGGATACCATACATTTGATATATAATTTATTTCTCCCTGAAAAGTAGAGTGTTGTATGTGTTAACAAAAAGCTGCAGAATGCGAACATTGAAGGACATCTCTCGTCTCCAGAAACTTCCTTTGATAAAATACATTGAGACTTTTTCGAAGCTCCCGAAACAATGATGCAGTGGAAAATCATTGAATTAGTTTTCTCACTATTCTAACAATAATTGTAAGTATCCACCTACCTTTTTGAGTGGTAAAAATGCAATTATTTTTTTTACTTCTTAGTGTAATATTAATTTGTTTTGGTTAAAAGTTAAATTTATTTTTTGATATAGGTACAGACTTATTCATCTGAATCTGGGTAGATCTACTTATATGCTGCATGCTGCTCATATTTGAATGAACTTTATGAAGGATATTTCGAATGGGGAATGGATATCTAGCCGTCAACTATAACCTAATTTTCTACCGCATCATGTTACTGAAGGTATTTGCCAAACATGGAATAAATTCTCCCATTCATTGTTGTAACATAATTTTCCGGTAAATCTGATAATTTCGGCAACCTGTGCCTTAATTTCATTTCTTAATTTAATTCATGTGAGGTAACACTGTTGTCAAATACGTCAATTACCTAACCACAACTAGGTAAGTGACTCAAATATCCAGATATACCATAAATGATTATGCCAAGTATGGTTAATTCACTTCTAAATTGAAGAGTTCCTGACTAAACTGTCATCAAACTTCCCTTGCAGAACATCCTTTCAAATAAAAAAAGATCATCGAAATCGGTTGGCACGATATTGAGACATTATCCCATACATACTTGATGCAAATTTAAGACTTATATTTTTTCACATTGATGCCATTGTCAGAACTGAACCCTGAACCACTTGAATATGAGCACGAAACTGCACCAGCTTTTAAAGAAAACAAGAATTGCCAAATCAGTAATCATCCAAATGAATACCATTTTCAATTAATAGGCTTATAGATCTTTTATCATGAGGCTGGAGAAATCAAATAAGTTTTTGTCACTGAGAGAATTTTTGGTTACTAATTTAAACTAGAACTTGAGACTAGACTTTGAAGACCTGTTGAGTTGACAATAATTCTGAGTAAAATATTACAAGTGGTGACATCTTGTAGCGTTAAAAGAGAAGTTCCACATTTCCAGTCACATGCTTGAAAGAACTGCTTACATCCTCTTTCTCATGAGGAGAAAGAGCGGTGGATGTATTTTGCAATAAAGAATTGAAGACTCCAACTAAATATTATCTCAAGTTCGAAAAAAATAATTGTTGTTCTCTCGAAAATAACACAGAGCTTCCCAAGCCTTGAGCATGATGTCACGTGTACTTCCAGAGGCAACTGGAATATTGCATCGGGGGTTAACAGAACGGAAACTCCAGTGCGATGTGTCTCTCTTGAATAAATATTGGTTTTGACTTGGACCAGCGAGCTGATATAAGGGAGTGTATGTATTGTGTATGTATTGTGTATGATGAAGATTCAGGACCCAGAGGGCTTAGGAGATATTAGAAGGTTGAACCGAGTGAAAATATCTCGGAGGTTCCGCAAAAATATACAATTCCCTCGATGCAACACCATTCTAGAATAAATTGAAAGGAACTTCGAAATTAACAGAAGGATGCTTCAAGTCTTGGAATATTAGTAGAGTATCGACATTATTTTCGCAACTGGAAGAATATTCGGGTAATTTCTGCCAAATCAATTTCTCTCTGGCACTGAAGAGTCCATTCATGTTGAAACTTAAAGTTATTAGCCCTCTTTGAGATAATTTGAAGGTATTCTTCAGATTTAAGACCAATTTTTTAGGCTGATGGATTGCCGTTTCTGCTGCAATCGATCTTTTCTATCTTTTTCTGCTTTTGAGGTTCTATAGTTTCATATAAATTCGCTTCATTCATCTCATTCGTTGCATCACCTAATAGTTCTTCATTAAATTCTGATGCCTTTTTTTCACCAGTTTTCTTTTTTTTTTGCTTATTGTTTAATTTTCAATTCGAAACAAAGCTCAACTATGAAATTTCAAGTGTTTATCCCGATGTTCTATAAAACATTGTTACCATTGGAATCACCCTGTAAATTACTTTTCCTTTGTAAAATCCGTGTCTACTCCCAGAAAAATATTAATTATAAGGCAAAAATAACTTTTCTACTTACATTTTTTTATACACGGTGAGTCTTCATCTTGTACATTTATTTCAACAATAGATTTTTGAGGTCGAAACTGAAATTTTTTCGTGTACCACTTTTTTTTGCGATGTACTCTATAGATTAGAGAAAAAGATATAGCCATTTTAAACATTCATGATGCTATATGTCACCCCTGGAAACATGCCACTAAAGTTTTTCTACATCAGTTCTACCGTCCAATGAAGCAGAAATTATATGCTGTGAATCTCTTGAACAGAGTTGCATTCAGCATAGTAACTAATTTCTTTTTTTCGCTGTGGCGAAATATTCATTAAATAGCGTTCAACTCACTTTTAAAAGTTGCTTTCAATTAATTTCTGGTGAAATTATGAAAATTCATGGTTATAATGAAAAAACTTAAATATATGAGTAGAATTTTGTGTTCGTAGAGAACACATCAATGAGAATATTCAATCTGAAAATCATCTCGTGGTATCAAATCATTTACATACAAGATATATTCGAAAACCACATTTTTTAATGGATTTTCAACAGCCTATATATTTCCAACTGAGCCGAATCGGGAAAATATAGTACATAAATATATGGCGATTGTTTTTTCCTCTGATAAAATTTGTCTTATGCAAAATGATCGAACAAATTAAATAATATAACTTTTTCCGATAACCCGGACAGGATTAATTCATTCAGTGGCACATTATCGATGCTCAGTTAATCACTAACTTCCAGTTGGAAAAAGGTTTTCTCTAACAGAAATTGAGTGAATTCCACAGTTGAACTATTTAACTGAGCATTGATAATGTTGCCCTCATAGCAGAGAAACCATTGAAAAAGTATTATATTTGAATAATAAGTTTGCGGCTGGAGGACTGGGCAAATCAACAAAATCCTTTTTGAATTGTCGACGTTTCAATCCTATGTTTGGATCTTTTTCAAGACTTTTCAAATGGAAATTTAAGGAAATACACTATATCACGAAATCCATAGGTTATTTGCATTTGAAAAGTCTTGAAAAAGATCCAAGCATAGGATTGAAACGTCGACAATTCAAAAAGGATTTTGTTGATTTGCTCAGTCCTCAAGCCGCAAACTTATTGTTCAAATCTAATTGAAGGACACGAAGAAGATAATAAAGTATTATATGAAAATTTGTTTTTTTATGTAGTATAGCATAAAAATTACCTTGATTCACACTGCTATGATAATCCCTTGAAGAAATTGACCAATGAAAGTTTGTATTCAGAATTTTCATCACTTAGACTTCGAGTGAACCGCCAGAACATTTTTTCTTGTCTAAAACTTTAAGAGCATGAATTAATTGTATTTATATGAATCTCGAATTTCTAAGAATCTAAAAATTTGGATGTCTGATTTTTCTATACATTTAATTTTCATTCTCAAGAGCCGTTAAATATATTCTCTCCTGAACCGAAAATTACGGCGTTTATCTCTCATGTCTCTTAATGTGTAAGTAAAATACTAACTTTTAATCATCTTAAGTAACATTAACAATTCAGTGATTGTTTTCCAACTTCTGATATACCATGTTTTTTGAAGATGATGCAAATATTTATTTTTGTATCTAGTGCGCGAAATGCTACTTTGGTGATCGAGAACTGATTTTTTTTAACGAGGCGCAGCCGAGTTAAAAGAAATAGTCGAGATCATGAAAGTATTACGCGCATGAGTTGCAAACAACATTTTTTCTACAAACGTGGAAGATTCTATCAACAATAAAATTCAAATATCAAATAAAATTTTAGACTGTGAAATTTCAGGATCAAGTTCTGTCACCTCAACGGTTTGCTTTCTAATCAAAAATGGATAGTCTTCCAATTCCGAAAACTTCGATATCACGAGCTGAATCTGCCTTTAGGAATGAATATTGGTTCGTGCACTGTCTGCACCATTAATGTTAACATTGAAAATAATAAATAAAATTAGGATGTGTTGAATTTTCTCACAATTTGAAAGCCTCAATTATCGTTTTACATTAATAAATAAATGATTTCTTGGATTTTTGCTTGATTGAGGAACATAAAGGTTAAAACATAAAAATCCCCTATAGTTTACATGCAGAGTGCGAAGTAAGTATTTCGCACACTACTTCGCGCACGGTTGTGTCATGGTTACGAAGGAAAATGAAAAAAGGGTCACTTCGCATATTGTTGTCAATGCGCGAATCTTGTCTTTTTTTGGTTTCTTCTTTTTCACGTTTCCTATAACTCAATAAAACTTGCAGTATATTGTATGATCCCTTGGAACAAAAATTAAATTGATAAATTTGAATGTCGTATAATATCTTGAGAACAGTGTCTTTTTTTATTGCTTTTTTTTTCAACATAATCTCCATCAACACTGAAACATTCCTCATAACGATCTTTCTAATTATGTTATACCTGTTTTAAACGTAGATTTGTCAAGTTCCTCAAAATACTGATTTACAGCTTCGATAACTCCAATTACAAGCCATTTTTTGAGGTTAGGAAACAGGTAGTAGTGGCTGGGGGTAAGTCTGGAGAGTAGAGAGGATGCTGCATCAATTAAAACTTCAATTCGTGGATTTTGGACATGTCAACAATCGACGAATGCGCTGGTGCATTATCATGAAATGAAAAATTTTTCTTCGCCAAATGAGGTCGTTTAATTTGTACCTCGTGCTTTAAACGTTGCAAAAACTCTGCGTAGTATTGACCAGTGATAGTGTTATCCTTTTCAAGTTTGAATGTATACAATTTCTCTCGCATCCCAAAAAACAGTAGTCATAACCTTGTTTCCCGATAAAATTATTTTGCCTTCTTTGATGTTGGTTCCCCTTTTCCAACCCACTGTTTTCACTGTTCTTTATTCTCAGGTGTGTAGTGGCGAACCCAAGTGTCATGAACAGTCATGATTCGATGCTAAAATCATTTCGGATTCCGCCTATACAGTGCCTAATTGTCGGCATAAATAGTTTTTCGAATCAGTTTTCGGTCGAGCATTAAGAAAACGCGGCACTCACCTTGCAAACAGCTTTTCCATAAGCAAGTGGTTGTGTAAAATATTTCGCATACATTCAGATAACATCTACAGATCTCAGCTATCTCATGCCCTTTCAACCTGCGATGTTCCAAAACTAATCGATGGATTTTCTCAATCCTTTCTGAAGTCGTGACGTCAACCTGAGCAAGGCTGGTCAGAAGTGCTCACACGACCCATTTTAAATTCAGAAACCCACTGCTTAATAGTTGAATATGACAAGAAAAGTCTCCTAGTATTGAATCTATCCCTTCTTTTATTCGTTTCGTTGTAAAACCTTTCGAAGGGAAGTATTTTCACGAAAACAACGGAAGCGCCTCTCAAATGCAAACTAACGTAGCGATTGGGCTGAAATTTTATATAAAAGCTGGGTAGGAATGATACTGTAGGAAACCGCTCCAAAAGTAGACCTAGTGAAGCCATCTTTTGGTCTGGCCGGAAACTTTTCACTCCACCCTCTTATACACTGCGCAAAAAAATTAACGCACGTTATGAAAATCTCAAATTTATTCTACAACTGAAGGTGTTCTCAATGATAATTATTTTTATCAGAATTATGCATGCATATGTTATCCATTTTCAAAGTTTTTCTTCAATACAGATGTTTTTTCCCAGCACGAATAAAAAAAGATGATATTATCAGATTTTGAATGTATTGGCTCCATTCTTAAATCAGTTCTTCTCGATCAATTCTAGTGATCAATAGTTTTTCTTTCGTTTGATTTTCTACACTCGATCGCTATGCAACGCGAAACACGCAATTTAACCCAATAGGAATGTGCCCAAGCGGTAGTTTTGCGACAAGAAGGTGGACATACACAAGAATTGCAGAAAGGTTTGGAGTTTCCCATACAAGTGTGTCCAGAATATTGCAGCGATTCACGGAGACAGGTATGAATGTCCGAAGACCAGGACAGGGTAGACCTAGGGTAATAACTGCCATTCAAGAACGTTACTTCAGAGTTTCTTCGTTGAGACAACGCTTTGCAACCGCTCGCCCCCTTCAAAATCAGCTTGAGCAAACTCATAGGGTGCAAATTAGCACTCAGACAATAAGAAATCGCCTCAGAGAATATGATTTAAGGCTCCGTGTCGCGGCAAGAGGCCCAGCTCTTACCCCAGCCCATCGAAGGGCGCGTTTGGATTTGCGAGAGGGCATATCCATTGGGAAGAGGCCGATTGGGAAAGAGTTCTCTTCACAGATGAGTCTAGATTCCTCCTCTACCATTGTGATCGACGTTCCCTTGTATACAGACGTCCACATGAAAGATATGCTCAGTGCAATTTCCTGAATACTAGTGGTTTCGGGGGAGGATTGATTATGGTATGGGGTGGAATATCTTTGACTGCTCGCACAGAGGTGGTCGTTGATAATGGAGCTATGGATGCTGATAGGTATATAAGTAACAATCTTGAAGAGCATGTAGTGTCATTTGCCCCATACATTGGTGAAAATTTCATTTTTATGGACGATAATGCTAGATCCCATCGTGCGCGCATCGTTCAGGAGTACCTTGAAGAGGTTTAAGTCTCTCGAATGGAATGGCGTGGTGGCCATTCTTCTTGGTAGAAGTCCAGATCTCAATCCGATTGAGCAGGTTTGGGACAACCTCCATAGAGGGCTGAGAAATTCAGAAAATCATCCAGCTACTCTCAATGACTTAGGAGTCCAACTGAGAGAAATCTGGGAAGGATTAGATCAGAACATTTTAAGATCACTAATTTTGAGTATGAACCGTCGTTGCTGAGCTGTTTTTAACGCAAGGGGTGGAAATCCCAAGTATTAATTCACTCATCAGCATTTCAGTATTTTGAAAATTCTTCGTTTCTCTTCTTTCACATAAGATTCGGTGAAATCCTGAATTTTTCTTCCATTTAATGTCTTGTTTCGTTCAAAACCTTTCCGAGAGAACATAAAAAATAAGTTATAAAGTCAATGTAGAGTTAACTTTCATCAAAATTGAGATTTTCAGAATTTGCGTTAATTTTTTTTGCGCATTGTCTTATATTACCGAATATTATTTTACCTAGGTATATCGGGATTTCATTTTATTTCATATTTTGTAGAATCTACGAGCTGAGTTGTCCATATGGATCATGGAATATTGTTGTACTAGAAATTCATAATACTTTTTATTTTCCATTCTCAGAAATACAATGAATTGAAAAAATTCAACACAACTACACGAAAAATTTTGCATGCATAAAGGCCGCTGATCATTGTTCGATTTAATTCTATCAGATGAATCTAGAAGAACAAGTGCGATATCTAATTTGATTTCTATATATCTCAATAAAATGTCAAGTCTATTGTTTGCAGCCCCTAAAGAAAGCCATACCCAACGTGTTGTAGGGGATTAGGGGGTCGCGTATCGGGGCCACAGTTTCAGACGTGCAGCATATTGTTGATCTCCCTAAGGGAGAGCAATATGTTACCCTCATATTGCGAGTCGCGGCTTAGGAACGACGTGGGAGGTGTGTGTGCACTAGATCCGGAGGAAAATATTAACAGGGAGGAAACACTTGTGGAAGGAAATTCGTGAAAAACGATCTCTGCCTGTCCTGTTCCGATATATTGTCTTCGACAACGAACGCCTAGTTTCAAAATATCTTTTCTATATTTCAGTATCGTAATAAGTTCATTACAGTACTAAAAGTAGTGCTGTAATGAAACTCATTACAGCATTGTTTTCAGTTATATTTTTCGTTTTGTAGTTGTCAGTACTGACCCCCGATCGAATCAAGTTTCGAATCAAATCAATTCAAATTCCGTAATCTGTCAAATTTCGTACGTCACACCAACTGCCAAGATGAAATATAAAAGTCACTAACCTGAATTTTTATTTGAATTTCGAGAGTATTTCACAAAACTTGACTGAAATAGAGAAAATATCCTCTAATACTCGTTGCAGAAGGCAATTCCAACACTCATGCTATCGAAAACTCGCTCCTTCGTCGCTCGTTTTCGAACTTCGCATTCTACAACTTGTTTTAGAATATACTATTCTCTATTTCAGTATCGTAATGAGTTCATTACAGTACTAAAAGTAGGGCTGTAATGAAACTCGTTGTTTTCAGTTATATATCGTTTTTGCGGTTGTCAGTACTGACCTCCGATCCTCTCAATTTTCAAATCAAATCAATTCAAATTCCGTAATCTGTCAAATTTCGTGAGTCACACCAACTGCCAAGATGAAATGTAAAAGTCACTAACCTGAATTTTTATTTGAATTTCGAGAGTATTTCACAAAACTTGACTGAGATAAAGAAAATATCGTCTAAAACTCGTTGCAGAAGGCAATTCCAACACTCATGCTTTCGAAAACGAGCAACTCATTCGTCGCTCGTTTTCGAAAGCATTCGATTCGCATTCTTGTTGGAATATGAGCTCATTCTGCAACTTGTTTTAGAATATACTATTGAAGGTTTGAGCAGAATGGTTCATCGATGAGTATATTCTAGAAAATCAAATCCTTGTTGTTGATTAACCATCATCGTTGATCTGCAGTTCATGAAACGCTGTTGGCCAACTTGCAGACTATTGATAAGATGAAGTATGAAAATAAGAAGTAGCACAGTCACCCAAAAATGTTATCTAAAGTTGATAAATGAAACACTAAAAAAGACGACCGTAAAGTTCATTTATTTTTCTCTATCTCGGTTAAAAAGTTGTAGTTCAAGTAACACCAATTTTGCCCACCTTGGTACATACAACGGATCAGTACATTTTCTAATAGATTCAGTAAAATGTTTTCCAACAAGTTGAGGTAAATTTCACCATTCGAATTCAAATATTGACAGAAAGATTGTGTTTAAAATCGAGGGAGTTCGGATTTTGTCTTAGTTCTGTTGAGAACTGTATTCAGATAATTCAGTTGGATATGGTAGTGTAAAACATTTATTGTACATCATTCACAATCATGAAATGAATAAGTCAGTAGCGTGAAGAAAAAACAGTAAAGAAATACAAATGTTAAAATCATCTTTAAACTCAATGTGACATTATCCAACTAAAAATAGAGGTAATCCAGAGAAGTTCAAAAAAGAGCTCATATGAAGTCAGACTTAGACGTTGAGACAGTTTTACTAACTCAAATTTAGGCACAACGTTCACAGTAACAGAGCAATCAATGTAATTGATTGCGAGAGCATCTTTATTCCACCAGAAAAACAGAAGGTTTAAATAATGAGTTTTTGAGAAGGCTGAGTTGTAATAATGAGATACGCCAAGAGAAAAGTACAAGCGTTGGAAGCTACATTGTCTGAGTCTGGTCATTAGTCATCAATGAGATCGATACAATAAATATGAGTAGAGAATAATACAGTGAAAGCTCCCACAAGCGGACATTCACGGGACCAGAGTTTTTGTCCGGTCATGGGAGATGTCCGGTTGAGGGATAGTCCCATGAAATATTGCTGTTTCTTCGAAAACTTTGGGTACTTTTAATTTGGTTATGTAAAATGCCTTTGATTAGTAAAAAAAGAAATACAGGTATAACAGCTATCATCAAGTATTAATTAATAGTACGTATACATATATATGAATTTTTGTGAAAGACTGAATGAAAATTTGATAACTCTCGTAGATTTAGAGTTATTTCAGTGGAAATTAAGCGTATACGAGAGAAATGCAATCGTCATTCAGCAAAACCATTTATTAGTAGTGTTTCTTTCAAAATTGACAACTGCCGACTAATAAACTCTACAGTGAATTTGTTTGTGGTTTGGTTTACCAGGTTCTGAAATCGTACGTCGAAATATGGCAAATTTTTGCACTTTTTGAAAAACCACATTTTTTTACTATAAAACGTTATATATCTATGGAACTAGAAGCTTTAGAACAAAATGTCATAGAATGAGAGTTGTAGACCATCATATTGTGGTAAAAACGTAACTCCATCCCTCCAAACCACAATGTTTAATCTCGCAGTAGCTCATCCTGCTGAGAATGCTGATCATTAGATCGTAGCTAGTGCTGTTACTCAGCAGTCCCATAAGTGGGTGGTTATTGTTTGGGACTACACTGACCTTCTTGTAATTTGAATTGTTCCAGCCCCTAAGTACCAACATTTTTTTTACTAAAGACTGGCAAAGGCAAGCAAGACGATGTTGTCCATTCTCCTTTGCACAACTAGTTTTCCCCTATTTCGAAAAACAACATATTATGCAGGTTTGATATGATTTCCAACGTCTTTAGGAATTTCAGCTGTCCTTTACCTAGAAATGATGACTTTGTGTCGCAGCCACTGAAACATGAAGGAATAATATGTTGTTTTTCGAAACAGAGGAGAACTTGTTGTTCAAGGGAGATGAACAATATCACCTTGCTTGCCTTGGCCAAGCTCTAGTAAAAAGATGTTGGTACACATAGGATCTGGAGCAGTCAAAAATACAAGAAGGTCGGTGTCTTCCCCAATAATGACCACACACTCATGAGACTGCTGATACACTTCAACAGCAGTAGTTACTATTAAATGATCAGCATTCTCAGCAGGATGAGCTACTGCGAGAATAAACATTGTGGTTTGGAGGGGTGTGGTTACGTTTTTACCACAAAATGATGATCTACAATTGTCATTCTATGACATTTCATTCTTGAGCTCGTAGTTCCATAGATATTTCAGGTTTTATATTGAAAAAAATGTGTAAAAATTTGCCATATTTCGACGTATGATTCCTGGAATTACTTGTTCAAAATAAAATGTCGTAGAACTTTTTAGAAGCAGAATTTAATTTTATTAAGTCCGATTATTGGAGCTTCGTGTCCGCTTCTAGGAGATTTCAAATACATTGGACGTATAAAAATAAAAAAATTCATTAAGTCCGTTTATAAGAGTGATGTGTCCGGTTATAAGAGATTTGAGTAAGAAATATATGAAAATATAGTGTCCGCGTCCGGTTAGGAGAGCGTCCGCTTGTTGGAATGTACTTAATAGGAAAAATACACACAAAAATTTGGTTCCCAGAAAATTGACCGCTTATGGGAGATGTCCGCTTATTGGAGCTGTCCACAAGGAGAGCTTCCACTGTATAACAATCAATATCTCTAACGCTGGTCTATAAAAGAGTGCAAAATGTATTATTAGATACAACATTTACAGAGACAAACTGCTTTGATGAAGCAGGATTAGTGTTTATCAGAAAGATAGAGGATACAATTGAAAAATCATGAGAAACACACAAAAAATTACTTACTATGAGAGAATAAAAGCACTAATCTTTTGGTTTTGATATCTTACTTGTAAGTTGAATCAGATGAATGAACTTGAGATTGAGATTTCAAGATTATAATGAGGAGATCATATCAACTGATTGATTTCATCAATATTAGAGGAGACCGTCCAGGGTGAAACACGAACAAGAGGAAGACAACTAGGTTCAGGAATAGTACACTTGCGAGTTGAAACATTTCAGAGAATTGTTTTGCAGGTTTCCGAAGTTCACCCTGGAGGTTTGAAAATTAATCTGAAACTCGAGAATAGTAACTAGCAATGAGTTATGATTGGTAAACATTTGAGAAATGAAATGAACTGATTAAAATAACAAGATGAGCATGGGAATATAATAAATCAGTATTCATCACCAAAGAGAATGAGATGAGAATGTTTGTTCCTAGTGTAACAACTCATCATTTCTAGGTGAGAAATCTACAGATGTGAATTACAAGAATATGATAAACTATACATCTTCCGAGGGTGCACGTGAATTAATTTAAAGGAATTAAGCTGTAACTGGAGAAGAACTAATGGGGATTACCAACATTTTGATAGATTTTTCATGATCTACACGTGGACACATTTTCATACATTATGAAAAGCATGAAATTGACATGGAAATGTAACAATTAATAATTCTGAGTAGAAACATACCTTTTGAGTTTGAAATTATACTGAGGCCCGATTTATTCACTTACCGGTTAACTGTCTGGTAGTGTTACCGGAAAGAAAGTTCTTGTATACGTTTATTCACCTCCTAGTAGATCGAAGTCGTCTGTAAATTTTGGTTACCGAGCAGGTAAATTTACAGGCCACTCCAACCTGTCCCTAAACTTCTACCAGAGGGATTCTACCTCAAAAAGCGTTTTCGGAAACCTTGCAATAGACACCCCTATATGAGCTTTGTCCTTTTTGTATAAAAAGTGACTTTGTTCATAAGGGGTTGTCGAGGTGTTAGGGGGTTGACAAATGGGAGGTGCTTCACGTCAACGCCAAAATTTGGCTCTCTCCACCTCGGAGAGAGGATGGATACGGCCTTCTGCAGAAATTAGAAGGTCTTGATGTTATTGTTCTTTTAGAGATTTCGAGTTTTAAGGTAATTGAAACCAGTGAAGTAACTTACATAAAAATCTATTTACCAAAATACTAACAAAAATTATAAAATAACTAATTATTCCCTACGTCTGTACCTCAGACGGTCTAATCAAATTTCATAAAGAAAATATAAGTTCGCTATTCACTGGGTTATCTAATTACAGAAAATTCAAAATAATATAATACTAAGAAAATAAGCTGTGAGTTGATAAGAGATGGGAGATGGCAAGACCTTTGGACTCAAACTATCCTCATCAATTAAAATTGAAAAGTTCTGACCTTTTTGATTTCCCTCGCTGGAATATAATCCAAGTTCTCTGAAATCACTCCGGAAACGCTTCACTCCCGTTTCGCGAACACCTGCCCTAATTTCCGATCGCGCTTCCTGACTCGAAAATCCTAACTGAACAACACGAAAAATTCCTCCTAATATAAATACCTACTAATTCGTTTTCTCACCTCTCGAAGCTACCTAGTATTCCGTCAACTACGAAATAAAACTTTTCCCTTTTCGCCCTTCGAAACGACCTAATATTTCCCAATTACCAAAATTAGAACTTTAACCTTCCCGACGGACTTCAACCGTCACCCGAGTTATCTAAGGATGTCTTTCCCGCCCGAGACCCTCAGATACACTCTTTCCGATCTTCCTCGAAGCAACCTGGAAAACCTCATGAAACCGTCATCCCCAGGTCTACTGAATGCTCCCTTAGGAAACCAATTTGATTTTCACCTCTGGTGGGTGGTCTCCAATCTTACATTTTTGGGTAGTACCAATCAGATTTGTTGAAATCAAAAAATTTGTTTTTCTCCTCCTCTAAATTAGGCGTGCCTGGACCATGACCAATTTCTCAATTTTGTATTTCAGCAAAATTCTCGTCACACGGTCTTTCTGCTGAGATTTCAAATTGAAGCCCTGTTCGTTGAACTATTTATAATAACTGATAAAAAGGTTTGGAGAATATTTTATTTCACATGGTCCGAAAAGAAATTATTCGTTTATCTCCAGACGTCTAAGTCATTTAGTATCGGATATCAGTTCTCTAATAATTCCGTTTGCAACATTGTATTTACGTTCATTTTCGACTATGTGAATGAAAAAATCAATAATTCCCATGGTTTACTGCAACCTACCCTGGGTTACTAACCATATATATCACAAACCTATTATATAGATGTTACTAACTCGATCCATCGAGGTCACGTGATGGATCTTAATGGATCACGGACCCGGTTCTAACATGTTTACGAACATGTCAGGTTTGGATGTGTTAGTCCTAACAATTACTTAACCAAGTAATATCAGATTGTCCCTGATAATATGACTTTATTTAGAAGAATCCTAGTTAAACAGGGTTGATAGGACTGATGATGATTGAAGCTGTTAAACTAGGCAACTTATTTACAGGAAGAGCGTGAAAAGTGTATCTCAATTTTATTTAGAATTAATTTTGGTATTGTCTCTAGCTTTGCTTGAATTCACTGCCATTTTATGTGTTGTGGAACATTCAATTCTTGGCAAATGAAACCACATATTTCACATTGAGCCCAATTCTCTTCGGTTTCCATAATTATTAAGACTAGAATATACTAAATTATTAAGAATAGAGTAGGCGCGTTTCAAAATTCAAAACTAAACTGCAGTGCGCATGTGGTGACCGAACGACCCAGCTTTTGTGTAGGGTTACGGTAAATCAACCCGAGTCATTTTGATCGAGTTAGCAGCCCCGTACTTTCCGAACACGGGTTGGATGTTCGGGTTAGGTAAACGAACACAAAGGTTAGGGATCGAGTAAGTTTCCGTAAACGCTTATAGTTTTGTTTGTAAACTTTGAAGTCGGATGTTTCGTGCGGCAGTCGGTAGTAGCTCAAGTTGTATGTTAGGTCAGACATAGAAGAGATAACACGTAACAATTGAGATGAAATACAAAAGTTTGGGCCTTGCGGCGTTTTCTAACAGCTTACCTGGTAGCGGACACAAATTGCCATGCATAGTAGCTTTCTCCCTCTCACACGATCATTTTGTATAAACTTATCTTTGTCATCGAATATTATTTACCGTTTAAATACATTCACTCTCTTGTATCTTTTCAGTAGCTACCGAGAGGATAAATGAGCATGAATATACCCAAAATCTCTTACAGGTTATCTGTAAATTAGACGAGCAAGTAATTAACGCATACTACACTGGGAAGGTGAATATATCGGCCCTAAGAAGGAAGATATGTACAATCATTCAAGAGAGGTGACTTTGCGATAATCTAATTACAATTTTAGCACAAGATGAGGTGTTACCACAGTCGAGGCTAATGGCAAAAGTCAAAATTGATCATGCAATACTACAGCTTCACCATCTAGTTCAGAATCTTCTCACTACTTCGGATCGAAATTACGATATTGTTCTTCTTTGAAATTTTTCCTAGGAAAACTGGAGGTGTGCCAAAAAATATTAGAACGCTTCAGTAATGTCACATTATGGTTGAATCTGAAAGAGGTAGCTAATTTTTTAAAACGGAATGTACAGGGTGTTTTTTCATTCTGCAAATTCCATCTGAAATTATCTTCTGATAATTAAACTTTGAACACTTTTTCAAAGATACAGAGTCGAAATCCTTTTCGACTCTGTATCTTTGAAAAAGTGTTGAAACTACACAATTATATTGTTTTACAGTGAGAAGTTGATCGAAATTGATCGAGTCATACCAAAGTTTTGAAGAGAAGAAAAGTCGGTCGAATCGGACAAATCATCTTGTAGGCTTCCAACCATAGGTAAATTAAACATTGTCCCGAGTAGTGTAAACTTCACCTAAAATGGGAAGAACTCCTCCGGAATCACCCTGTATAAGAGAAGAAAATTGACAGTAGCTGTTGATTCAGCATTCAGTACTCTTTTTCTGGAGGTGTGATTCGAAGTTTCCCATATATTTTTTTAATAAAGTTCATGAATTATCAGAAAAGCTCAAAAGTAATCTATGACAAAATTTCATAGAACAAAATCATTCGGGAATATTTGTTTCTAGCACAGTTTTCATGGTTATATTTATAAATTACAAATTGGACTCCTGCCACGGATTTATTTATTATCTATCTAATTTATGAAAGAAAAAACAGAACAGTTCTGCCAATCAATATTTTTCAATGCAAAAATCACTATATGATATTTATAGATATATTTCATTAATTAAATTAAATTCAATGATAATTCAATGAATTAGAGAAAATATCGTATAATATTCGTTCAGAAGGCTTATTCTAACAATAGTTCATTAAAAAACTCGCCACTTCGTGGCTCGTTGTTGAATTTTGAACCCGTGGAAGAATAGCAGTGCCTTCTGCACTGACATTATAAATAACTATTTTACATCACTCTGTAGGTAATGTAGGTCTTTAAACGCCTTCGCATCGTTCTTGAAATCGTTTCTATCATAGCCTGCATATTATTCATGAGAATGAAGATCAATCGAATATGAAAGTTTCTATACTTGAAGTCATCTAAAACCTAAATCCAGAGAATAGCCTGTATAACTACCGTCATATTCGAATTTTCCGTTCCAACTAATCTTTTCATTCAAGTGTCGTCGTTTCACTGCAAATATTTGGCGACTTTTGCTAGGAAAAGTTCCAATTCAACTTCGGGAAATTAGTTTTTGTCAAAGATATTCGAGTTTCTAAAAGTCTTAGGATCTCCGAGTCGTTCAACGTTTGATCAACGGAGCATACATTTTCAATTTCGCAGATAGAGAGTAACGATCAAAGGATATTTGCTTCTTGCGAAGTCTTGCCTTCGAAACAGATATTATCTCTTGGAGGTATTTGAAAGGTAAGAGGAGAACGTATTTTTCAAGTAAATTTCTGTCGCATTATGAATTTTATATAACTAAGTATTCCTCGTCCTTCTGAGGATTGGCTGTTGAAATTTTGAAAATGCATCGATAATATTATGTCAAAGTCCTATGCTTACTTCGTTATCCAGCAGCTTGATCTATTATAAACGAGACCAAACATTAAAAAAAAATCGCCATAGCGGAATGCTGAAAAAGCTGAAGTTGTGAAAGATGAAAAATAAATCGGATCGATATCTGCTATATTTCACAATAATTCGTTTTACATTATCCCATTGTCAGATTGCTGTATCAAGGAAGAAAGAAATTTTGAGGTTCTAAATTAAATGAAACAGGGCATTTGAAAATATCTGAAAGTAAAAAAAAATAATAAAAGTAGGATAAAATCCACTCGGAAAAGAAGAGAAAGGAAACATGAATTAAGGGTGATGTGAGGTCGGGAATGTATAGAAAAAACCCACTGACTTTGTTTAAAAAGCAGATATTTGTACGTGAGAATTTTGGATTGAAAAATTTTTTTTGTGAAAGATGAAAAAAATTAACCAAAAACTAGGTATGTATTGAAATTTTTTTCAAAAACTTTGATGTGAAAAAATTTTTTCACGAAACTTATAGATATTCTGATTACCTACAACTTTGTTATTTAACTTTTTTTTGTAGGACTTGTTGTTTTGCCAGAAATCGAGATAAACCTTTTTTCACCCCTGAAAGCTTCCGCACTTCCCGACCTGAGATCGCCTATTTTTTATTTTTTCTTGCATTTTTGTTAAATTCTTCTCCTTTTCCAATGGGTTTCATACTACCTAATTTTTGTATCGCCTTTGTCTGAAAAGCTTGAATAGTGTAGTAAAACATCTCCAGAAAAATGTTGTATATAATGGGTGATTTTTATTTATTTATTTGTTCATTTATTTATTTATACGGCCAGGCCAGTGTACCAAAATTAGATTATAAAATCTTAATTGGTTTACAACACAGAAAGATCCAAATTACTCTTGAGAAACTTACAAAAATGAACTTACAATACCCACCTATACAGGGTTGTGATAAAGTATGGAATCAAGTAAATATCTTTTAAACGAAAAACAGATATTCATGAAAATTTGCAGGTGAGTGCAATGGAACAAAACGCATCTGATGTACATTTTTTTGATCATAATATACTTCCGGTTTAACCGGAAATGCCATCAACTTCTTTAATTAAAATGGGACACCCTTTATATTTTTACAGATTTTGAAAGAGCTTGATATTTTGAATTCATACATACTGAGTTTAGTGTAAAAAAATTTGTAAAAACGAGGAATAACTCACTGTTAGTAGTACAACAGATGTACATTTCATTATTTTAGAATAATGAGAAACAAAATTACTTCAAATATTCAAAATGCTCGCCGTTTACTTGCTGACAATATGCCATCCTATTAACAAATTCTTGAGTCACTCTTTCCAAGACTTCTCCACGTATTAGTTCACATTCATCAATAATTCTTTGTCTCAATCCCTGTAAGTTTGTTGGTCGCCTAACGTAATCACGTGATTTTAGATAACCCCAAAGAAAAAATCTAACGGGTTAAGATCCGGAGAACGAGCCGGCCATTCTATGAATCCTCTACGTCCAATCCATCGATTTGGAAAATTCGCATCCAGAAAATCCCTAACCCGTCTATCATAGTGGGGAGGTGCTCCATCTTGTTGAAACCAAATATATTTGTGGTAATTGCCCATTCTGTTGAAGTGCAGGAATAATTTCGTTATTTAGTAGATCCAAATACTTGTCACCATTCAAGTTTCCGTCGATAAAAAATGGGCCTATAAGCTTATTTTCGACAATTCCCATCCAAACATTTAACTTCTGTGGATGCTGGGTATGTGCTTCATGAATCCAACGAGGATTCTCATTTGACCAATACCTTGAGTTGTGGCGATTAACTCTTCCATTTAAACAAAAAGTTGCCTCATCGGAAAAAACTATGCTAGAAGCAAAATTTTCGTCGACATTACAGATGTCCATTAGCCGTTCGCAAAATTCCAGCCGTCGGTCAAAATCATCGTATGGCAATTCTTGAACCAACTGTACCTTATACGGATGATACTTTTCACTTTTTAATATCTTTCCTACAGAACGTCGACTGATACTATGGTTTAGTGCCAAATATGTGGTGGAAATTTGAGGTGATTCTTCTAAATCGATTGCAATATTTTGTTTAACAGTTTCGCTCGTTGCAGTCCGCTGTCTTCCAAGTTTTAGCAAATTTTTTACCATCCCAGTAGTATTAAAACGTTGTAATGTTTTAGTTACTGATGAGCGTGATATAGGATTTCTCTCCGGATGCAAATTATTAAAAATATGACACACTTCTTCATGAGTTCTAATACGATCACCATAACCGATCATCATTAAAATTTCAATACGCTCTTTTTCACTTAATTGCACCATTCTAAATTGTTCAATTTATTTCCGTCAATTAGAATTTGACACTTGAAGAACAAAAGACGTACTAAACAGTACATGTTTATTTATTACTATGCATACAAACAACATCAATTAGTTTATCTAAATAGTTTTTTGCTCTAATGCAAAAAACTCAAAGGAGGTTGGTTAAAGTGCTATATTCCTCGTTTTTACAAATTTTTTTACACTTAACTCAGTATGTATGAACTCAAAATAACAAGCTCTTTCAAAATCTTTAAAAATATATAGGGTGTCCCATTTAAATTAAAGAAGTTGATGGCATTTCCGGTTAAACCGGAAGTATATTATTATCAAAAAAATGTACATCAGATGCGTTTTGTTCTATTGCACTCACCTGCAAATTTTCATAAATATCGTTCTTTTCGTTTAAAAGATATTTATTTGGTTCCATACTTTATCCCAACCCTGTATACTGGATACCCTATCGTATTTTAATATTAAATATACTGAACATGATAAGTCCCATAAACAATACAATGTTAAGTGCAAAATACATCAGGTTATGTCCCCACTTTCAAGGTACTTCTTAATCGCAAATATTGATAAATTAACACTATCGATTTCTCTAGAATATACTTCCCTCAGTTGTCTATCAATAGGGGTATTGTTACAGTAATTCCTAGGGTAAAATTTTACGTTGAGTAGTTCTCTATTTCTCAGACCAACAGGGCCTGCATTTAATCCAGCTTTTTCTAAAAGATACCTGCAGTCGGTGTAGTTATTTAAAATTTTAAAGAAAAACATTATGTCGAAATTATTTTTTCTGGCATTAAGCGTGTTGAGATTCATCAAAATGTGCATTTCATTGTAATCTATTGCTGTGAGTGGAATATTTAAAACGAATGCTACCCATCTCAGGAATTTTCTCTATAGGTACTCGTTCTATACTACCGTTTTGATGGCTTTTAGGTTTCTAAAATCACTCACATTCCTTTTAGTGAATCCCAACATTTTATAGGCTTTGTTGACTGTGTTCAATGAAATTCAATTTCTGATAGAAATGAACACCCAGATCTTTTACAATTGTAACGCTTTTTAAGATATCATTTTCTGAGCAGTAATTAAATAAATATGGATTTTGAATTCTATAGAATATAGAATCTCATTTAGTTGAAATTTATTCATATTGAATTTGATTTCATTTTGGTGACATCAGCTTGATAGACTAATTAGATTTTCCTGTAACAACCGACAATCTTCTATGGATCTTATAGCGGAATACTTTTATTTATATGCAACTCTCGGGAAAAGACTGAGCTTTTCAAGTGTCCCGAGATGAATTTAGTAGAAATCGGTTTGTGTGTGTATTGAACTGCTGCAAGTTGTAACTTTCAAGTCATTAGCAAATAATAAAAAGTTACTGTTTTCAATGGCATCTTCAATATCATCTCCTTAATTTTTAAAGAGCTATAGGAAATCTGTTCAAGAAATACACATAAAATCAAGAAAAGGGCATGAAGTCCTTATTTGAATCGATGGTATGGTCCATATTATTTAATTTTTGAAGATTATTTCATGTTTTATGCAAATGTGGACCGAGGCTGTGCCTCAAGTGATCCATCTGCTTAGTCCAATTTTGGTTTACTTTTTCCAATATTTCGTCCGGTATCTCACAGCTAAATTTGAATTAATTATCCCTTCGTCAGTCCTTCAATTCAAACCTTGCTGCTCTTTGAGAGGAGTTTTCCACTATAGTCATTCAAGAGATGATTTTTCGGATGACTTCTAAACTGCATATATTGCAATTTAGTCGATTGAAAGCTATACGGAAAAGTAAATGATGAAACAATAAAAAATACAATGAAGACAACTCTCTTTGCCCTTCTCGTTCAGAATTGATTTCTGCTCCCCCATTTTCCAGATCCCTTGCCCTATCTTTGTAGTCTTATCGAGCTTTCTTTAGCATTTTCTCCAATTCAGCGCCCCGTTTTTGAAACCAGATCTGTCTGAACAGATTTAATTATTTCCGGATGAAAACTTCTTTCAGCGTTACGTGTCAACGGGTATCGAAAATATGAGTGGGGAATCAAATTTTAATATTGAATTGAAGGCGCTACGGCGATGGAAATTCCTTTCTCTGTCACGAATTTTAAACTTTATGGGGTCAAGAGATCTAATTGGAAACAATGAAATCACAAGTATACTATAGAACAAAAGCAAAGTGTATTTCACGAATACGCAGTTTTTTATCACAATTTTTCATATTAATATATCGAACGATAGCTTTTATGTAAAAAACCAATAAAAAGAATATCTGAAAAGAAATGTTTTTTAAATGTATTTCGCCTCGTTTACGAAAGTCATTCAATCTACATATACTAAACATTGGGGTCGCTCCGGGGGGGGCTGGTTAATGGGGGGTAATAAACCCCCCCCAGAAAAATACTTACTTTGAAAAAAGTCATACAGACATAACATAGGAACCCATTATGACGATATATTATAATCTGAAATTTTTTATTTCTTATTAGTCTGCAGTAAATTAATTCAGCTATTCCAGAAGAGACAGTGTGTTATTCCACGTTTTTTTAGATTTTCACACTAAACCTAGTACGTAGGCATTCGAAATCCCAAGATCTTCAACATACGCAAAGATATACAGGAGATTCCAAATAAATTTAAAAAAATTGAGGGTATTTCCGGTTCAAGCGGAATTATATTATTAACAAAAAATTGTACATCAGATGTTTTTCGCGCCATTGGACTTATCTACAAAATTCCATAAATATTGTATGTATATGTTTTTTTCGACGTTTCACCAGTTCGAGTGTCAGGCATCTTCAGGGGTTATATTTCAGGAGCTCAATTAAGCGGAAACATCTCGAAATAAAAGGTGACATTGAACGTTGGCCGCGAAAGCCTCAACCAATTCATATTTACTTGGTTCCATGCTTTATCCCAACCTTCTATATTCAAATGGGGTCTAACTTCCACTCCTTCTGAAAGAGTTCCTGGATTCGAACTTCCCAGGAAAATATGTTCGGTTCTGCATCGTATAAGAACAGGTCATGGACGTTGTAGCAACATGCTGTTTCAATGAAATTTCATTGAGAGACATATTTCTATCGGCGACCAACAAGATGAGTAAATTAAACATCTTGCGATGGATTTTAGGCTTGAAAAAGCCTCACTTTGTTGCCTTTCAACCAAAGAAGGCAACAAATTCAGTGAAATCTTGGCATCCATCCAACTGCATAATCAGCACATTATTTGTATCTCGGAATCATGGTTGCGCGACGAATTACCTGACAGCCTATTCAACATACCTGGTTTCAAACTTTTCCGCCATGACAACGCGATAAACGTTGGTTACGATGGTGTTTGCATATACATCAAGGACGAAATTGTTAACTCTTTCAAAATGGATGTATCCTCTTTGGATCTGCCGGGAATAGATACTTTGCTTTTGAGGCTTACTTCACCTGGTTTTTCGGTGACCGTTGGTTGTTTCTATCGTCCTCGGCCATCTGCATCGGATCAGCTTCTCTTCAGTTACCTTGTTTCTCTATCGAACTCCTCTAGTAACGCTGTCTTCATCGGTGACTTCAACTTTCGTGAGATTACATGGCCAGCCGTCTTTCCTCAACCAGAGCACTCATTAGGTGCTCATTTCCTTTCATCTTTAGAGACCGGTGGCTTGGTCCAGCTTATTGTTCGACCAACCAGATTTGGACCTGGACAGAGGCCGTCCCTGTTAGACCTTCTCCTTACGAACGATCCCTCACTTCTACATGATATTCAGGTCCATGATCCTTTAGGCCGCTCTGATCATGCAGTTATAACGTGCAGGTTGCAGTTTACTCGTCCTATTCCGCATTCTCCGCTCTTGAAGACACATCGCATCACTGACTTCCAAGCTCTGAATGAACATCTGTCTAGCGTTAACTGGGATTCCATAATTGATCGGGATAACATCGAGGATTCATGGACGTCTTTCAGCTCTCTCCTATCAAATGCGGTAGATGCGTGCACCCGAACCAGGGTTGTCAAAGTTGTGGGTCCTAAACCATGGATAGACGAGAGCATAATGGCAATGTTACGGCAGAAGAAGGCTCTATGGCAGAGATATCTGCGGAGTGGTTCAGAAAGGGATTATAGTAACCACCGGCTCTACTCAAACAACATAAAATATACTCTGAGGAATGCCAGGAGAAACCATGAAGATCGGCTCATCGCATCAAAAAATCGCAAGAAATTTTTCAAGCACATTCGAACTACGCTCAACTCAAGCGTTTCGCTTCCATTGGTCCTGAAACCCGATGGCCTCCCATCCGAACTTAGGGTGAATCCGCTGAGGTATTGTCTGATTTCTTCGCCCAGTGCTTCACAGTTGAACCGTGCGGTGACATTCCACCGGTGTCATCAACTCGCTGTGAGGCGTCCTTGGAATTCATTGAGTTTCGTCAGGAGGAAGTTCGCAATCTTTTATCTCAACTTGACCCTTCTACCTCACCAGGGCCAGACAATATATCTGCTAAAATCCTCAAGAACTGCGCTGAGACATTATCTTACCCCCTAATGAAAATTTTCATGCTATCGCTTGAGTCTGCAAAGTTGCCTAGTCTCTGGAAATCTGCAAAGATTACACCAATCTACAAAAAGGGTGACAGACTATTGCCAATGAATTATCGGCCCATCAGCCTCCTACCTATAATTTCCAAGATTGCAGAGAAGGTGGTTTGTAATCAGTTGGTTGAGTTCTTCCTTCAAAACGGAGTAATTCCGCATCAACAGCATGGATTCCTTCCTGGCAGATCAGTCATCACCAACTTAATATCATGTTTGGACGATTGGACCAGATCACTCGATGAAAATATTTCGATGGACGTTATATACCTTGACTTCTCGCGGGCATTTGACAGAGTTCCTTCGAAGAGGCTGCTGAAGAAACTTGAGCACCATGGTGTTAGAGGTAAACTTCATTGCTGGATTGAGTCCTTTCTTTCCAGCAGAGAATTCTCTGTAAGAGTAGGAAACATTTCCTCTCGGAGCAAATCTGTGACAAGCGGGGTCCCACAGGGCTCAGTCCTGGGCCCCCTCCTCTTCGTGGTTAACGTTGCAGATCTTCCCCTTGTCTTACGTTCGAAGTGCTCATTGTACGCTGATGATGTCAAGATCTACGGTAGAGCGGATAACCCGACCCAGTTGCAAACTGATCTAGATTGTTTGCTTGATTGGTCCCGCAAATGGCTACTGCCACTCAATGTAGACAAGTGCAAGGTTCTGCACCTGGGTAAAAACAACCCGAGGAATGACTATTGTGTCGACTCCGTTGTCCTCGAGACTGTTCGACTGCAAAAGGACTTGGGGGTCATTATCTCGGAGGACCTGTCATGGTCACCCCACATCGAGAGTATTTCTGCAAGAGCCAACCGTCTATTGTATCTCATCAGAAAGTCCTTCTCCAGATGTTCAATTACCACCAGCAGGCTACTCTACACCACATATATTCGACCTATTCTAGAGTTTGCTGGTCCTGTCTGGTTTCCCTGTCTCCTGCGGGATCGATCCCGCCTTGAGGCAATCCAGAGACGAGCAACCAGACTTCCATACGGTAATGTCCGCCCAACTTACGAACATCGACTCCAACTGTTCGGCCTGGACACTTTTCTAGCTCGACGGTCTCGGGGTGACCTCATTGCGTTTCGCGCGCTTCATCATTCCTTCGGTTGTGATCTCAGCCACCTCTTTGCGTTGAACCCGAACAATCTTCGGGATCATTCATACAAACTCTACCGTGAAAACTTCAGGACTACCCCTAGAGAATATTTTCTCCCCAACCGAGTGTTCCAGCAGTGGAACTCCCTGCCCGACTGTGTTGTGAGTGCACCCAGTGTGAACGCGTTTAAGAACAGACTGGATAGTTTGAGCGGTCAGCCTGGACACGATGCGTAGGTGCGGGTGAGGTGATGTGTGGATGGTGCCTGTTTCTTTCTTTGTTCTTTCTTTGTTTTTTCTTTTCTTATAGTGAATTACTCTTTTTTTCCTTATTACATTCAGCTTTGTGGAAGCTTTTTTCAGTTTTTTTTTTACACACATTTATTTTGTAATACTATTTTTTTTTTTGAGATATATAGGCAATTTGTCTCATCTCTTAGCCTATTTGTAATAATAATAATAAAAATTAAGCAGAACAGTGTTTCGGAAACAGTAAACAGTGTTCATGTAAAAACATTGATGCCCAACTTAATTTTTGTATAAGGATTATCACTGGTACATCAGAACTTCACCCACGGTGGAAGAATACAAGGTGTGTTCGTAACGAATCTTATTTTCGTTCATGTTGGCGCATGATGTCACTCTGGACAAATTATTTGAAATAGTCTTTTTCTTAAAAATGATCTTTCATACCTCTTTACCGGCATTTTTTGGAATTTTCTTGTTTTTAAGGTTGAATTAGGATAACGTGTTTCTGTTTGTTGGATATTTAAACGGATGATTATTGAGAATTCAGAAAACTAGCTGATGCGGTCAAGCATAATGTTTTATTCATTAATTTGAATTTTTGCTTTTCGAGTGAAATATTTCTAACAGCAGCACATACTGGGACGAATATATGATAGAAATATACTTTCACGTGTATATAAAAAAAACTTATTTGAAATTTGTGAAAGAAATTTGGATTATAAACTCAACACTTGAAAATGAATTTTCCAATTTATTTCAGCAAACATTTTTTTTTACATATATATTTCTAAAAGTCTTCGAATATGATCTTTCGAATTCATCTGAAGCTTTGATGAACTAGTTCGATAAACAATTTGAGGTGAAAATGATTAATTTTGAAATTGTCATATCTTCTTTTGAAATATTCGTTACTTTCCATGAAAACTAGTGAAATCTAGATTTTTCAAGTATCTTATTTGAGAAAGATGTACGAAATATTTGTACGAGATCTCAAATAATAGCTCTTTCTTTGAGTTTGTTCAAGTCAAAGCACACCATAGTTGTTTTTCTGAATTTAATCAATTTCACTCCAGAGTAGAGCAATTTTTGTAATGAAAATAAATTGTCTAGTTCAAATTTCTTGTATTTGAGAAATAATATGAAGAACCTTCATCAAAAATTAATTAAAGATCCTTCCAACGACTCAAAAGATATCATTCATAAGTTCAAAAGTACAAAAATTCTCTGTTCCCCATACGTATTTCACACGAGAAATTCAAATCAATCAAAACCACCAAAATTTTGAATTGATAATAAATAGAAAAATTCATTGAAAAAGTTCTGGAGAATTTAAATCCGTGACCACACTGACGCCATAGTATGCAACAAGATGCGCAAGAACACACCTTGTATTCTTCCACCATGATCTTCACCTACTCTTTGGTTACCAGTCCTCTCAAATTTTGTACTTCCCCATATTCGAAGAGAGACAAAAACTTTGAATTTTTGGAACAAATGTAATGCCTTTCCCCATACTCTCATATATTCCAGATAATAAGGTACCTACCCAGATTGAAATCGCGTAAACCATTTTGGTTAAATTTTTTTATCAATATCAATAGAAGCGACAACGAAATTTGGCAATCTAAATGGAATGCATGCACTTTTTTTAACAAAGATCTTATTACAGATCCTTCCAGGAGAATATGGTCTGTTCTAAATAGTATCAGAACAGGTCATGGACGATGCAACAGCATGCTTTTCAGATGAAATTCGGTTGAGAACCCTAATTGTGAGTGTGGGGATGTTGAGGAGGCAATAGAACCATGAACAAATTATGAAATATTTTCACTTTTGTATACCTATTGCTATTCGTTACGGCAAAATTTTTCATTGTTAGACACATTGTGGTATCCAAATATAATGTTGATGTGAAAAATGTAACTTGACATTTTTCCGAATGTTAATAGAAATAACATTAATTTTTGTCAGACTGTGTGAAATTGGTAAGGTGGTATACCGCAGATTTACCCGATCTTATTTATTATTTTGTAATATTTTATTGGGCTCACATAATTTATTGAAACAATTCATCATCATTGTTAGTTGTCATACTAATTTTTTGTTGTTGTGTTACATTGATGAATTTTAATTGTACGGACGTGACGTCGGCATCTAGTTCATCTTACTCTTGTTCTACACCACTTTTCGTAACTTCTGTTAAAGTACTCAGCATCAGTGGCAGCCTAAAGCTGGGTTCTCAGAGCTTCGTACTGTCGCAGGCGACAGCAATTCAGCCTATCAGAGTATGTAAACACAACTTCCCCGGGCCCCTACCTTTTCATTTCTGGTTCTCAAAATCTGTCGCGACACGCCCTTTCGTAGTTGAAATTATTCGAATACCATGGAGGTAAAGAAAGTGGAGGGGGCATAACGTTTGAAAAGTGTCACCAAAACAAATCCGGATTTGGCAAACCAAGATGGCCGACTTCGAGGTATTTTAAACTGTAGGTTCTGCAATTTTGGCCTTATTTATTATTCATTCGTTGGTTTTGGCAGTTGTATTTAGTGAAAAAACATATAAGAAATAGTTTCTTGTACAGCATATGCTGATCTTACTCGAAAATTAATGGTGAAAAGCTGATTTTTTTGACGTTTGTAAATACACGTTTTAATTATTGTTGCATACAACTTTAATTGATAGGGGTACACGAGATAATTTACCTATTTGTTTCATTGCATATTATCTGAATTTGTATGTATATGTACCTTAATTGAAAAAATAGGATGTATAATTATTTACAGGAACATTCCGGACGTAATTCAACTCACCAATTCATTAAAAGCAATTGTTTATGATATTTTGACTCCTTGATTTGTTTGGATCATTATTTATTCATCTTTAGGCCATTAAAAGAGAATCGAACAAACTTCGAATTGTAAAAATTCAAATATACAAAATTCCCGCCACAAATTTGGCTCAGCAACATGGCGGATTTTTGGTGACACTTTCATAGCAAGGGAAACATAGGATATGCTACCTCCCCTTCTTCTACCTCCATGTCGAATACACATTGGATTTCTACGACAATCTCATGAAACGAGAAAGGGTGGGGATTGTCGCCTTTAGGAGGAGGCGAACGGGGCAATCGCCTGGGGCCTCGCTCTTGGTGGGGCCTCGCTCGCAATAACTCGAGCAAATTTTGATATTGATTTATATCTCTAATTATTTAAAAAGGTTTAAACATAAGGGTAAATCTGAAAAAAGTTAGTTAACCAATATACATTCATCCAAAACAAAATTGAAAAAAACATTATGTAGTTTTTGACTATTGCGATTTGTCGCAAAGTCCAAATGGGTAATTGAGGCAACGGATGTCTGGCCCACCACCCACCAAATCAGTGGGAAGAATAGAATGCAGAATCACACAATACAATTTGGGTAAAAATTATCCAAGTATTTAGGTACTATGTTTAACTATATAGAGGTCATATTCACATTTTTCGAATAAATTCAAATTTTTTTTTGTCAGGCAGTTTAAAAGGGAAACGGGCAATCAGAAGAAAGCAGGAAAAAGAAAATCTACGAAACATTCATTCCCTGAAAGTTATTCTAATCGTGAACAAGTGCGCACCCAGGATTAGTTTTCAGGGGGCTCCATCAACATGCATCTTTGACGTATGATAGACAAAAATAACTTTCAGGGGGGGGGGGCTGCAGCCCCTTTGCTCCCCTCTGGGTGCGCTACTGATCGTGATCCAGCTGAAAACATGGCGTAATCTGCCATCCTAGGTTTGTAGCACTTTCCCATCATGAGAGCATCTTTAGTTTCATGTATAATATGAAAAAATTAAAGGAAATTAGTGATAGTGAGCTTCTGAAGCATTGCAGCGACTTGCAAATATTTATGACGGTGGGAGAACCATGTGATATTGATGGGCATGAATCATACAAGGAACTGAATATGGTCATCCGTGTGAAATGAATATATTGGCCGCATTCACCGGACGAAGATTCCGCTACCACTACCTAGCATAAATTGAAAGCGCTTCCAAAAATGCCCACTGTTCCAGAACGTGATTAGTTTGCAGCGCATGTGCCACCGGACGATTCCGCAACAGTTGCACAACTGTTACGTCCGGTGAATGCAACCATTGTCTCGGTGCTGAAACACATAATTGAAAAAAATCAAACTGAAGTTTACCGCACTATCGAAATAGTCCAGAGAATTATTGCCACCTCACCTGTTACAGTTGAGGCTGCTAAAAGACGCAACTTTAGCATTTCTTGTCAAATATGACAATAACCTATACCAAACAACCGGACTTACTTTTCGCATCACATACTTTTCACGAAGGAAGAAGGGCCTCGCGAAGACCTCCCGCCCGGGGCCTCTCAATGGCTAAGGCCGCCCCTGCTCATCATGCAAAATCATGAACGTGATTCTTACTTCATCATGAACCTTCAAATTTTCTCGATGCCACTAGATTCGCTAGAACAAACACCTTAAAATGAATAAATGTTACTTTCTGTGTTCTTAGGTATCACTCATAAATTTACTAGGTATTATAGTTTTTCAATTTAATTCTAGATTCTAACAATGAAAAAAAGGAAAGAACATAATCCGAAAAAGAAATTCGGATGGTAGAATATTCAATATTCCTCCTGTATCTTCATTTTTACTTCACTCAGTTATACAAACTTCGAAAGTCGCATTTCGCCATGAAACTCTAAAAACGAATTCAGAGAAAGTGATTATAAGCGTAAGAAAATTTTGTGTCTCAAACCTCAGTATTGGAAATAAATCTTCTGCATCCACTGTGAAGATTCTTCTCAAACCATCAGAAAAGGAAGCATTGTCGACAGCCTGCCGAGGTAACTCAAGCCAGAAACCTCATCCGAACGATAAAAAATTGCCGATTCAGCCGAAATTCAAACATTCCTTATACAACACATGTACTCGATGAGGTAGCGGCTGAAAAAATTGAGCCACATATTTGCGAGGGGTGGAAACGCAGCGGGGCGCATAAAAAGACATTCATATAAATTTCCGGGAAAGCCATCGGAATCGCTGATTTCCCGTTTCACGGGGAAACTGAGAGGAAAAATGGAAATGGGGGGCTAAGAGCATCTCGGTGCCGCAGGCGGCGTGGATTGTGAGAGGAAATTTCCCCTCATGGAGCATTCTACATTTTACAGCTGTTGATTCAGACTTTTTCGTTCGAAAGAATCCAAAAAAAATCACTTTTTCACATGATCTTATTAATATAGGAGAATTATTTGTGAAGAGAAGGCAAGTAGCAGATTTTTTTGCTATTTCAGTAACGTAATGAGTTATTATAGTACTCAAAGTAGTGTTGTAATGAACTCATTACAGCATTGTTCTCAGATATATTTTTCGTTTTGTGGTTGTCAGTACTTACCTCCGATCCTATCAATTTTCAAATCAAATCAATTAAAATTCCGTCATCTGTCAAATTTCGTAAGTCGCACCAACTGCCAGAATACAATACCAAAGTCACTAGGATATATAATCTGAATTTTTATTTGAATTCCGAAGGTATTTTCTCGAAACTTCGTCGCTTGTTTTCAAATTTCGCATTCCTTTTCTGCAACTTGTTTTAGAATATACTATTATTTGAATATTGGTAACTTCTACAATATAGTTTTAGTATATAAGTTTTAAAAGTTGGACTTCGACTTTAATTGTTGACATCGACGCGTCGACAATGTCAAGAATGTCGTCGCAGATCACGAAGTCTAAAATTCATGGTAAGGTTTGTACTATTTTTTCATTTTATAAACTGATACAGTGTTAAGTTCAGTGAATATTGCACGTATAAGCGATGAGTGGCAGAAATTGCAATAAAAACTTGGCAAGCACGCTGCAAAATTTAGACTTTGTGAAGTATTTTAAAAATGAAGGAAGATTGAAAGGCCACACATAATTACAGTAAAATACAGACCACAGGGGTAAAGTAGGTTAACAAATATTCAAAATCACATGTGAAATACAGTTAAAATGACATTGTTGACATTGCCGACGTTATCGACGTTGACGTTGACGATGTAGTTGACGTGTCAACATGACATTATCGACGTCGCCCAACCCTGTTTAAAAGTTTATGAATTGAACTCAGCGTTAGCATACCGCTTCTTGTTTCCAACTTTTTGCTGGGCTTTTCGTTACATAGTTGTAATCATTACTTTCTGGTGCTATAACAAAAGATATATTCATATGATAAATGTTCTCAGAAATTTGCTGCCGCTGTGGAATTGGATGTAACAGTTCTAGATGTAGCAGCCGAAAACATGATTTGAGTTTGTAGTGAACAAATTTATGCTCAAATTGTCATGGTTCTGAAAATTCTCAAAAGTGGAAAAATAAAACCTACGAAGAAATAGATAATTCAGATGAAATTATAGATAAAGAACCAATGCAGACTGGTCATGATATTGGAAATGAATACGACGAAGGTTTTGAAGATCTCGAAGATATAAAACTTAGAATCGAGAAGATTTGTAGCAGCTCGCGAGGAAGAAATGCCATTAAAGGGAAAAAACTAAGAGAGGAGAGAGATTTTCGTTAACATTATGTAACATATATGTTATAAGGATGTAATAAATCATTTTTTCCACTAGAAATAATTGCAGCACAGTTTTAAGATAAAATCCGCCCAGAGGCGGATGCAGAAGAAACTCAAGGGGGAGAAGATTGCGTTAAAGAGATCTTGAACTATGTCTTCAAGTTAGCTCCGCAAAGAAAAAGCACGGTGCCCCCTGTGCCCCCCATATGTACCGCCCCTTCAAATCCTATCCTTAATATTTAGAAAAATTATTTTCGCAAGTTTCTGGCAGTTCTTATGTTTTATGAATTTTTTATGTAATTTTTGTGTTTATCACTGTGAGATGAGTAATTTTTTTTGCATTTCAAACCATGTTTTCAGCAGCTACATTATAAACTGTTGCATCCTGTCTCACAGCCGCAGGAGAGTTCTTTGAATTTTCTGAGAACATTTACCATACTAATTTACCTATGTTTTTTGATAACTTCAAAAAGTGGAAATTTCAACGAGCAAACACCCCACTTTTATTTTTAAGAGCAGATATTTGGACATGAGAATTTTCGATTGAAAAGTAGAGATCCTTTTTTGATATTAAATCAAAAAAAGTTGAAAAAACGAATATTTCAAATTGAAAAAAATTAAGTGTGTTTGACATATGAAAAGTTAAACTGTTACTTGAAGTTTTTTCATAAATTTTGAGGTTATATGAAAACAGTATACTAATACAAAAAAATCTAGATGTTCTCATTATCTCCAACTTTGCTTTTTTACTTTTTGCCATGGCAGTTCAGAGATTTGTTACCCCAAAAAGATCACCCCCCTCACTTTCGGGCCTCAGATTGCGCGTTATTTATTTATTCGTATAACTGCTATTAAAAGTAACACTTTAAATGACAGTCAACAGTGTTGAAAGTGATAGTGTACGTTGAAGCGTGTTGAAAATATTTTGAACCCCACATTTTTTATGAAGAATTCATATAAAATCGGGATACAATCATAATACCAATTCAGGGCAATTTGTATTATGAATATTCAACAATTTGGCAACAAAAGAGAGAATTTTTCCGAATGTATTGATACCGGTATTGGCGGTGCATTTATTATTCATGTATTTCAGGAAAAACGTCAATGTTCGATAATAGAAGGGCGTAATGCAATGTGCTTATGGAAATGGTGAACCTACTTCTCAATAATACAGATAGAACGACTGACTTTCGTGTTTGTGTTTGGAAGTTGTATGAACAATGATTTATCTGTTATATCTTCTACTATTAAATTACCCATTTCTTCATACCTCGTTTATAAACTTTTCAACTTGTTCATGTATGAGAATTTAGGTTTTGTGGAAGATATCCCCTTTTTTTCGTTATAATTGTGCCATCACTATGAAATTTTTACTAGCCTCAACACCATTTTCATGGTGGGCGCATGGCTTGACCTCTGAAAATTTGCTCCACCAAGTTGATGAGCTTCATATTTCTTATTTTTCTTATAAGTATGTTAAGAAGACAGGTTTCCTTCTAAATTTCTCAATCTACACCAGTCCAGGTAATTGGTATAACCTCCTGAGTCCCGACATCATATTGAGGGTGATATAAAGGTAATATTTGGGAATTGGGTTCATGAAACACTGAAAACTTTGAACAAAGTTTTCGAAAAATATAATTCAAAGAAAAGTTACAAAAAATATACCTACCTAATGGACATCAGACGATCTCATTACAAATAAATCGTAAATGAAAATTTTCAAAGCAATTATTTTTGCCAGTCAAGCACGAAAATAAGTTACATCTTCACAATAAAGTTTAATTTTAAAATTAGAACCTGGATTTTTGCATCTCGCAGCATTTTCCAATTCACTCGCTACGATTGGTAGATGGCAGCCATCATGAACACAAACATCATAAACAAATAACAACACACTGCAACTTAAGAACAAAACAGCTGCACACGCAACGCGTTCGTTCATTCCATGTAATATGTTGTCTCGAAGGATTTACTGCCGTGAACTTAGTACATTATCAGATAAATAAAAAAATTTAGACGTCCAACATATTGGACATCAGGACTCAGGAATTGCATCTCCTGTACTGCTGCGCTGATTTTTCAGGTAGGAGAGTTCCAAAGTTGGTCTTCTTGGGGACTCTTCAAGATCCACATCAACATTATTTTTGTTTTATTCTCGTGCTTTCCCAATGGGTTTCATCCTAGCATCATTATAACTTTTTTTTGAAAAATAATCGACTTTTGTTTATGTTTCTTTAATCCAAAATGAAAACACGTTTTCGGAATTCTTAATCGAATCAAATATAGACACCTGATCGAACTCAAAATAGTCCTGGATTTCTTCAATTATTGACGGACAAGGTTAATTGAACGACCCTGTATGACCATTCGTCCGTCAAATCTCCGAGAAATGGAGACTGGTATATTGGTCGAAAGTTTTTCCGACTAAAGCCGTTCCGATGAGTCGATTCCAAAATGCCCAATCCCCCAGCGACGACAGGCAAAACTTCATAACATCGGATCACTCCAGCAACAAAAGAGCCAATCCAGCCTCAGATCAGATTGACGCGTCTCGTATGTCTAAGCAGGCATTCTCGCTTCTTCACCCCGAACTGCTCCCTTCCTATCCCTCTTCGACCCCGGTTCCCCACGTATATTTCAACATCCCATTGACGTGCTGCTCTCTCTAACTTTTAATAAAACTCTTGTCTGTTTGGATCTGATAGATGACTACACCCCAGTTAGATATTAAACTGGTACGGTGTGCAAAGAAAGAGGGCAGAGATGAAATGAGGCAAAGACTAAGTTGCATATTATCCTCTTGATTCCTCCATTGTTCTCGAGGATGCTACTTTTCTATCTGCACAGGTACATTGACCAAGTCTCTATCTTTCGAGATTCATAATATTTTTGTCGACGATAATGGTTGGTATCGACTCTGTATCCATCAATGAATGAAGTGATTAGTGAGCATTTTGCACATCTCATCAATACGTCTATAACTTCAGCTAAGTTTCCTGAAATCCTGAAAAAAAAACCATGGTCAATCCTATATTCAAAAGGGGCGACCGTGCTTTCCAAGGAGTTTGAGAAAATTGTTTTGAACAGAATGACGTGTTATCTCGATAGATTCAGACCTATAGATTCTGCGCAACACGGTTTCAGAAGCGGTTACTCAACTCAATTTGCAGCAGTCAATTTTTTTGAATTGCGTAGTTTTCTTGTCGGAAGAAATAGGGTGATAAAAATAGGCGAAAATTATTCTGGGTCTCATCACTTTGGTCTTGGAGTCCCCCGGGGTTCTGTGTTGGGTCCTCTTCTTCTCATATCATTTATAAATTATCTACCTAGGTATTTATCCTGCGTAATGTTTACTTTGTTTGCCGATGATACTTCCGTAGTTGTTTCTGCCAATGGCTCCAGGAACTTCTGAGAGCTTGTGAGCGTATTGTCCGTGAATTTGTTAACTGGTGTCATTCGAACCGCCCCATGCTGAACGTAGATAAGAGGGCATGTATCAGCTTTTGTTTGAAGAATAATGAAATGCAAATCTTCAGGGTTAATTACGGGAATAACTCAATTATAACATCTGACACAACCAAGTTTCTTGGTCTCTATGTAGATACAAATTTAAGGTGGTCGACTCGCATCGATGCCTTATGTAAGAAATTGAACAGCTCTTTTTTTGCCATCAGTAGAATCAAAAATGTTTTGCATTCGAATTGTTTATAGTCACTTAACCTATAATATTTTGTTGTGGTGAAGTTGTTCTGATTTCTCCAGAGTATTCATATAGCACAAAAGCGTGTCATCCGTGCAATATTCAACCTACATCCACTGAATTCTTGTAAGCCGGTATGTATTGAAAGGGAAATATTGACTATATATTTTTAAATGTTTGCTCTATGCTAGGGAAAATGAGTGTAGATGGTCGAAATTATCAGATCATCACAAGAAATTCTGAGACATTTTCTTCTCCGAAACATAGAACTCACAGATTCGAATGTAATCCCTCGTACAAAAGTATGAAATTATATAATCATCTACCATCTACTTTGAAACAATTGAATCTCAAAACATTCAAGGAAGAAATCAAGAAGCTTCTTTTAAAAAAGGGTTTTCACTCTGTAGAAGAATATTTCTGCGACACCCTAGTTGCTTATTTTTAAGTCTGACATATCCTACACACTGTGAAGTATCTCAATTGAATGAATGAATTATCATTATTGTTATATTATTATAATGATTCCTGAAAAAGCATTCTTCCCCCCGCTGTGTTGTAATCAACCTATTTTGACACTGCTTTGACAAACGTAAGTGAAAGTTACTCAAGGAGGTATTGGTTGCCCTTAACGACAGTCAACCTACATCCCTAGGGAAATAAAAATCGAAAATTATTATATGTAACTTTAATTTTTGATTTCATCAATATATATTACAAAAATCCGGAAAAACATCCGGTGATATTAACTGAAATAAATATCAATGGTACGATATTTACAATAACTCACATTATTAACAAAATTTGGAAATACGATTTCTCGTTTCTTCTCTATATGTATTACATTTTCTGATTCCACAGATCCTTCATTTCTAACCAATGCTTTTATCACTGTTGAAGCAGTGCAAGGGACTTTAGGCTGGATGATAGCATTGAGTATTAATATATTTATTTTTATATTCATACTCAATGATGATATTCTATAAAATTTTAATAGCACCTTCCTTTTTATGGTTGAGGCTCCCAGCGTGAAAATTTTCCGCAATATTAGCGGATTTCCATCCACCAAGTCGCTTGATAGCTAAAACATCAACTCCAGAATTTGCTAATGAAGCTGCAGACGTTCTTCTGAAAGAGTGTCCACTATACATTTTGAAGTTCTCAAACTTAAGGAATTTCGCAAAAAGCGCTAATAGTCATCATGTGGGATCTTATATCGATGTACTTTTGAATTATTTTGACAAACCTGAGTTTCCTCGCTTTTTGTCACTGTGAATGTACGTGACATTCCATTTTTGGAGTCGGAAATAAATGGTCTCAATTATGATTTCTTGACTTATTTTAACATTTTCATTTCACAGAGTTCATTACAACGGCACGCCCCAGCAACTCTCATTAGCATTACGACCTTCATCAATAAGTATACAGGGTGATCCACGGTGGATGGTAGGTTAGACGTTTACGGAGACCGGAAAGCAAGAATTCATTGAAAATTTGGTTTCTTGGACAAAAACAGATGCTCTATCGATCTAAAATATTTTCAGTGTCAAAAAGTAGTACCTACTTTGTTATTTCAAATAGCACACCCTGTATATTATTGTCCTTTTCTATTCATCGTAGTAACACGATTATTTTGGTATCACTTTCTCATACTTTTCCTTAGCGGTTCTTGAGTAATTAAACGATTTCCTCTTTTTTTATGCCTAACATAGCTTTGGCTTTGGTTAAACATCCATGACTTCCATATTTATCTTAAGAAGCTGAAATTTCGTATACAGAATGTTAAGATTCTATGCATTATGCAGGTGTTACGAAATACTCTTCCCTTCATACAGGGTCATGAAAAATTCGATGGCTTATCGAGACAAACAAAAACGGTTGAAAGTACATTTTTTCAGACGGGATGGCCTATATATTTCAAGAAATACTGAAAGAAAATTGAATTTTCTTTCAAATGATATATCACATTCCTATACCTAGATTGTGAGATTCTGCATTGAACTGAAAGTTCATAGTTGTGCACGTTTTATAGTTGCGAACTTCCTGAAACTGCTAACCAAAACAAGCTTAAAATTAGCGTTTCATACATACTAACTCTAGTGGATTGATACAATTGGCTCATGATGATTATGAGCTAAGAACTACCATTAATAAATGAGTTCTAATAATTTTCATTCTTCGAACGATTCGGTGGTTCTGGCCAAAAAAATTTAAATCTCTGATGCACGTACCTCTCAAAACGTCTGAACATGTATTCATCGTAGATGGCAATGAAATACTGATCACTATAAAAATTGACATTATGCAGATTTGACAATTAGTTTGTTGATAATAATACATTCGCTCATTCTTTATAGTATAAGAAAAATGAGTGAAATTGAAAGAAGTACCTGTCCAAATGGAATTTTGATGAATTTGTTCATTCAACATGGGCAATGTGACCAAATAACAGCAAGAACATGCAGAAGGTTCAATGAAATATTTCCCGATGAACGGAATTTCAGTTCAGAGCAGAATCTTACTATCTAGGTATAAGAATGTGATGAATCATTTGAAGGGAAATTCAATTTTCTTTCAGCATTGCATAAAATATACAGGGCATCACATTTGAAAAAATTCAATTTCAACCGTTTTTTTATGTCTCGATAAACCATCGAATTTTTCATGACCCTGGTATGAAAAGATGCATATTTCGTAACATCTGCATGATGCATAGAATCTTAGCATTCTGCATACGAAATTCAGCTTCCTAAGATCAATAGTATCGAAGTAATGGATGTTTAACCAAAGCTTTGTTTTGCACAAAAAAAGAGGAAATCATTTAATTACCTACTCAGGAACCGATGAAGATAAGTATGAGAAAGTGATACCAAAATGATCGTGTTACTGCGATGAATAGAAAAGTGCAATCATATACAGGGTGTGCCATTTGAAATGACAAAGTTGTTACTACTTTTTGACATGAGCGGCAACACAGCAGCACTGAAAATATTTTAGATCGATAGAGCATCTGTTCTTGTCCTAGTAACCAAATTTTCAATGAATTTTTGCTTTCCGTTCTCCGTCTAACCTTCCATCGACCGTGGATCACCCTGTATATCACCGGGGCTTCAAGCATGAACTTATTCAAATCCTCCCTGTTAGGGCCAGAGAAAGAATAACATCTCCAAAAAGTACACATTTTCGTTTTCGCCTTGTATTTCAGAAACAAAAGTAGTCAGAAAATTTCTGTTTGTGGATTCAAAATTTTTGCAAAAAAGTGACACAGGGTCGCGAAAACCCCATGTCCCTATCTTCAATAATAGCCGAGAAACACTGCAGTTTCGCCCAATTTAGTGTACATTAATCAGTCTTGAACCTTTTTGCCAGCCCCCGCTATCGCTCGGGCACAAACTCGTCCTCGACTAATAAATGTTACTTTTATCCTTCATAATATAAATAACTATCGATATTAGGAAAAAACTCATCAGAAGTAAATATTTGGGATAACAGGAATCAGAGTATTGTTTCTAGAAAGACTTGACAGGACAGGCTCAATGGATTGTGAAAATATCGTGATAACATATCACGAGCAGGTGAATAAAACAGTATTTTACCCTATTAGTCCAGTAACTTTATACATCACAGCATGCTTCGAATCCGGTAGTTCTGATTTTTTGCAGACTTGTTTATGATGTTGGCCTTATGATCAATCAAGTTTGTGACCTCGATCGTTGAACGCAACTTTGTCAAAAATCGAAAAAACAGCGAAAAAATCATTCCATCCCAAATCCTGGCGATTATTACTACAGAGGACTGGTTTTAAAAAGAATCATTCAGGGCATTTTCAAAGTAGACTCAATTTCCTACGATATGATACCAGGAGTGTCTCTGCAGGTATCATAATTTTCTATATACAGTCTTCCAAAGATTATGATTGATGGATGGTGATGAATCGTGGACTTCTTGTGCACATAAGTCATCCTCCATTTCGACATCGGACATATCGTCGTCTTCTACTGCAGCATCAGGTTTATCAGCACTTTGATAGACTGTAATTCGCGGTTTTTTCGATTTTTGACGTTGGGTTCAACGCTCGAGGTCACAAACTTGAATTATTCATTAGGCCAACATCATAAACAATTCTGCAAAAAATCAGCGACTAAGTTACTGGATTATATCTGCCGTTTGATTATTTTGGAATAAGGAGCATTTCACCGAAAACAATCCACCTCACGTCATTTTTATGACCCTTACGGAGCTACTCCCAATTTTTCAAATGGAACAGCCTATACAGTATTACATTGTTGGATTCTCCTCTACAAGAAGATTCCGAAAATGTATGATACATAAGTGAAAAGTCAAAAATTCATGCACTCAGCCAGCATCTATAGATGACTTACGTCAGTGAATTTTTCAAGAATATGAGAAAATAACCTCAGGAATATTACATAATGTTAGAAACTCATTTGAAGCTCGATAGAATCAGTTTATGAGAACCCAAATCGATTTAAGCACCGAATAACAGTTATTTATGGTACTAGCGTGTTATGTTGAAAATAAGTCACGCGAGAAGATTTATAGATTCTCGAGTGATTTAGGAAACATAACACGCGAGTGGCATACAATGTTTTATCAAAAAAGTGGAAGAAACTTAAAAATAACTTCAAATTCAAAGAAATCGTTTGCATTTTCCTTTAATTTCAATATGAATTCTGTTGGACTGGATAAACTAAAATGCATGAAAAAATTAATAATGCTTCTTGTCTTTCGATCTACAGGTACTGATAGGGTCATCTGAATCCTTGTACCTATATATTTTGCTAAATTTTTTTCAAGGTTCTCTCCCACAATCTAAGTGCACAAGTTTCATTGACAGAGGTACTAAATATTTAGTACTTAGTTAATAATCTCCAGTGCTTTTCTTGAATTATTTCTCTCTCAGTCTCTGGATGGACAGTTAATTAATGAATTGTTTTTTGTGCCAGAGAATGGGAGAAAAGAGAGAAACCTCTAAAAGAATCTATGAAAACTGAATATGAGAACAAAAAAATGACCACCATTGATTCTTGAGGGAATATCAATAGAACACTAAACATATCGATTGAAATATTTTATGGAGGGCATAGCTGTATAGATATAATATACTTCAATCGATATAATTAGTGTTCTATTGATATTTTTTCAAGTGGCACCGGTCATTTCTTTGTTCTTATATTCAGTTTTTATTAATTTAGATCATTCCTGTGATACATCAAAGAATAATAATTGATAATCTGTAGGAATTTAGGTCAATATCGAATCAAAAAACAAAAGATAGAAGAATAATGGCACTACTCAAAAATGCCCCGTTCTTCATCAATAGAAAAAAATGGTCCCATTCATGAAGGCCTCAAAAAGTGATTGATAAATAGCGCATTATGTTCAACCAACAGTATACCCTCCGCATTTTAGTTTCCAACTCATTTCATCTGATTAATATCATGCAGCTCAGTGAGTGTGATGAATCCAGCCACTGCTAACAACAATGCAACGGTGATATTTTTATTTAGACATGACGATGATGGTTCGGCTACCATTCGAATAATGGATCGTTCTGATGCGCTCAACTGTGCCAAATTTGCGTTGTGGCTTCATGTTTTATTGGCTGCAATCGCCCGCATTTTTAACCACATGACAGATATTTACAAATAATATATTTTGTTCGTGAAGGTTCGGAGAAGTAATTTGCATTTCTGTGTTCTGACTTGCAATTGGCGAGCAAAGTTGCACAAGGAGATTCCATGATATTACGCCTTTTAATAGTTATTCATTATTTGGAAAATCTATATTAGCAAAATTAAAAAATTGGTTACTTTCACTGCATTTTATCGGAGATTTGAGCGGTGGATCTCATGATCGGAAAACTTAAGTGGCATGTTTTCAGGGCCCGGCATAGCACATTATGTAAATTTAAAACGGCAAAATTTTTTTATCGAGGCTGAATCAGAAAAAAATAGTATTCGAAAAAAGTGTTTCTTTTGGCCTCAAGAATCTATTGTAAAAATATATCTACAAGTCGAAGACTCACTTTGTAAAGTCTATTTAAAAATTGTTATCATCTCGGGCGGCTATGAAAATTTGAAACTATATTGGTAATATGCAATTAGTAGCAGGATGTTGAGGAAAAAGTTTGAGTAAACAGACTGTTAATTTTTCCAAATGTGTTCTGTTTGTATATATTCTTGAATCAATCGGAAAACTCATTTCGAATTTCAGTATTTCTTCAATCTTATGCAACTAAAAATCGTTAGTATTGATCACCAGGTAGATGAAGTGAATGAATCATATAGGAAATTGGCTGATGGATCACATTTGGGTATGTATATGTTAAATCCGTTTGTTTAAATTATAGATCCCAAGATTGAGGGTTGGAGGATAGAACTGTGAACCATATAGGTGAAAGAAGAGAAAAACATTGAAAAAGAGTACTACAACACAATGTATATTCTCAGAATTTCAGTTAAGTGCATGTTTAGTTCACCATACTGAAGAATGGGTGCCTTATCAGCTATTAAGGTGAATATTCAACAAACCAAAACATAATTAAAATTGTATTTTCCAATGTTTTCAAGAGTTTCAGTTTGATAATAAATATTTATTACGTTTCAACGTATATGATGAAAACTTTCTGTGATAAAATCTACAACAAAAACATGTTTTTTCCGGAATTGCTCTTATTGAGCAATCATTTATTTGATAAATATAACTAGATATTGTCAAACTTGACAGTTATATGTAACTGTTGTGCTTTAAATATTGAATGCTTTTCTAGCTTATATTTATATATTTTCTGTGATAGTGCTATAGAAATTTCAAGTTACTTATTGTAACTAGAAACTTACTGGACTTTCAAGAGGCCAGCTGAGATTACAATAATTCTTCAACTGTTACTACATTGATGCTTAGCCACAAGTCAACAGTTCGAAAAAAAAATACTTACCTCGAATGAAATCATCACAAATATCATTGGTTCCATATACCACGTCATGAACGTTTGCATCAAGTTGAGGAGAATTTCTGAGTAACGCATGCTTTAGACAATAATCGATTGTATAACTTTTGTAGGGCTGTATGCTGTATGGGGTATGGGACATGATTTCGATAGTTTACAGGATGATCTAAAATAAATCCTGAAAATATTTCTGAAGAAAGCTGTCCAGTTTTTCAAGTTTAATTCAACCATATTTTGTTTTTTGATATCATGAATATGTCATTCATGAAAATATGATGTTGAAATCTCCACAAACAATATAATATCACAACCCAAAATAAAAAGTGCATTTCCGATAACTGGTACAACTGAATGAAAAATTTAAGTTTTTCAGAATTATTAGGTTTGTGGTAATACATAATATATTATTCGCAATCTTCGATCGACCAATTTCTATATTTTTGATGTAATTTTCAAGAAATGCTATTTTTATGTCTCTTCTGGATAAGTTTCCAATATTGAATATTTTCACAGGTTCAGTTTTTTGTTAGTGTCGATCTTATGTAATCTTGTGTTTTATAAACAGTTCTTATGTTAATCAAATTCGATTGGCAGTTGCCTTGTTGTTTCTGCTCATTATTACACATATTTTTTTCAAATTTGATATTGTTTTCTGGATAAAATCTGCCGAATAGGTACTGATTATCCCCAAAAAACTTTCGAAATCACCTTCATTCTTTCTAATTTAGGGTGTTGATGAATCACCCTAAATGAGCCGCATCATGAAGTATTTTCATAATATCTATCTGTTTTGACATTTTAAATTTTTTAAAAACTCTGATGAAGTAACTTGATTGTTTCGTTCTGAGACTGGAAGTTCGCAATAATCGCATTTTCTTCCCGGAATATATTACAATTAATAGTCCAAATTATAAAAAAAGGACGAAACCTAAAAATAAAAGTTGAGAATTGATGTGTTCGAGATTACTCACTCTGTATAGTCGCCCTACATCTGAATTTCTCAACGAGCAACATAAAGCCTCAGTTGAGGGAGTATATCGTCTGTGCTCTGGGGATTTCACCTGTTTATAAAGGATAATAAAGCTTTATTGCGGACCCTGACAAGGCGCCATATTTTCCTCAGAGGCTACCAACAGGAATGCCCTCTAATTCCGCCAGCTCCTGGTAAATTAAGTATACCTATCTTGCATTGGCGCCGGCTGGCATAATGAAAAAACCGCAGTTTTGAACTACATACGCGTGCTGAATGAATTAGTAATCAGATATCAAAATGAAAATTTAACCATATTGTTATATCGCCTGCGTTTTAAATCATATCGAGAAGAGGTCGAAGTTGTTAGAGAATTTGAGGTAATGTATGTTCATTTAACAACAAAAAATTAAAAAAGCGAAATCCAAAATAAAAAAATTTGTATTAAAAACCAAAAAAAGTTATTTCGTTTCTACAACAGAAAACCAGGCGGGTACCTACCTAGTACCACCTATCCTAAGTACAATGAAATGAAAAATATTAGAATACTGAAAAGTCCATCAAATTATAATGTACTCGCAATTCTTGTTATTTTCGGAGTTGGTGTCAGGAATCTTCTTCAATGATCTCCTTAATAATCTTCACAAAAAAGCTTAGTTTTCGAAATATAGTCCAACAATGAAAATGGGTAAGACAGTGAAGAATAAACCCGAAAACATCGTCTTCATAGACCCAAAAAAACATAGTTTCCCATGACCTATGAACCCCATTTTCAGAGCTAATATGACTACTTTACAGCTGCAGTAAATCTACACATTCTCTGTGATTTCACATGCACAGTTGATCTGGAAAGCATTTGTTCCTAAAAATGAACGTTACGAAAAAATAAAACGATGATGAGTCACAGTTCAAGTTGAAACTCTGGTTTTATTGATTGAATCTAGAATCTAGATATAAAATGTGTCAACCTTCTTGAGGAGTATTTATGTGAAGAATGTGATGCCGTTTGTTTCAGGATATTGGTGCAATCAAGGGGGTTAAACGTGACGATGTAAATCGAAGACGCCTCGTAAATCGTTTAATGTAATCTTTCCTTACGTCTTTAACCTTGTTTCAACTAATATATTATTTAAATGAAGGTAGGTTTTACAGCAATGATATCCAGCTGGTGAAATCCCATACAGTTTGAATTCGAAATGAATAAAATTGGCTGATAAAGCTGTATAATTCTGTTCTTTGTTCTATTGAATTTTTTCCTCATTTGTTCCTCTTCTTAATGTGGAAGAATTTATATCAATGTATCAATTTGAAATGAAACCATTTCCCCATTCAAAATAAAAAATATGCAAAAAATGAATACACTTTGGGTTTTATTTTTATTTCATCTACAATCTACACTGGAACACTTATAGATAACTTTATACTGCTTCAATTGGATGGAACTATCCAGAAGTTATCAGTCATATCAGTGGCGCACTCATGGGGGCAGCTCTCTCACAACCTGACGTCATATTTACGATTATGGTTTCTGACAAGTTGGCTCATATTTCATCAGCGAAATAAGCATGAGCCTCCTTAGACAGGAAACTTTTTAATTCTCGAATCAATATTTTTATTTCTGGATATGAGGGGCCTTCTAAACAGAAGCAATAGGACCCCTTGAAAACAAACGAATGAAATATTCCAACATTGTTTTGTACCACGAGATGTGGCGGAATGAACGGATTTGACACATAATTAGAGAAAATAATGTATGATACTCGTACAGAAGGCTCATTCTAACACTCGTTCATTCCTAAACTCGCAACTTCGTGGTTTGTTCTTGAATTTTGAACTCGTATAAGAATATCAATGACCTCTGCACTTGTATCATGAATAAATATTAAGAAATTCTATTAATGAAAATGACTTACGATGCTATACAGGGTGTTTCACGAATTATTGTACAGGCTTTCAGGGTAGATGCAGGACATTTTGGTGATTCTGAGTCAGTGTTAGAAATATGTCCTAACAATATTCGTTTAAGAGATACAGGATGTTTAATGTATTTTCACAGAAATTTTCAATTGGCATAACTCTTGAACACCTGCGTGGATCTTCATGAAAATTTCAGGGAATGTGTAAGGGCCATTGGCAAATGTTCACACACAATGGCTTCCTGATAGCGCAGGCCCGGACTGAGAAAATGATTTTCTTTATTCCACATCTTATAAAACACCCTGTACATCAAATTTTTGAAAAGCAAAATTATCCTCAGATTCTACAATAAATACTCTTTCAAACAAGCCTATCATGATCAATGGCACACTTTGCATCATCATATTATGAGCCATTGAATATTTGGAATTTTCAATTTATAGTAAACACGGACCAGTAAATCTCCGAATAATGTGTTAATTCATATCGAATGAATTTAATTTCCCAGTATCATGACTTAAGGCAGCGTTTCTCAACCTGTGGGGTGCACCCCCCTAGGGGGCGCGAACATACCAAAGGGAAAAAATAAATATTATTTGAAAAAATTAATAACTGACTGAAATCAGACACAAACACACACACAAAACGAAATAAATTTAGACATCTTATTTACACTCTCGGAAAGAAATTCTTTCACACCCCTTCCTCTATCAATTTTCGTACGTGATTTGTTCTCGAAAAGTTCCTATTTCTTTTTGACAGCTTTCATTAGCCTTTCTTTCTGGTACCATTATTATTTTACCATGTGAGAAGTCACATGCAGCTTGAATCGATCTATAGCTTCAGATATCATTTATTCTCAATGCTATGTGGAAGATCACAGAAGAAATTCGTTCATTCTGAATTCAACCCATTTCAAAATCTAAGGGGCTCCTGATAAAAATTTTGACGTTTCAGACCATTGTCAGGTAATTGTTGAAATAGAAAAGTGGTAGATTGTTGTGTTTTCATAAATTTCAATACGAGATTCATCGAAATGCCATCATTCACGAATGCCGAATATACTGATATGTTGATAGTTTATAGATTTTGTAAGTGCAATGGTCGTGAAGCTGCTAGGGAATATCGAAGGCTATATCCGGATCGTCGAATTCCTAACCACCAAACATTCGAACATGTTAATCGGTCACTGGACACTTTCCGTCAGTAAGTAAACGAGAAAGAGCCAATTCGATGGTAAACCATGAAGAGATAATAGAAGCTGTCCGAGAAAATCCCTCAACCAGCACTAGGCGTCTCGGTTTAGTTTTAGGTTTGCCACATTGTCAGGTCTGGCGAGTTCTGCACCGTGAAAAGTGGCATCCATTTCATATACAATCCGTCCAAACCTTGGAGCCAGGCGATGAACTACCGAGGATGCGATTTTGCAGATGGATTTTGCGGAACCAACGAGCTATCTTCAGAACGCTTTTTACTGATGAAGCGACATTTACAAAAGATGGCATTTTGAATTTCCGCAATTCACATATTTGGTCCAGAGAAAATCCTAGAGGGACTAGGAAACGCAATTCTCAACATCGTTTTTCAGTAAATATTTGGTGTGGAATGTACAATAATCTCTTAATTGGACCATATATTCTTCCACACCGGCTGAATGGATCGACATATTTACAATTTTTAGAAGAGTCGTAGCCAGGGCTCTTGAATGATGAAAGCAATGTTCCAAGATGAATGTACTTCCAACATGATGGAGCTCCAGAACATTTCACCCGTGAAATTGTAGCGCATTTGAATGCAGTTTATCCGGGACATTGGTTTGGTAGAGGGGGACCTCATGACTGGCCTGCAAGATCCCCTGATCTTACATGCATGGATTATTTTCTTTGGGGACACTTGAAAAATGAAGTTTACTCCGAAGTAATCATAGACAGGGAACATTTGATTAATCGTATTCAAGCTGCATGTGAAGCAATACGAAACAGACCAGAAATTCTGAAAAAAGCTGTAGCTCATTTGATAACACGAGCTAGAAAATGTTTAGAAGAAAGAGGGGGTATTTTCGAAAACAAGTTATAATTTTTTTCTTATTTATTGTCCATTTTTTCCAGTTCAACACAACATGTTCATAAGATACATTTCACATTTTTTTCTTAAGTACATTTTATAATAGTACAATTAAATGTTCAATGTTAAATCAAGTTTTCGATTAAATTTAGTTTTTTTTTAGAAATATTAGATGTTGCTGCCATGCATCCGTGTTTCACTTATTCGAAGAAAGAATTGTCAAAGTCTAATAATTCGAAGATGAGTATGTCCCCCAAATCCATGTATTGGATGGAATAAGATGAAGTACAATACCTAAGTAATGTTACTAAGGCTTTCAATCGATTTAATTATGAATCAATTCATTATTCGGAGATTTACAGGTCCGTGTTTACTATAAATTGAAAATTCTTAATACATAATCAATGGCTCATAATATGATGATGCGAAGTGTGCCATTGATCCTGATAGGCTTGTTTGAAAGAGTATTTATTGTAGAATCTGAGGATAATTTTGCTTTTCAAAAATTTGATGTACGGGGTGTTTTATAAGATGTGGAATAAAGAAAATCATTTTCTCAGTCCGGGCCTGCGCTATCAGGAAGCCATTATGTGTGAATATTTGCCATTGGCCCATACACATTCCCTGAAAATTTCATGAAGATCCATGCAGGCGTTCAAGAGTTATGCCTATAGAAAATTTCTGTGAAAATACATAAAACATCCTGTATCTCTTAAACGAATATTGTTAGGACATATTTCTAACACTGATTGAGACTCACCAAAATGGCCTGCATCTGCCCTGAAAGCCTGTACAATCATTCGTGAAACACCCTGTATATAGAAAAAAATTTAGAGGAAATTTACCAAATTTTAACGATGAGGTTATTGATCAGTTTGCTGCGAAGAAAGAACGAAGAATGGATCCCAAAAGGAGAGACTTCGAAAGCGTGAGTGTTTGAATTGCCTTCTGCCACGAGCATTAGACGATAATTTCTCTATTTCAATCAAGTTTTGTGAAATTCGTATTGTATCTTGCCAGGTGGTGTGACATTTCTATTGTATCTTGATTTGATTGTAATTTGATTCGGAGATCAGTATTGACAACCACAAAACGAAAAATATAACTGAAAAAAATGCTGTAATGAGTTCATCACACCACGGCTGCTAGTACATACTGTAATGAACTCAATACGATACTGAAATAGAAATATATATGTACCTTTCTTGTCGAATAAAATAAATAGCTTTCTTTTATTTTTGTTAACAACCGCTTCTAAGGCCCACGAGCCGCCACTGTCCAACTCACACTAACGGCCTCAATGAAAATGTGTGAATTTTTTTGTTGAACTTTTTGACACTTTGAAACGCGGGAAAACATATCATGGCTATCTTGTTATCACTTAAAGTACTTTTCAACAATGTTTCTAAATTCTAGTTGTACTCCGAGAGACTAGGTATCACTCGCGGAACTGTAGTCACTTGTGGTAATAATAATATTAATAATAATTTATTAATCCTTAGAACCACATATTTACACAATAAATATAAATATAAACAGGTATAGGATATGTCATGAATACAAAAATTAACTATTATGATCAAAATATTGCACAACAGAGTAAAAGCATTTAGTCGATAAATACCTACTGTTCGGCAGATTTATTGAAACTTCTTATATTTTCAATTCTCCTTAACCCAATTGGAAGTGCGTTATATAGTTTGATTCCCATATATCTTAGTGATTTCTTAAATCCAGTCAGGTTGTGATGAGGAACAGTTAGATCATGTGATTGCCTTGTTGAATAATCATGATTGAAATTTAGTGGTAGAAATTTATCTAAGTTTACTTTAACAAATTTCAGTAATTCATATATTTAAATACAGGGTAAAATTGAAATTTTAAGTCTTCTTAATAAAGGTATACAAGATGTTCTTAGGGAAACTCCACAAATAAATCTGACTGCTTTTTTTTGTTGCTTAAATACACGCTCACTATGGGCAGCAGCACCCCAGAACAAAATACCATAAGTTATTCTAGAACGAATGTGGCTAGAGTAATATGACATGCATATATGTATTATCATTCGTAGTACTTCTAGTTCTAACATACGGAAAATAATTGGGAGCAAAAGTATTTAATGTGTTCTTTCCAGTTGAGGTTGGAGTCAATTACAATTCCTATAGAAACCTTGTAAACTCTACCTGTTCTATAGATTTAGAGTTAATTCGTATTAAAAAGCTTTTATTCTTATGGTCGCTGGTGTTTTAGAAGGAGAATTTTATGAATATAGTTTTACTGATATTGAGGAACAGCTCGTTCTCAGCAAACCAATTTGATAAACTACTGAGTCTTTCGTGTGAAACTAATTGAGCCTCTTGATCAGACTTTTCGGTACAGAGAAGAGTAGTATCATCAGCAAATATCACCAGGGTCAGCAATTACATTAGGTAGATCGTTGATAATTATCAAAAAAAGGAGAAAACCCAATATGGATCCCTGCGGAACACCACATTTTATATAAACAAGAGATGAACGCACTTAATTTATTTCAACGAATTGCATTCGGCCTGACAAATATGAATGGATTAATTGGTTTATATGGCCTCTTAATCCAAGTGACCTCATTTTCTTTAGAAGAAGTTCGTGCGACACTAAAGCAAACGCCTTGCTACATACTCAAAAGAGACATAAAAATCTGATTATACTCGCAATGTATCAATAAATAAAAATTGCTACGACCACAAAGAATTTCCAGCATTTTTCGGAACCAGAAACCGAAAAACAATTCCCATTTATACCTGTTGTTGAGCTGAAACGGTATTCGGGATAAAATCGCAATCATGTCCAGTTTTGTCAGCAATGATCAACGAGCCGTGGCAGATTTCACACAAGGCAGATCCCTTTGATGAATTTCATAAGGGATCAGTTGCTGCCGGCATACCTAAAACAGAGGACCGCTCCAACCCCATATAATTTCATATTAGGGAGCGAACTGTGATGTAATATTAAACATTATTTGCTCACGGCAAACACACTTGTGTAGCGGTCCATAATCTATTTGGATATTTTCGATATCCTAATCTTTGATTGTATTCAGATCCAATAATGCTGAAGATAAAGGCATTGATGTTTGATTTAGTTTTCATTTCATTCCATGAAATAATGGAAATACAGTAAAATCGCGTTAATATGAACACAAAAAATTTTGGTTTGTTCATATTACAGGATTTGTTCATATTTGTGAAGGTCAAGAAATATATTTTTTTTGCATGTTTTCTAGATTTAACCCCTTCAAGAATACATAAAAGTATAAATAATAATTATGCGTATATAGTTGAAAGAAAACTAGTTCAATGATCAATGAAAAAAGCCTTGAGATAGTTAAAGAATAATCAAAACTGATCAATCTTAAATAGAAGACTTTCTGGTTCGATCATTTGTAGAGAAACCACTTTCTCGTTGGACAAGAAACAATCTATATTGCTGAATTTCTATTACAGAATTTTGCCTTCTTTAGAGTGTATGTTTTGATCAATCTGAATGTACCGAATACTCTTTCCAGAACTTCTGTTTTTTCGGTCTTTTATAGAACAGACCCCGCTTTGCAGTCCCATCTATAGGGTTATAATGATATTAGATAAGTCTTCCGGGTTTATAAAATGAAGTTGAATAAATTCGAACTCCTGGATTTCAAGGACAATACAATAACTTTTAACTTTTCGGATGCTTCATGGCTCCTGAGAATCGGATCATTTTCAAGAAAGTTCTTGAGGTTTGAAATTCATTTGAAATTGTCAATATGCTTAGATCATTTCCATGTGTGTCGGCGAAACTTTAAGGTAGAATAATTACTAATAGACCACGGCTCCTCCAATCCCGAATTATTTCACCAGTAAGGATATTTTCTCATGAAGAGAAAAACATCTTGATTTTTCACTAACTTCTACCATTTCCTTAGCTCTAGTAGTACTCCTAGTAATAAAAATGCGAGACAACTAATGGAAGCACGAATCGGCAATGAATAAATAACCATAAATCGTGAAAACCGATTAATTAAAAAATAGAAAAGTTACAACAAATTCACATTAGTGAGATTATTCTTTGTTCATATTACAGAGTAGTCAATGCAAAAAATTTTGTGTTCACATTACGGAGTAGTTCATATTGACGCGTGTTCATACTAACTCGATTGTACTGTATTTCTATTTCTACCAGCAGAGTAGATAACTAGCACGAAACTTGACAAACTCAGCCTTCCTCATCTATTACAAAATTATTGGCAAGTGTGATCATTTTGTCAAAATAAAGAAACAAACAACAAATTAAACTTTTTAGGTTTTCGTCTCCCAGTCTCTGGAACAAAAATCAAATAGAAAAATTAAGTAGAAGAAAGACTTGTGCACTAGTATATCTATGCATATGGGCCGAAACATGTCAACACAATAAATTGAATAGTCCAAATACACTTTAAAAAATACTCTTTATTCATTTTCACACTAATATAATACATAATATAAACGTAACCTAGAATAGTATCTATTTTTTTTTCTAGGCAAATTAATTCGATTTTGTCGAGCTCAGAACAAGTTATACTTATAAAGTTATACGAATTTTTGTTTACTTTTTTTAAATTGGAACTTGAGATGCGTCTGTACTTTCAAGACCTGCCGAGAGGACAATAATTCCATCTTTTTTTAAACATAGATGAATTCAAAATAGTAAGTAATAATCGGAATGAATACCATTTTCAATTCCTAGACAGATCTGTATCATGCGTTTGGAGAAATGATATCAGATTTTGTCACTGATAGAAGAGCCCTATTTGGCATCGTCAGTATCCCATATAACCGAGGGACAAAATCTTTATAAAAAACTTTTATATTTGAAGCAACTAGTTGTGACGTACTGAGTAAAATTTTTCAATGTGATGACATCCAATACCGTCAAAAGAGAAGTCCCACATCTCCAATCACATGGTAAAATGAACACCTTTTTTCCCTCCTTGAGATTTTAGCAGTGCTCCTAAATCAGGAAATAAATAATCTCGGAAATAACATAATACACCTCCCTGGTTGGTTTTAAATTTCTGAAAAACAATATAAACCACAAAATGTTTTAGTTTGGCATAAGTGGTCATTTATGTTCCATTTCAATGTTTCGGGAAGCCTTCAACAACAAACGAGAAGGCTATGAAACCATGGACTGTGATGGAGAAACGCGATAACGATGAGAAAAAAACAGATAAATTGAGCTTAGACTGAACCTTGATTTAATTTTAGACTGTATTTGGTGGAGTTCTCTCCGATCGAAGATCGCAAAAAAAACACTTCGGTTTTCTGTTGCTAACACACTGATTATGAAACAAAATGTTGTTTCGTTTTCGGAGAGAGGTTTACCTCTATTCATAGAGGAACACGTTCGAGCTGGCAAATTTGAGCACATACGACAATTGACAGGGCTCTTCCTTACATTTTTTGGAATCAGCCCTACTACTTGATTTCAGACGATAAACGATAACAATACGACGACTTACTTCTCCGTTACTTCAAACCATGAATTAGGCATGATCTATTGTTGAAACCATGTGGTTTATATGAGGACCACATAAGTTCATGAATATGACGTATTTCAGGAAATATTTTTCGTGTAATATTCAAACGTTGCGCAATCTGTTGGGTCGACAAAGCGACTATTCTTGTCCGGTCAAACTGAGATTGGATGTCCTGATGGCCTTTTCCACAAAATATTTTCAATATTACAACTCTCGTTATTCGCTGAAATCTGATTAACTTCGAATACACCTGTATTCTTCCGAAAAAGAAACAGTTTTTCGTGATTTATTGTTTCCATTTAATTGATGTGAATTGAAGATTCCACACACAAAAAAATGTCATGTTACATTCGACAAGTTGGGAGTTGTAATGGGGGGGTTAACTCTTTCGGCGATATATGTATATCGGAAATTCAATATATTTTTGGACATTTCAGCGGCACCTACTTTTTTGGTTTCAAAGAGGTAGGTACGGTATCCCCGATGATTTTTGAGTTACAAAATTAATTATTTCAAATAAATAAGATTTATTGCCCTTCAAAGTTCGAGTTCGATTTGACAGAATATTTGAGATTGTTCACATATACTAACTGACAAAGAAACTGCAACCCAGAAGGAGCTGTTTAGATTATAATTTTTTCATTGGAGAAACATAGATAGTATAGCAGAGACTAAACGATTGAAATTTGGAAAAAACAAATCGGTTTTTTCGGTTTTTTTAAATATTGTAGTCGTTTTTCCCAATTGTTTAAATTTCACAACAAACCAACTGTCCGGGGAGATCCAAAATTGATGTTTAGTTGTTGTTAAAACGCCTAGAGCACTTGTACGCAGAATTTGTCGCCAGCTAAGTCAAAGAAGTGAAAGAAAATCATTGGTCTACGGGAGGCGGGGTTGTCATTTCGAGGAATCCCTAACCGTACGAACAGAAATCCAACTACTTTTATGAGGGGTTGTCAAGAGTGGTTTGATAATGCCCCCACAATCGAAGAAGAGGCACAAATGAAGTTCAAGATCGACGTCTAAGACTTATCGCCATTTAAAGACCGATTTGCGAAAACTCGATCTTTGGCTAATAAGTGGTTAGGAGAACAAGACCACCCTGTAACTGTTCGAATGGTTTACCGCCGGATGAGGTCTTTTGGTATGTCCTCCATTACCTTAACTCTCCCGAGAATCCAATACTTCAGCAAGATGATGCTCTACTCATGTTGCCCGAGTTAGTTTAAACTTTTTAGAAGCGACCCATTCGAATCTTTTGCCATGGCCGCCCAGATCGCGTGAACTTTCGTCTATAGAGCTTGTCGGAAATCATGGGTAGAAGGATAGGAAATTTACCTTTGGCAGCTCTGAGACAAGAAAAACAGATAGCTTGGGATAGTATCCCTCAAGAAGAAATAGATCATCTTCTTGAATCAATGCCAAGACGTGTTGGAGAGTTTATAGATAACCGCGGTGGACAAACACATTATTAACAAATTAAATTAAATATACGTGTGGCACTCGAGGACTGCCGCGGTAAAGCTATTGCATAGCATCTATTCAAAAATAAGAAGATAATATTGTTGATTTAATTTTTTTTTTTTATTTATCTTACAATACAAGTACCTAGGTTATTCAGGAATGTTTATCATTGAAACTATACGTTTATGGTAACTGAAATAAGAAACATAAGTTTGAGACTTAATGTCTTCTAAATATACCGCGTCAATAGTGGTCCCATATTATGTTGTGGATTCTTTTGGATCATTATTCATTTTTAAATTCAATTTTTCCGGAAGAAAATTTGTCAACCGCTCTGATTTTTTATCAGCGAAGTTAATGTTGAAATCGCCAGCCAAGATAAGTGGAAATTTATTACCATTTATACCAAGTATTTTCGACCCTTCTACAGTGTACTCCAGTGAAATGCGATGAATAATATGCTCTACCTCGTCCAATTTTGGATTCGGAGAAATGTAAATTGCTACCATGACTATGTGTTTGCATAAACATGCACAAATATCTCCAACAAATGAGCGTCTACATTAACATCGCTAACGTCTTCAATATTTATTTCAATATTCGGAGTCATAATATTAATGACATTATTACTATTTTGCTACCCCACCTTTTGGAACAGTATCTCGTTTGAATTGAACAATATAATTAAGATTAGGTATTTCAATCAGATTATCACGCGTCATGCATGTTTGGGTAAGAAGTAACACATTGGTTTGTCTCGTAACTGAATCTTGTAAATCGTATTTGTGACTATGTAGACTTTGGCAATTGAAAGTCATTATTGAAATGCCATTTCTATTACTAATGAAATCTAAGACACTTTGAGCTATCGTCTGAATACTATTTAAAGACAGTCTTATGAATTCTTGCAACAAAGATGCAGTCGATGCAGCTTGTCTTCGATTATGATAAAACTTTAATGTAGAATTATCATTTTTTGTCGAGTTTTTTGTCGTAATATACAATTTTTCAATATTAGTCACCCGAGAGAGTGCAACATAGACGAGTTCCTGAGAATGTGATTTACTATACTCATTTACTATTTCGTCAAAAGTTCCACCTTTCCACTTATTTATAGTTAGAGCAAGAGCTGAAGTTAATGGAAAATGTTTGCGTTTGGCCATACATTTTCTATCCGATGTTAATGAAATATTTGCCGTTTGTATAATTCAATGGGAACAGCGAGATTGCCGACTCCATTTTGCACTGCTAGAGTGGCTGCACGCATCAGTCTCGTCGAAAGCACCCAAACACCGTCCCGAGTCCCGAAGTCTGCCGAACTGAACCGACGATACACGGCTGTGTTAGGTTTTTTCGTTACGGAATTTCTACATTCGGTCGCCGCGCTCAAAGCCTGAGATAAAAGCTATACAATAGCTTAAAAATTGTAACCACTTCGGTTTTTCTCCGAATGTTAATCATTTACTCCTTGTTATACAACTTATGTTTTACTAAAAAAAATTTTAATTTGAACAGCTTTATTAGTTAGTATATTTTGCACTTTCCATTGTCAAATTCTCTTCATCGAATTCTCTATATGTGAGTAAAATATTTGGTCCCAAAATGAACGTCTAGAAACGATAGAAAAAAAGGGGACAAGTCAAGTAATCTTTGAAGAACCTCAGAATTTCATCTCTCGTGTCGCCATGTCGTAAGATTCCTTTGTCTCGTGCTGAGTGACCTGAGGGGGCGTAAGTTACGTCCCCTACAGCCGTCCCCAAGACTCGGGGATGGCATCTCGCCCTTCGGTCTATTAAAATTCTCCGGGCGAACGACTCGCACCGTAGCAGCGCGCAACTGGCGACATTATTCACATGTAAATGGCGACACGCGTTGCCGCGATCGTAAAGGAGGTTGATGAGAAACGATGGGACACGGGATTAATTTTTGAGATGAAATTTCTGCCCAGAATAACATCGCCTTGAACTCTCGGAAGGAGAGGAGTAACTGCGTCGTCTTCTTAACAGAACAGAGTTATCGATTTTACTTGGACGTCCCGAATTGTTGGAATCACTGGTTGAGGAGTGGAAGACTAACCTTCACTTAGTTGGAAATACTATACATAGTGTCCTACCGGAAGTGCACATAAGAAATTTATGGAGAAATTATAATTTTCCTCACTTCCAAGTTTTGTGGGAACATATAAGCCAAGTAGACCTTTCTATGATATATTTTCGAATATCAATGACTTCCGCTTTCACCTTATTTCTAATAAGGTATATTCTGAACACTTGATTGGTATTTATGACATGAATCGTAAGTCATTGAAGTAGTGAAAAAAAGTTTTTTATCGTATGCTTATGACCATTGCAGTGAACCAGTGCATGAATTGTTTGTAGGAAAACACGTCATAAGAAAATTTCATTCCGAGATTTTCGGATTAAACTTGTAGAGTCAATGATTACGGAAGTTCTAAAACATGCCAAGGTTGTTAGAAAACGTCAAAGATACGGCGGACCATTAAAATCTTCCAAAGGGTTATTGAATGGTGGGGATCATGTCTAAAATCGAGGCCAACTTGTAGGCAATGTTTCAGTTGAGAAAATATAAGAGAAAAAAACGCGAACTTTTGTTCAGCATGCAATGTTCATTTGTGCAAAAATTGTTTTTACAATTTTCTTACATAATAATTTGTTTTGAATAAATATATAATGAGTACCATTCATTTAAATATGTGCGGTACAAAATTCACACTGGGATATGTGTCCCATCACCCTCCTTAAAAATAAAAAAATAAATGAACTATATTCCTATTCATATTTCATATAGGTTCCAAATATCTAGGTATATTGTGTTTTTTGTTCTCCTGTCTGATATCTATCATTTCGAAATTTCAATGTTTCATTGTAGGTTTCTACTGGTGAAACTCTCTTGAACATAAAAATTTATTGTTTCAAACTAACCTTTTGCTTGAGAAGGTATAATAAGGAACGCCAATAACTTTTGATTTCAATTTTATTTAAGTTAATCAAATGGATATAATACTTTTGAGCATGTGAGTTATTCGTACTTTCATGTATTTTTTTGCTGGAAAATAACTGGTTTGTATCAGGCTGGATTACAGATTGATTTGTGATTTGTAATTTTTATTTATTTATTTAACACTGCTAGCGTAGGAGTGACAGGAAACCCCCAATATAATAATATAATGTATAAAAACAACAACATAATATACGGAAAGTAACAAGCTTTTAAAACACATGAGCTGCTCACAATATAGACGACGTATGGAAGATCTCTCTCAACTTGGAAAGTGTTCTAATTTTGAATGATCGCAGATAAATCGAAAAAAAATCTATATCACCGTATACAGCGTTAAAATCGAGGATACGAGAAGAAAACAAGTGTTTGCTAAAGCTATAGCTAATTATAATTAGTTCTATTGTTCCGAAACAACTGAAAATTCCTTATCTGTCTACACGTAATATTGAAACCAATTTTCTTGATCATTGGGAAACCCAATTGTTTTTACTCACACACAATTGTGAGGAAAAAATAAGTGAAGTCTAACAAGCATTCCCTATATCTAAAATGTACCATTTTCGAGATACCTATTCAGAAATAACTGTTACTTTGAACAATGAATGAATTTTTGAGAAATGTCAACAACAGAAGCGTGGAAAGATATTCTGAAGAAAGTCAGAGATTTTTATGAATGGGCGAGCATAGATCATATTATGTTCGTAGCAGTTTTTTCTGAATATCTCGAAAATGGTACATTTTAGATATATTAGGGAATATTTGAAAGATTCCACTTATTTTTACCTCACAAATTGATATGTAGGTAAACAAATTATGTTTCTTTTTGGAAAAATCGAATTTTGGCTTTTTTTGAATTCCAACTTGGACACTCTCATTATACCCTCCAGTATATCAAAACGTTATTTTTTCTACAGATTGACGACTAATACCTTTTCGGTAACACATTTGAAAAAAAATTGAGATTGTGCGTTGCGCTTTCATTGAATTCTCAGTGTTCCACAAGCCTCAATTTGTATTTTTTTTCGAAAAACAGTGAATAACTCGCAATCAGCTCCAGATTACTATAGGGAATGATACATAAAATGAATGTGGCATTTGAAGATCTATCCGCAAAAGTCATAATAAAAAAGTTGATACCATTTCCGATGAAAGCGGAAATCATCAATTTTTTAAAATATATCATGAATGAAGGTCTACTCAGCCTATATCCTCACACAAAATTTGAAATATATCGAATTATTATTTCTCCATGAACTTCTAATGGGCACTCCCGGTGGGACACCTGTATAATAATAATAATAATATTTATTTAATCCTGCTGACATTTCATGAAATGTATAGGACAAGTCAAGTTCAAAACAACAATAATCATACAAAATTTAAAATCAAAGTAATACAAACTTTCTATCCTCTAAATATTCCTCTATTTTATAATAGGCCTTTTTCAACAAAATACTTTTAATCAATTTTTTGAATTTTATTTTATTTAAACTTTTCATGGAATCAGGTAATCTGTTGAAAAGTTTAATGCCCCTATAAGATGGGGAAAACTCAAATTTAGTTGTTCTGTGCTGTGGTAGACATAACTTTCTGAGATTTCTGGTACCATAATTGTGGAAATCAGATAACCCAGCAAATTTTTGTACATTCTCTTTTATGTACAAGAGACACTTATATATATAGATACAAGGAACAGTTAGTATATTGTGTTCAACAAAAAATGGCTTACATGAGTCTAGCGGTCTTATGTTGAAAATCATACGAATAATTCTTTTTTGGGCTACAAGTATGCGGTTCACTTCTACGGAAGTGCCCCATAACAAAATATTGTACTGTAAATGACTGTAAACTAAGCTATAGTAAACATTTAGGATTGACTCTATAGGCAGAGATCTTTTCAACTTACTAATAGCAAAATAAGATTTATTAAGCTTTTCACAGAGCTTATTTATTTGTTCATCCCACTTCAAAGTATGGTCCAGATAGATTCCCAAAAATTTAACATTTTCACTGGACACAATTTCAGTATTTTCGAATCGAAGTAACAGTGAACTGATATTTCTTACCCCACAAGAAATACAATTTGTTTTTTCAATATTGATAATGAGCGCATTATCATGACACCACATACTAAATCCCTGTAGAAGCTCATCACAGCAGGAAATTAATTTACTACTATTTTCGCAAGATACAGCAATTGATGTGTCATCTGCGAATAAAATTAATTTAATGAAGGCACTCATATTTAGATGATCTGGCAAATCATTGACAAAGAGAATAAATAAAAGAGGTCCTAATACTGAGCCTTGAGGGACCCCAATATTTAAACAATGCTCTTGTGAATACGATTCACCTACTCGACAAACAATTGTCCTATCTGTTAAATAACTATGTATCCATTCCAAGAATACTCCTCTAAAACCAAGGTTATAGAGCTTTTCCATCAGGAACGGTATACTAAGACAATCAAATGCACGCGATAAGTCAAAAAACAGTCCAGCAATGCAATTACCATCATCTAGACTTTTATAGACAAATTCTACGAAGGAAAGAGCCGCTGTTTCAGTAGAACAACCAGATCTGAACCCGTGTTGACAATTTGTGATAATATTAAATTTATCCAAATAATGGACAATTCGCTTTAAAACTAGTTTTTCAATTACCTTTGATATTGTACTCAGGATGGATATAGGTCTATAGTTTAGTACATCGTTAACGTCATTTCGTTTATGGACAGGAATGACAGTACTCTTCCTCAGAATAGATGGAAAAGTTCCTGATGATACCGACATATTTAACAAATGAGCAAGGTGATCAGCAACATAATTTGCCGACGCTTTCAGTATTCTTGAAGAAATTAAGTCAGTTCCAGTACTTTTTTTGTTTTTTCAAAGAGATTATTATAGTTTGAACTTCATCACTAGTAGCCGGAAAAAAATAAAAACTATGCAACACCATTTTCGATGTTGTACAAGATTGGGATATAGTATCCCCATAATATTGCTGAAGGCTAACAGTCGCAATTTTCGAGAAATGCTCAGCAAAAGCCTCTGCAACTATCACAGGTTCTGCACACAGATTTCCATTCAATTTTAAAGTGATTACTTCTTGTTTTGTACCCTTTCTACCAGTTTCCTCATTGACAATCTTCCAAACAGTTTTATTCTTATTCTCCGATTTTTCTATGATTTTAGCATAGAACTGAGATTTAGTATGTTTGAGTAGTGAATTATAATACTTTTTATACGTGTTATACATTGTCAATGTTTGTTCGGATTTCAATTCAGAGTGAAGCCAGAATAAATTTTTCAAATGAACACTTGCATGTCTAACTTCCTCTGTGATCCAGTTTTTATTAGAAGTGATTACAGATTTTAAAGGAAATTTTTCATCTATCAGATATGTCATAACATCTATGAATAGCTGAAAAGCAGAATTTGCATCAAAACTTTGATAAATATCATCAAAATTAACCTTGGACAGACTTGTAACAAAATTCGTATATTGATGATTTGTAAATTTTCTAACAAATTTTAAATGGCTCAAACTCGGATTTTTAATGTTTGTAACATCATTGAATACATATTCTAACGAAAGAACTTTATGATCACTAATATTTGGTTCGAGTACTCTTGTTTTACATGAGCCCTCGTTTGTATTACTCAGAATGTAATCTACTTTTGATATTGACGTATGACCTGAAATATTAGTGAATATTCTAGTTGCATCCTGAGACGTTACATGGAGATCGAAGCAAAAGAGTAAATCAATTAATGATTTTCTGAAATTACAATTAGTTTTCAGAAAATCAACATTAAGGTCTCCACATACAAATAGTGCATCAACCATCTTACTGCATAGTTCCAAAACTAATGTGAATTTCCCTAAAAAACTCTCAAAGTTTCCCGTTGGGGGTCTATAAACACTAACAACACCAATCCCGAAATTATGACAGAGCACCTTAACACCACACACTTCGAAGTGGAGTTCCTCTGCATACCTCGAAACTGGTAAATTTTTCACCTGAAGGTCAGATTTACAATACAGCATTGAGCCTCCATGCTTTCTAGTGGGCTGACAGAAGAAGTCAACCAGCCGATATCCAGGAAGCACCATCAGCTCAATATTTTCCATAGTGCACCAATGCTCGGCGATACTTATCACGTCAGGATTTTCTTGTGATACAAGCACTTCTAAGTGGTTCAATTTGTTGGTTATACTTTGAATTAATCTGCATAATATTAAGTTTACGATTTATTTGTTCTTTGGATAAGTCTGAGATTAAATTGTCACCACCACACCTTTTCAAGTCGACTTGGGTTGTAGGGTGCGACGCTGAAAAAAATGGTGTACAGTAACGTTTTTTGGCCAATAAGATGCATCAAGGGCTTTTTCAAGTTGACTCCTAGGTATTAAAATCTTAAATGACGCATAACTCTCTGGGAACCTTGATTTTAATGGTTCACATTTTATATCTTTAAAATTAGGTTGCAGAAAGGCCATTAAATCTTCGGATTTTGTGTCAGGCCTCAAGTTTGTAACGTGCAGTGCCTTATATTTTTCTATACCTTCGATGGCAGATGTCCCAGAAAAATTCCCTACCACCAATGCTGGTCTAGTAGTTTTTTTAATTTTCTTATGAGTTATAGTTTGCCATTCAGAATCTATTTGTTCTGTCTTATTCTGAGAGAACTGTCTAGAGGTAACCTTCTCATCAATCACCAGCTTCTGTGCTGCTTTTACCGCTTTATCAACATCAGCTAGCGAAATATGATTATTCGATTCAGTTTTACTATGATTTTCAAGTTCATTATCACCGGTACCCACATTTTTAGAACCACTGACATTTCTTTTAGTAAACATACTTTTATCGGCTGAAGTTGATTTCACCGGCATATGTTCCTTACGTTTATCAGAGATTGACTGTTTATCATGGATGTTTACCTTTTTCTTCAATTCAGAAACTTCTTTCTCCAAATTTGTGATTTTATATTTTAATAATGAAGAATTTTCTACGAGAATAGAATTCCTTGCTTCTAATTCTTCGATTATTTTTAGTAAGAGATCCTGATATGTAGAATCGCTCGATATTTTCACATTTTCAGTTCCAGAATCACTCGCCGCATCTCCGTTATTTTGATCCATAATTGTGTTAATCAGATCTTCATCACAACATTTCTTGACCTTAGAGCCACATCTAGGGTGATAAACTTTGGAGCAAGTATTGCACTTGAATCCAATTTTCACTAATGATTGTTTACATACACCGCATTTAAAATTTTCCACTTGAAGAGCATCGCTCGCACCACCTTTCTTAGTCGCGGTCATCATGACGAACTGATATGTATAGGTATAGTGCTATTACAAATGCTGCGTTGTAACTATTTTCTGATCTCACAATATCGAATTAATATAATTTTCATCATAAGTTTTCAGATTGAGGAATGAATTTGCAAGCTTTGATTTTGAAAAGGGCCTGAAAGTCGTCTGTACCTTGTACCAAGTTTCGTGCCACCATACAATCAGAGAAAAGCGGTGAATTTTTCTTATTCTTCCATTAGATTCCACTCTGATTGGATCAGATTCTGTTAAAATGCGTATTTCCCAGCCGAACATTAACTCATCAATTAATTACTCTGCTCACAGTAATACTGGAACATAAAAACGACATAATGGCAACCCACCCAAGACCTACGACCCTTATAAACAGTTGCGTGTAATTTTATGTGTTGCCAATTTAGTACGTGCGGCTTTCTAAATATTTGTTATAGTCCTCTATATATTTCATATAATAGCTCTAACTGATGTGTGTTATAGGTCTTTTGGTACCAAATTTCCAGAATACTTCAGTAATATATATCAACGTCTACCAAATGAAATAAAAGGCGAACATTCGCTGTTTTATTGAATCACAATTATTTTTTGTAGATATTCTTCATTGTGTTATGTCATAAGAACTTTTTCGTTTCGTTTTCTGTCTTCGTTAGTTGCAGTTCATCTTCGTTTCGAGAACATTCACATTATTCATTCATCCAACTCAACGTTTCAACAACAGATTACGTTTCTATCATTATTCTGAAGTCAATAAATTGAACCAGAACAGCTTTGCGTAGAGAATAATAATAAAATAATAATATTGAAGCCATATCAAATAATATACTATTCAACTGAAAAGGAGTTTTTATATTGGGATTCTCGTTCTCAAAATTTAATACTTACTCCTGCTGCGGAATCTTTTTGAAAGTGTAAGTTTGAAAGGTAAAAAACAACACTCGAAACTCCAATTTCACTTTAATGACTTTTTCTTCTAAAGACTGGGGTCATTCAATTCCTCTAGCGAAGTTGCTAAAGACCCCAGTATCAGAATTCCGATTTTCCACCTAAGCGCGGAATAAATTCACCATTTCCAGACTTTGGATCCACCCGGTATAATGAGTGGGCTTTCCAGTTCACCTGAGTTGCGATAAAGACTTTTTTATCAAAATAAATATATGAGTGAAATCAATATAATTAACGTCATGTTGATTTCCCTCTTTTGCGGATTACAATCCTGCAGTTGGTAATATTTCATTAACTCTTGCATTGGTAACCCTATTTGCACAGATACTTGATTCGAGATCAGTTACTTGTTGCAGGTTTCGATAAACATTTGATAAGATAAAAGGAAAAATATTATTTACTTGCACAGGTGGATTCTTCTTGGTAAAACGCAGCTGAGTCCAATTATGGATTATGTTTTTATTAAATTTGTTGATGTATAATGATATATGAACGCATAAGGGTATCAATTTAGTTTTGATGTGTAACAAGCTGAAAATTTGTTAATAAGGTTGAACTGTGATGAGGAGAGACATCAATGAAGTAGTCATAAACAAAGATTATATAGTTAGAAAGATAGGAAACATCCTTATATCTGTACTACTTCAATCCGACTACGATTTTTGGCTAGTTTCTTACTTTTGACACTCAGGGGGCGCTGAAAACATTATTCAGTACAGAAAACTATTTTAATACTAGCGAAATTCGAATTATACTTCTCATAAATTTCCATTAAATTGAGTATTCTTTGTTCAGCTTTCAAAGAAACATCCTGATCGACAAAACAAAAGCAGGTCTCCGCTTTTTGATCAAGATGATATTTTTCATCCACACATTGTTTTGAATCAAATGAAATACGCTTCTGGATTCTCTATATTTTTTTTTTTTTTGAAATGATTGACTTAAATCAACTACAATACAATGTGACATGTTCTTTCGAGCATTTAGGCCGTCGTCGAAGATTAGTTCTCGACGTTTCGCCAGTTCGAGTGTCTGGCATCTTCAGGAGATAATAATATGGATTTGCTTCATAAATCGCATATCGTCGGCCTAATTCGTTAACCTGCCAAATCCATTCTAAATCAATGGACTTAGCAGGTCCATTTTTAACTCAACATTCTTAAATACGTCATTATATCCTGATTTTAATGAGATATCACACTAAAATTATGATATAATGTCAACCCGCATGTACTGAAAAATATTAATTTTGGAGTTATCATGTTTTTCCAAAATGCCACAGATATTCATTCAAGTATTTCTCTCAAAATTCACAACAGCCTACTAATAATCTCTATATAATCTTTGCCAAATGGACCCCAATTATATATTTAAACCATAACCCGTTTCCTTTTGAAACTACAGGTGTCGCACGCATCACTGTAGTCGCTTCGATTCTAATCGTTATACTCTATAATCTTTGGTCATAAAGTCATACGCAACGTGCAAATCTTACCTCAACGAGCGACGGAGGAGTGAGTTTTCGAAAGTATAAGTGCTGAAATAGCCTTCTGCAACGAGTATTAGACGATATTTTCTCTATTTCAATCAAGTTTCGTGAAATACTCTCGAAATTCAAATAAAAATTCAGATTAGTGACTTTTGTATTGTATCTTGGCAGTTGGTGTGATCTACGAAATTTGACAGATTACGGAATTTCAATTCATTTTATTTGAAAATTTATTGGATCGGAGGTCAGTACTGACAACCACAACAAAACGAAAAATATAACTGAAAACTATGCTGTAATGAGTTCATTCCAGCACTACTTTTAGTACTGTAATAAACGCATTACGATACTGAAATAGAGAAATAACTATTTCATTTCAATAGCAAATTTCACGAAATATTTGGAACTTGCCTACATATTGATGATATTCTCTGAAAATTGAGTTTCTATGTACTGAGTCACATTGACAATTATAATATCGGTTCTAATTTCAGTTTTATCCATAACCTTCAAAACCATTCCATAAGTCCATTTTTTTTTCAAAAATCCATGTATGGCGGCTTTTTCAGATCCCGAAAATAATGTACAAATGTTGCGTATGGTCGAACAACAAATTTTTTCCTTTGAAACTTTGTCACTGTAACGATAACAGAAAAAAGAAGAAACATTCACCAGAACTCGTGTGGGCACAATGGATCGATGAAACGTTCCAACCAGCGTCTATAGTTGGAAAATCAAAATTTCGAGTGAATTTCGTCCAAGTTTTCTTCTACCACAACGGCAGACACAAAGAAGTGCCACAAATACGTATTATTTATGATCATGGAAACCTCCTCGATGCTTTAGTGACTGTTAAGTATAATGGAAATTGTCATATTGCCAAAGTGTATGGAAACAATTCACCCAGGTTCAGAGGATTTCCTACACTGTTCTATGTTCGACTGGAACGGTCGAGAACATTTGTCCATGTGCCATTGAGGAGAGTGTTTTTGACGAAAGAGCAAGCCAAAATTCTTTTAGCGCAGAGGAAAAAAGAGACATGTTGAATATTGTTTTCGTAATAAAAATTGTGCCAGTTTTACACCTTATTCTGTCATTTTATATAGCACTTGGTTCTTTCTCATCGACTTCAATTGATGGAATACAGGAAGTCTTCAAAGGTGAGGTTATTTTTTGTTTGATAGCTAATGGAACTCAAAAAATTAGTCATTATACAAAAATCGTTGATATAGAATATGCACCATGGCTGAGATTTTTCAACATCGGATTGGGCTCAAACGTATGTGTTTCGATTATCAGGCGTCAGCTGACACTGAACACCATCTGAAACAGTTTATGATGTGAATTTTCTCACTTTCGAACAGTGCGGTCTGTCGGTTGAACAGAAGAAATTACGCAACTTCGCGGATCTTCATGAACTTGGTGCTGGGATGTAGAGATACTTGTTGTTCTAACGAATCCTGTTGGAAGGCCTGTAACAAACTAAATAACAAGAATCTTGGATCGGATCCTTGAAATTGTTGAGAAACAACAAACAGTTAGTACAAGAGCCATGGCTAGTACAAGAGCCATGGCCACCTAAACCTCATTAGAGTTTGGAAGACATTAAGAAGAGAGCAAACTAGGACACTAGAAATTTGTTGAGTACTGAAGAGACACAACATCGAGACCGTTTTTAGGCCCAAACAAAAACATGACCTAATGAACAGAACTACCAATGACAAAGTTGACCCACTTTCACGAGCCGGTATTTATCAGATAACTTGCGACTGAGGCTACATTGGAACTACAAAACGAAATATCACTAATATCATACCGCACTAGCGGAACATGCTTCAAACCATGTAGATAACATAATTTTTTAGGAGAGAGTAGTCATTTCGAACATGGAATAGGTAGTATATTATGTAACAATGGCAGAATGAAAATCCAATACGAGTGAATAACGAATATCGGAGTTTCATTCTAACCGAGTAACAGACTATACTTTCTGCACGACTGTTGAAATAAAATAAAAATAATACCAAGATAAATATAACGTTTTGAAAACCGCAATCAATACAACAATCAATTCGGATCACATATCAATTTTGTTCTCTATATTTTCAAAAGTGTTACGGAATAAATATTCCGTTACAGTGTGTGGGAGACAGATTCAGTCGAAATGCTTAATAAACTAGGATTGTACTCACTCAAGCTCAAGTTGGTTATTCGTGGTAAGTATTAAAAGGCAGACACCAAGGTCGCCAAGAACCAAACTGAAAAACAACAGCTGTCATCACTGGTTATTTGCTTGAAATCGATCTAGGTGTTGTGGAATGAATATTCCATACTGATGAAATACTGACATGCTATGGTCAAATTCGATGTTAGAAGAGCTACATTCTGTGGCAGTCCTGGAGAAAGTTACTTTCCAAGGGTAAACATTGAAGTCATGGAGACCTATAAACATACAAACCAAAGATTATAGAGTTAGAAAGATAGGAAACGCCCTTGTATCTGTGGTACTAAAATCCGACTACGATTTTTGGCTAGTTTATTACTTGTGACACATAGATGACGCTGAAAACCTTATTTAGTACAGAAAACTATTTTAATAGGCGCGAAATTCGAAACACATTTCTCATAAATTTTCATTTAATTGAATACTTTGTCGAGCTTTTAAAGGAACATCCTGATCGACAAAACAAAAGCAGAGCTCCGTTTTTTGATCAGGATGATATTTTCCATCTACACATTGTTCTGAATCAAATGAAATACGCTTCTGGATTCTTCATATTTTTATTTGAAATGATTGTGTAAAATCAAGTACAATACAATAATTATTGAGAACATTTCAAAAATTTGTTCACATATTAGAGAATTATTATAACAATTTCAACTTATTGATACAGTGAACTCTCTATTAATCGAACATCGATAAGTCAAACAGTTGTTCTGGACCCGATTCATACATATCTTACCCAGTGTATTTTAACCCCAATGAGTCTAGAGGGTCTAGTAGATGAGTCGAACTGCTGGAAGGGTCGTCAAGAGAACCACCACCTCTATAAGTCGTTTTTCTGACCACCATTGCCTCTATGAGTTGAACTTTTTGATCTATGAATGAGACCGAAGAAAATTCGGTTCGCAAACAAATTATCCAGAACAATATATTTTTGCCCCGAAACCTCTATCCATTTGACAACACTGAAAATAAAAAGCAATGAAGAAGACAATTACATGATACGAGTTTCAAAACTTACATTTCTATTCTCTTCGGTAATGAAAAGAATGCACATTCAAGATTATTATTTCTGCAATAAATCACCATGCATTTCGAATGTCGGCCAGTTTTTAACAAAAAATTTATAGTGAGCTAGTTGGTACTCTTGTAGATTTCGAGTTATTTCAGTGGAAAATCCGCGAGAAAATACAATCATCATTCAGCAAAAATATTTATTCAAGTATTTCTTTCAAAAATAACAACAGCGTACTAATAATTTTTATATAATCTATGCCAAATGGACCCTAATTAAATATTTTAACCATAACCCGATTACTTTTGAAAAACAGATGTCGCTGACATCACTGTAGTCGCTTCGTTTCCCATCTTTATACTCTATAATCTTTGATACAAACAACATGAACAGGAAAGATTAAATAGCCTTGGTACAGGGCGCATTGTTGCCATTCCCGGACAGGAACCTAGTAAAACTGATCCAACCAAAAACATTTTCATGTAAAATATTGGCAAGACGAGGCCGAATTTCTAACAAAGTTATCAGATCTCATGTAGAGCCAAGCTGCTAACTCTACACTCTTCATCTACACAAGTCCTTATTTCACAAACTCTATGCCTTGGTCAAAATAAGTGACTTGGCCGTTTCTCTTCCGCCACGTGAGAGTAGGGTGAAAAATTCATTCGCTGGTCATACTTTTTCTGTTACACAATATTTCTTATAGTTACGAAACGGCCAAGTCACTTATTTTTACCAAGGCATAGAGTTTGTGAAATAAGGACTTGTGAAGATGAAGAGTGTAGATAGAATTAGCAGCTTGGCTCTACATGAGATCTGATAACCTTTCGACAATTTTAGAAATATGGCCGCGTCTTGGCAATATTTTACATGAAAATGTTTTTGGTTGGATTTCAATTCTTTTTCTACGTTGCTTATGACCAAATCCTTTCATTTTGATAATTTTTTCCCCAATAATAATAAAATGAAATCTACTCATTGCGAGATCTATTTCAAGTCAAACTAATTCACAATTCATGTTCAAAATCAACAATGTACGAAGTATAGAAATATACCTTCACCTACCTAGGTTCAAGCTGCGAAGGCGATGTAATTGAGAACTGCCATCACATCCATTGTACAAAGAATTGCACAATGGAAACTGTGGTTGAGGTTATTACAGGGAAATTGTATTTGGTGTAAATAATCATGAGACGTTTTACGAGCGCTTCATTTTATCCCCTTATTCAAAATGTCGCTACTGACATTATATCCTGAGAATTTTATTCATGTACTTTATTCCAAACTCAAGTTATGAAGGTTCAAAAATATGACGGTGGGGGCACTACCGTACCCCTAGATATGATATGGAGTGACAGCGATAGACAAATAGACGTTGTCAGAAACATCAACGTACATCCTCCGCCCTCCCTCAGCGGAGCTTTAAATACCGCTTCGAACTTAACGCGGCAACAGAGCGGTCGATAACTCTACGGTCGAGTTACAATGTAAGACCAATAGTCCCCTGGAGGTGCCTACCAAAGATTTAGGCAGAAAGTTAGGTGAAATTGTTCATAATAGACCACGGCCAACCAATAAGCCCGGAAGACTCTACATGGCCATTGAAAAAAGAATACTCAACAAACATGTCCACCGCATAACGTGACCACAGCGCCCACAGTTTAGAAATCATATCCATATATCATAAGACTTTCTGAACTGTGCTCTGGCAGAGTCCCAAGTCTGTATCCGCCCATTTCTGCTACCATAAAACTATATTCAATTATTCCCCTCGTTATTTATTGCGATTTCGAAAGGTCCAACCTCTATCCTTACCGTGTGGGTTCACCGCACGCCGAAATAATCGGTTAAAATTCAAAACTATCAAGGATTAAGCCTAGGCCCATGTCCTTTTTGAATTATTATCCACTAATGGCCAGCGCACGCGGCGGCGTACATTGATGTCAAGGTCCTTTCAGACTCGCTATGAATATATACTCCCGTGAAGAATTATTGACATCTCGGGCGGCGAGAATCGAAAACAGAAATCATGTTTATAGTTGGTAATATCCCAGCAGTGACATTTGATACTCAGGATATTTCTTATCAACTTTATCATGACATTTCCTTTATTTTGACAGTTGTGAGAAGTTAAATACAGAATAGAGAGTTATCGAAACACAAATACAGGCCTAACTTCATTGATTCATTTATAAAATACACGGTACAAAACCTTTTTACAATAAAAGAAAAACAAAAATTAATCATCAACCACGACTTGATCGCTCATCACAGGAAAGCAAATCAAATATATAAATGCTAAATATAAACATACAAAATATCGACTCTCAATGATGAAACGGACTGATAAAATATGTCGACACCCAAAGAATTAACGACATTAGTATTTCGCATCATTCGTGAGACCGGAGAATGAAAAGAATAATTTGTTCTTGAAAAGGCAGGCCTAAACAGATCGAAATTTCGAACAGATCGTGGAGGAACACATAAGTTGAACTGAGATAACAGTTCAGGAGAAAACAGAATCCCCTGAAAGAGTCTAGAGACAAAGATGACATTAGCATGTAACCTTCTCGTTCGCAACGAAGACAGTCCGAACAGGAAAAATTTTTGTCAAATTCAATACCCTGTATCTTTTTTCGTGGTGCTCTGATTTTGTTGAAATTTTCACCAGGTATAGTATTGGGTCTTATTATAATAACCTGAAATTTACTTTGCAAAATACCTGTTGTTTATCTGTTATACAGGGAGAAACAAAACCTTGTCTTATACACTTCGAATTAAAACTCAATGATATCAAATTTTCCGTATCAAATTCACCACAGGGTGTTTAGAAATGGAGGGTATACAACAAGGTTTTGTTTCACCCTGTAATACGGATAAACTGCAGGTATTTTTGCAAAATGAATTTCAGGTTAATAATACAAAACCCAATTTGACAAAAATTTTGCCTGTTCGGAATTTATTGACGGGAAGTGTAAAAACACAGTTAGCTCCAAATATATTTTTGCCCCGTTCAGTTAGATTAGCAACCTAAATCGACCTTCACCGAGCTGATAATAGATTAAAACCTATTTTATAATGAATTTCGTATATTAGAGAATATAATGAAAATAGATTGTTTAAAAAAATCCTGAACAGAATTTTTTTTATTTTTCAAAAATGATACTTCATGTAATTTTGCAACATCTTGATGATAAGAAAATTTTATACTGGACTTAAAGTATGAAACATGTAGAATATTCAGACATAGGGTTGCCTATTATTCACCTGGACGAACTAACTGGATTACTAGGATCCAACTCGTTTGTTCAAACCAGTTAGTTTCACTCGTGTGATAATAGAAAATAAATCATATCAGCATAAGCGCTGCTTTATTGGAAACACGTTGATATAGGGTTGTCTGCAAAGAATTTGGTCCTGAAGGGGTTTGCGAGTTTTGGAGATTGAAATTTCGACGCAGTTTCATAATTTTGTAATGTTTTTTATTCATTTATATACAATATGGTATAGTAACCGCAGTATACAAGTCTCAATGACAGTGAACATGAATATACAGGGTGGGCCATCCATAACTTTTCACCCCGAATTTCGAGCTTTGGGATAGAATAACGAAAAGACGCTGGACAGGTCAAATTTTGTTGAAAGGAGCACAAATAAGAGTGTTCAAATGAGTTTTATATCACTATAACCCTCAAGCTGCAACCCCTTACAGCTTTTCTTTTTCAATAGGGAAAAGGTATCGAGCAGCACCTTGTTGGAAAGGCAATTCAATTTTCTGCATGGGTCTATTTTTTTAATGGCTTCATTATTATACAGAGTGGCTCAGTATTCCATCAATAACTTTCACACGCCGAATTTGGATCTTTGAGATGGAAAAAACGCTCGGACGGGTCAAAAAATGAATTCGATATCACTACCCCTCTAGCCGCTACCACTTGAAGCAATCATTTTTGAATAGAGATAATAGTGATTCAATTACTTGCATGAGCGTATTATTTTTTTTTCTTCGACAGGAGAGGGGCAGTGATGTTCATTTTTTGACCCGTCCGAGCATTTTTTTCATCTCAAAGATCCAAATTCGGCTAGTAAAAATTATTTTTGGAATACTGAGTCACTCTGTATAAAAAAAAGAGATGAAAAAAATACACCCATGCAGGAAAATGAATTGCCTTTCCAACAAAGTGCTGCTCGATCCCTTCGCCCTATTCAAAAATGAGAGCTGTTAGGGGTTTGGGGTTTCGGCTAGAGGGGTAGTGATATCAAACTCATTTGAACATCCTTATTCGTCCACCTTTCGACAAAATTTGACCTGTGCCAGCGTTTTTTCGTTATTCCATCCCTAAGCTCAAAATTCGGGTTGGAAAGTTATGTATGGCCCACCCTGTACATCTGACATGAAAATAAAAGGAAAGACACATATGTAGATATAAGTTAAAAGGTTGGTAAATTTGTGATTAAAATTTGCTGCGACAGATGTGATTAGGACTTCAATTAGATCTGCACAACCACATATATTGTGATAATAAAAAAAATGTAATATTTTAAAACAATTTTTCATAATATTTTTTTCATCATTTTTGATATATTATTTTACATTATATCTATTTTAATATTTTTTTAATTTGCTAATGAATGTGAAAAATCAGTTCAACAGGCTACTTTCTTTCCATTTCATGAATCTGAAAACAAATTTTATCATCATGTGCCTTCAGAAAATTTGGTTCATCAAATATAATAATTTTAAGGGCTGCGCCCATGAAAGGACAGCAAAAGTAGAGCTTTTTTAATTTTTTTTCATCGAATTGATAAATTTGGTGAAAAATTGGAACCCAACCCGCTAGACGTTGAAAATGAATCATCTCTTTCATCCCTTTCAACCAACTAAACGATTTCTCGTGCCGAAATGATAGCCAATATCCAGAAAATATAAATCCCTACCGTGAGAATCAGTGTTTACCTGTCAGCCCATACACGTCTAGGTGCAAGCAAGCGCACGTGTTCATCTTCATGCCCTTTGTTATCTCCAACAAACAATTAGAATAATCCCGAACCACCCTAATTTAGGTGAAGGGTAGATATAGGAGGATGAATACTTTTGTATAAAATAAATAATCGAGACCGACAAAGCGGAAATTGGTTGCCTTTTCATCGCAAATATGGTGATTGCTATTGGATAACAGATCGATACTGGAGGACTGAGGATTTCAACAATCGGTTTTGAATGCTCATTTTTTTGTCACCTCGTGTATTTATTTTCGTGAATTGTTATCTAATAGGATCATAGAGTTGCAAATTGGTCCAAATGAAATATAAGGATTTTAAAAATTAAGGAGAGGACTAATAATAACGAGGTACACACAGTATTATTAAAAAAGCTTCAGTTCAGAGTTGAGTATTTAAAGGACTTTGAAAATTATTATTTTGATTTCCATGTTTTCAATTTTTTAATACTAAATAAACAATGAAAAGTGAAAAAAAATTTTCATATGAAATGGGCTCTAAAATGGTATCTAGACTCACATTGAACCATCGATTGAAGACAAGAATTCGTTACTGAAAAGTCGTTTCTTTCACTAATTTTCTTTACTAAACAACAAAAAATTTGAAAATAACATTATTTCAGTGTATTTCGAAGATGATGTTTTAATCAAAAAAACTTTTCAAAACTTTTTTTTCTACATTTTCATCATCACATCAGCTTTTCATGCTAATACTATCGATTTTCCTCGTGAAACTTCGTTGAATATTATTTGGAATTTTTTTCTGTAGGGTCATCCAGAATGGGAGGGGATGGTTCAGAGTGAACCTTAGAAATTTTTTCGAATGTGCATTGAAGGAATAGAGGGTATCAATGGTAGGTATTTGATTCGGTAAAAAAAATTCGATATGATGAATCTCAACAAAGTGGTGAGTAAATAATTTTTTTTCATCTACCCAACATTCAATTAATGTAGAATTAATGGAGTCTGTTTTTTTTTGTGAAAAATGTTTGAAGCTTTAAGGAACACTTCTTGTTTCATTCCTTAGCTTTGTAGATTTTTTTATTTTATGGAATCTGGGACGCAAATTAAAGCTCATTTTTCATTAGAGGAATTATTTTTTCTATTCTGTGGAAGGGGATGAGCAGTCCCCGTATGGAAGAATCTCATCAAAATGGTGAGTATTTAACTTTGATTTTCCATCTCCCAACATTCAATAATGTAGGTTTTATTTGATTGATGGAATTTGTTTTTTTTTTGTAAGAAGTGCCTATCTTCTTTTATGATAAAACTTGAGGAGTGATCGATAATTATTACTTTCTTTCATGATTCTTGAAACTTTGAGAGACTTTCTGTTTCATTCTTTAGTTTGGTTAAGTTTCATTTTTCGGTGTGTCTCAAAGTTTCAAGGATCATAAAACAAGATACTTCTCAAGAAAACAAAGATTCCATAAAATAAAAAAAATTCATGATTGGATGTTGGGTAGATGTAAAATCAAACTACCATGCAGATTTTGTCTCTGAGGTATATGAGATACTGATGATGCCAAACAAGGCTGAAACCGGTATATCTCTCATCTCAGTGACAAAATCTAATATCATTTCTCCAACCATATGATAAAAGATCTCTGAGCTTGGGAATTGAAAATGGTATTGATTTCGATTATTACTATTTTGAATTCATCTATGTTTCAAAAATATTTTAGGTGTGGCCTCCGTGAAGGCAGCGAATTTTTTTGTTTACCTTTTTATTCCTTTTCTTGACAGCGACGGGCCCAAGGGGGGGGGGGATGGGGGGATCATCCCCCCCCCAATGTTGAACGAAGTTGGCGAATTTTCAAAGCAGTTGGAAGATTTTCAAGGGAGTTGGAAAAATTTCAAAGCAGTTGGAAAAAATTTAAAAAGGGTTGGAAAAATTCCAAAGTAGTTGGCAAAATTTCAAAGCATTGGGAAAAAATTCCAAAACAGTTGGAAAAAGTTCAAAGCAGTTGGTAAAGTTTCGAAACAGTTGAAAAACATAATTCCAAAAGAGTTATGAAATACGAAGGAATCTGAGTTAGAAAAAACAAGTTTACAATCAGTAGTTGAAAATATATGTATAGCTGGCAATAAATGGTATTTAACCCAATATTTTTACCATCAAGTGTTGGAAGAGATGCGGCCTCAAGAAATAGGTACCCAGTTGTAAATTTTTCAGTTACGTCGCATGGACTGTGTCATAAAAAACCTTCTGGTATCATAAATTTAAGCTGTTACTTTTAGGTAAGCAGAATCATCATTAGGTTCGCTCTTCGTACATTGTGTTATAGTATTGCGAATAAACAATATGTGTACATAAATTTAAATAATGAACTAAAAAAGATTCAAAGTGAAGTTTGAGTTATGTGGTGCCTTATAAAAAATTAAAAAAAAAAATATGAACAGAAACTGCACGAAGGAGAACAAGTTTGGGAGAAAATTATGGGTAGTGACCACAGAATATCAGAAGTCACAACAACAACAATCTTTCAAAACACCAAATCCAAATATATCCTCAATTCCAAACACTAATTGCAATGAACGCTGCAAAAGAGTTCGAAATCGCCAACTCAAATTAGGAAATTTTGTTCAAAATTGTTTCTTCAATATGAATCTGCTTTTTTGTGAAAAATATTTTTTTTCATGATGCTTGAAATTCTGAGATACACCAAATAATGAAACTGAACTAAATTGAAGAAGGAAACAAAAAGTGTGTCTCAAAGTATCGAACATACTTCAAGGTACTCCTCACAATATATCTCTCCCAATATTAATTCCTTTCACGGAATGAAAAGAATAGATTGTTCCGAAAAAATATTTTCTCTGATGAAAATGCGCCGTGCCTTCGCTCCCAGATTCCACGAAATGAAGAAAAGCTACAAAACTAAAGAAACAAACAAGTAGTGTTTTTCAAAGTTTCAAGCAACATCGAAATACTCTTTATGAAAAAAAAAACTCAATAAAATCTACTTTATTGTATGTTCGGTAGATGGAAAAAAAGTTAATTACTCCTCACTCTGTTGAAATTCATCATTTTGAATTTTTTCAACCGAAATAAATATTATACCAAGATATATATAACGAATTCCTTTCAATTCAATGTCCAGTTGGAAAATTTTCGATGGATTTACCCCCCCCCCCCCCCAAAAAATTTGGCTTCGGCCCGTCCCTGTTTCTTGAATCCAATTAAATGTTGGTATTCCAATAATTTCGTAGGAAACTAGTTCATTGTAATCAAATTGCAACAATTTTTTCTCGAACTGATAAAATATTTGCATTTTTCAATATTTTATTTGATTTCCAAAAAAAAGGTTTGATTGAGAGAAATTGAATTGTATTCCACAAGGGTTGTTTCGAGTAGCCTACGACAATTTCTACAAAATAAATTTTGACAACTAGTATCTTCAATATGAGGAATTCGAATGAATGGGCTGAGGCTGAAGGGAATCCGCATGCGGTCAGGCATACGATATCTCAATACAACATTTCAACAAACCTACGGTTGGGCGTTTATAAAAATCGATTGAACAGACCGCACGTCGTACCAAGACGGCTTACGGGTGATCTTCACTTAGATTTCCTCCAAAATCATCTTCCTGTATTACTCGAAGGTATGCACTCTGCAGGAATGCATTTTCAGCTTGATGGAGCTCCACCCCATTTCAGAGTAATGTTCAGATATTTTTAAGATCATTACTTTCTAAATCTGTGGATAGGCAGTGGTGGACTGCATTGCTGGTCCACTAGATCATAAGATTTTAATCCTGTTGATCATTTAATTTGGAGTCATTTGAGATATTCAGGATATTCAAGTGAAAAAGAAGTGAGGAGATATCGAAGTCGCCTGTAATAATACACATTAAAATCCAGGCATGATCAAAAAAGTCATCTGACATATTTTGAAGCGGAAGAGTATGTGTATTGAGAAAAACAGTGTTACTTTCGGAAACATTCTGTATATCACGTTGAGTGTTCATCGTTGTCGACTTCAAATAAATTTTTCTCAATCAATAGTGTTCCTCCGAAAATACATTGAAATGATTTCTCAGAATATTATGAAATATGAATGTGCAATTAGTAGGACGAAAAAAATTCAATTTAATCAAAATTTACGATTTTTCTGAGATTTTAGTGGAATTCCAATATTCAATTGAATATTTCACTGAAGCTTTCTTTGGGCAAAATCAAGTGCGGGACAACGAAATCTACCGAACCTCAGAGAAAATTTTCTGATCTTTCCAAATATCTCAATCAAATTCCAATATACAGGGTGTTGAATCTCAGTTTGGAAGAAGTCCCAAATTTTTCAATTATGGACCTGGAATTTTTAGGAATTCAAATGTTAATCGATCGTCCTGTGGAAGGTTATGATACGTTCCAAAAATCAACTGAAGATACCGGTTGGTTCAAAAGTTATTACCAATTGAATTTTTTGGTGAATATATGACTGTAGGGTAAAACCCGGGTAAATGCCCCACTTTTCGTAATTGCCTCATATTTTCGAAAATATCGATTTTATCTGAATAATTTTTATGAAAGTAGCATCTATCCAACTTGGGCATCTATCCGGGTTTTACCCTATCTCGGTTATGGAATGATTAGACCTATCATATGTCGGTTTCTTGGACTCGCCTAGGGTAGCTCTAGCTCAGGTTACCGTATGTTCATTCACCAATGAAACACCCTGTATGCACTCCCCAACACGTCTTGGTCATTATGCAAGAAGATGGTCTATTTCTTCTAGGGGGATACTATCCCAAGCTACCTGACTGAACTTCCGCCAAGTCCGTGGGGCTGGGGTGAATTTCCAAACTTTCTACCCATCCATGATGTTTCAAACATCAGCTTCGAAAACATATTAGTATAAAATTTCATTACAATGTTGCCAGTAGTTTCGGCAAAATCCTAAAAATTTGGTATTTTTTGCTCCACGCCCTTTATCTTGAATACGGATAGCGTTACGAATAGTATATAACATTACTAGCAAGTAAGAGGGTTTTTACTGGCGAATGGAGCATATAACTGGCTCGCCTGCGGCTCGTCAGTTACCTCCTTGAGCCAGTAAAACCCGTTACCTTGCTTGTATTGTTTTATATTTTATTTGTTTCTCATTTGTAAAAAGGTTAGATAAATTCCAAAAAAATCTCAATCATTTGTCGCAAATGTCGTAAGCTATGGAAGCGTTACCATGAACATGTCTGTTCATTTTTCTTTATATTTGTTTTGGCTAAAGCGAAAATTAATGAACCAAAAGAAATTATTGAGGCAGCCAGCAGTGTAGCATCAAGTTTATTATCTGCAAAATCAGCTTCAAGGTACGAGCGAGAATACGACGACTTCAAAAAGTGGCTAAACAAAAATAGTGTGTTTGGGGTAACTGAAGATGTTTTGTTGGTCTACTTGAATCAACTATCAGCTAGATTCAGCCCTAATACTTTATGGGCAAAATGGTCTATGCCGAAAAACTGCTTGGAAATGAAAGAAAATGCCCCTGTTCGCAGGTTTGTTTTCCTTAAAAAATTAATTGAAAAATATGACGTTTTTTTGTCATTTGCAGATTTCAAAAGGTAATAGCGTTTCGGAAACAAAAAAATGAGCGTTATACGCCAAAAAAGGCCAAGATATTTAGTAAAGAGGAGGCTGAACAATTTCTTTTACATGCTCCTGATGACCAGTGGTTGCTGACGAAAATTGTGACAATATTTGGGATTTTTGGATGTTGTCGATGTGACGAAATTCTCTCCTTAAACATGAATGATGAAGAAGATATGGAAAAATACGTTATTGTGACATTGCGGCAAACAAACAATTTTACAACAAGAAGATTCACCATAACCGATGATGGCTGCAGCTTCAAGCTCTGCATGTTATACAGAAAATGTAAATCTTCGGCCTCCTGAAACAGAAAGCCTAAGATTTTTTTTTGACATACCTACATGGAAAGTGGATTTCCTTAATGCTGGCCAGCACACTATTGGTGGTGTCCCAAAGCAAATAGCGAAATATTTAGGTTTAAAAGGCCCAGAGTTCTTCACCGGTCACTCTTTTTGCAGAATTGGAGCCACTATGGTTGCGGATTCGAGTGGAGATATTTTAGCATTAAAGCGTGCAGAGGAGGGTGGAAGAGCACCGATGCGATGAGTTATGTCGATGATTCGGTCAACAAAAAATCGAAATGTCTAGCAAATTATTTGGTAGTAAGGAGAGTACAAATGTTCTGCAGTCCTCGAGTTCAGCAGTTTCTGAGTCAACAGATGGTTCATCATCATCAGTATCAACTCTTTCATCATCAAGAATCTGTGTTACTGGAAATAACAATTGTACCATGATTTTCAACATATATGACGATGAAACAAAATTTTCTAATGTAAAAAATACTACTAACTTGTGAAAATTTTGCCAGTTAACTGTTAGTTTTACAAGTTAGTGACTTGATAAAATAAACTTTCTTGATTAATATTGTGTTTTTGGAAACGGATGTTTACAAATGAGAAACGAATAAAATTATTTACTGCAGAAACCCCAATTATTTTTTAGTTTTCTATCTGTCCTGGGGTCAGGATCACCTTTTTCAGATATTAATAATAATAATAATAATATTTATTTGCCATCAAAAATGAAAATTTCGGATTACATGGCTCGTCAATATCATAAGAAATAAATATAACAAACAATCTAAAAAAAAAATCACATGCAATGACTAACATCTTAATATCCATGGTAAACGTCCTCATAAACATATCGCCGTCAAGAAACTCGTCAACGGAATAAATAGTTCTCTGCAAGAGAAGACTCTTCATTTTCCTTGTGAATCCTTCGTACGGTAAGTCCTTCAGGTAAGTAGGGATTTTATTGTAAAATATCAAACACCAGTAATTCATTGCAGTTTGTGTAGCCTTCAGTCTATGGTACTCCACCACCAAGTCATTCCTGTTTCTGGTGTTGTATTGATGATAATCGCTATTCCGTGCAAACTTTTCTTTATTTCGATGGACGTACCTTAGGCACTTCAATATGTATACGGACGTCATGGTAAGTATTCCCTCTCTCTTAAAATATTCTCGACAACTGGTTGTTCTGGATATGTCACAGATAATTCTCACGGCTTCTTTCTGTTTCAGAAGAATTTTTCGAAGTCCGGGGCTATGGCCCCACAAAAGGACACCATAAGATGCAATTGAGTGAAAATTGGCATAGTATGCCAATTTGCAAATATCCGATGTTCCAACTGCTTTCATTCTTCTTATAGTGAAAAAGCCGTGGATAATTTGCCAGTCAAAGTTGTTATATGTCCATTCCAGCTGAGGTTATCCTGAACAATAGTCCCCAACAGATTCAGAGCTCGCGCTTCGTGGCCATTCAAAACAAATTTCAATTTCTGAGTTTTTGACGTATTTAACTTCAGGACGTTTGCACTAAACCAGATCTCCGCTGATCTCAAGGATGCCTCCGACTGCCCTCTCAAGCTGTCATGGGTTGGTGCCGTGTTCAGAATACTGGTATCGTCGGCATACAAGATAGGAGCAGTAGATGGAATATTTGATGGTAAGTCGTTAATATAAATCATGAAAAGAATAGGTCAAAGAATTGATCCCTGTGGCACACCTACATTGATATATCTCACTTCTGAATTGCTATCTTTCCAAGTAACAATTTGAGACCTGTCGGTCAGATAGGAACTATAGCCCGTTTCAAAATGATTGGCATCTCGGGCGGCTGTGGAATCTCGAAAATATGTTGGTAATATCCCATCAGTAACTTTTGAGTTCTGGGATTTAGGTTGGTGTTGATTGAAAACACTAAGTTTTGACATTTCAGAGTTTGAATTAACCTCCTGAATATATTTTGAATTTATTTCTGTATGCTTATGTTCTTGATTAAATCGACAAATAAGTTTTGGATTTGAATATTTATCAACTATTACCGAATTGAAAATGGCTAGAATTCATCAAGATACCCCTCGCCTCGGCTAACTACAAGGCAACGTGAAGTAGTTTATCGGCGAGACTGAGAGTTTTTCTCAACAATTCAGCAGGTATTTCTGCCAGTATTAATCGCGTTTTGCTAGTTATTCAGGTAACAATCATTTACTTTTTCGGGGTGTTTTCTGATAAATAAATGAGTCTCAACATTTCAGTTTTCACCTAGACCTGTCTGATGAATTTTGGAGAAAAAAGAAGGCAAGACAAGTCATTACAATCAGGAGTGAGTAGTGGATGGAAACTTATTCCACATTATACCTTCAAAGAGACATTATACGACGTTATTTTTTCTAAAATCAAAAACAATGAATAAATCAGTTTGTACATCTTTTTTGAACTGTCTGAAGAGTAACTGAATTTTAATCAAAATCAACCTTTGGTATATTATTTAATGAATCATGAAATGGACAGTACATATCAATAAATACAAATAATAAGTGATCTATTTTATAGCATTTCACACTTCAAATGATTCACAAATTGTCAACAAATATTTTCTATTTGTTTCAACAACTTTGCTATGAAAGTGTAAAGTCAGGTCAGCTTTATACTTTTTGTTCCACAATACTCAGAAAAAAAAATACAGGGCGAGAACTTGTCTGAATTTTCGGTAGTAAACAAGAATGCAAAGATTGCCGAAGGGTCTTCATAAAGAACGAACTTTTAGTTATCTTTGATGTAGTCTTAATTATTTAAAGAATGATATCTCTACATTGGAGTTCCTCGAAAACCTGCAAGATTTCATGTTGAAGCATTCCACGCTATTTTTATTATCAATCCTGAATTTCCAATTCTTATGCTTGATCTACAGCGAAATTGTATGGTTGTGTATAATTTAGTCATCATCTATCTCAGCTTGTTTCTCTTTTGCAATTGAAGCTAAGTTTGAATATTTTTCAATACAACAATGATGAAAATAATATAATTTCACAAAAAATTCTTCAAATTTATTTGCCTTGAAAAATCATTTAATAGGTTATATTGATATATTTCAATCTATGATGAACACAGAAATTTTTAGTAACTTTTTGTAACTAGAAATTAAGCCCCGGCTGGAATTCCATGGCTTGCTCTGATGACAATCATTTTGAAACGGACTATAAACATTTCATTTTCTTACTCCATAATGTTCCATCCATATTGGTGTCGTTCATTTGACGAAAAACGATGAGCTCCTCATTTCAGAATGAAGGCGTCAAAAATCGATGACCGAAGAAACCCGGTACCACCCCCGTGGTCTCGCACACATGAATAATAAGTTCATAAATGGGAAGAAGCTAATAAACTTCATGTTTTTATGACCCCATTCGTGGCTCGGTGCACCGTTCGATATAAACACATATTTCACGGGGCTAATCCCGGTGGGCTTAGTTCTTCCTTCTGTTGACGGACGGATTAAGTCGGTGGCGAAGCGTGGCGCAGCGTCGTTCGTCGTTTAATGCTGCCGCCACCCACCGTGCGCGCCCTTTGTTGCTCCCGCCGTCCGGGATTCATCTCCATGAATATATGGAATATTGACGAGGAAATCTGACTGGCATCGTCCTGATTCTCACGTCCTCGACATCTGGAGCGTATGAATTCTATGTCTCAATGCTGGTTGAAAAATGAATTTTCCGACTAGAGAATCGAAGACAGGAAGATTTCCACGAATCTTATGCAGCATTCACACTGGGACAATTGACAAGCCATTCCATTAAGCCAATCCATTGGGACATTCCATGAAAGTGAGTCATTCATTCACACGAAAACAATTAACAAGCCATTCCAATGGGAAGTGTCAAATTCGCGTCCCTCATGTAGACAGTTTCTGTCAGAATATAATGAGAAGGTATATTTTTGTTAAAAGTGAGAAAAGTTGTTTAGCGATCGATAGACTCAAATCAGAACTTCCATTGAAGAACCTATCTCTTTTCTCGCTAAGAGAGGGAATATATGTTTTCGAGGAATACTTAAAAGAAGATAGATCAGACCTGTATGTTGGGAAGATCTACTTTGGGTCAATAAAGACGAATATCGAGATAATTAGAAGTAGAGAATCTTGAGGAGTAAAGGCTATGGATGAGAATGTTTCCGGAAATGGTGGAAACTCTAATTGGACCTACCATACAAAAATTGAACAATGAATAATATTTATGAATATATTTTCGATATTTCGAGCGTGAATCATTTTCTTTCGATTGAAATTTATTAAAGGATGATTTTACATTTTTCTGAAAATTTTCTCTCAGTCTCTGGAACAATTTTTTTAAATAATATAAGAGAGCCGCTGCGTGAACTTGTGCACCAAATTGTTCGGGACCGAAACATTCAAAAAAATTATTGCCAAACACTTCAAATTATTGAACTTTGTAACGTTTCGGGGTCTATATCAGACTCCTTCATCAGACAAATTCGTAGTGTAAACACAGTTTTGTTACTTTTGTTTACCATTCAAAGGTTAAGTTTTTGTTAGGATAGATCTCAAATCATTTTGTGATTTTTGAGTACAGTTCAAAAAAATGAAAAGAATTGCTTCCAAATTCAACATACGAACAGTATTCTGAACACAAAATGATTTAATGAAAAAAACAACTTTTTAATGAGAAAAAGGTCCACAAACCTTTTTAAAATATTTTTTGTATTTGTGATCTCACACAGTCTTTTAAAGATATTAACATAAAAATAGAGATATTGGTAAATCGCGAATTGAAGGTCATGAATGTTCTAATACTGAAGATCACATTCATGATGGAATCATTCCATCGTGTGATCTTCGGTATTCCATTGGAATGAAATGGCTAACACAAAAATTCTGTTGGCGGAACCTGATCATTATAAGAAGAAAATTAAGGAGTCATCTTGTATTTTGTTGGATGAAAATAATAAAGTGGCCAATTGTTCGGTGGGAATCTATGGGTTAATTTATTGGGAAAGAACTGACTCCAGGAAATTTCGAGATGAAATAAAAAATGTTACCATGTATAGACATGTTTAGACCCTAGACATGTTTCCTTGTTAGCCATACGCTAGATGGAGAGATAGACCCTAGACAAATAAGTGCACGAGTCTTTTATCATTAAAATTGAGAAGATGTTTCAGAAATTCAGTTGTTCGGAAAACATCTAACGAAAATCCCAAGATCAGCATAGACACAAAAACAAATTTGCATGTTGAGCGTCTATTGTATCTGCTTTTGTTGAAATCGGTTGAAAAAATATTTTGAAAAATTCTTCTCATGTGTACTTTTCATTAGAAATATTTTTTCTGTAATTTTTTAAAATCATTTAATGCTATTTTAAAAGATGATTCACGACATCGATGTTTTTTCGATATCAACTAGGATGTTTTCTTTCGATGTCCACACAGTAGGAGTAGGGTAGAAACGTTGAGATGCACGTCAAAATGAACCAATTTATCGTACCGAGGGTGGGGAAATGCATTGGCGCCAATGAATTCAAAATCGTTTTAATTCAATAGATTGTCTATATTGACAGGTAAAGACATTCCATTTCAATGGATTGTCTCTATTCACACAACCCTATTCCACTAAGCCAATCTAATTTCTCAGCGAAATGACTTATCAATTGGCTTCCTGTACTTGATTGTCCTCGTGAATGGATCAAGACAATCCACTGTCTCCATTCACACGATGCCAATTCACTAGACTATTAGATTGTCTCAATGGAATGGCTTGTCAATTGTCCCCGTGTGAATGCTCCATTACTGTCAGTGTCAGTTGAGGAAGTACCCATATTTCCAAATTTCCAGTCAGCAAGGCTTCAATTCGCAGGTAATTCAAAATGACAAATTATATTCTTTCATAACATCAACACTGCTAGAGATCGGAGAATTAAATCAAATTCTTCCAACATCCCTCCAAATTCTGAGTTTTTGTTACGCTAAAACGTATATTTATTCATTCATGTACAAAACTCATTTTAGTAATCCTTTTTCACCTACATCTGCGGTAGGCATCTTCAAAGGAATCTTGGGCTAGGATTGTAACTAGACCACTGATGCGTCCCATCAGAATTTACTATATCTATATAAAACAATACAAAGTAATAACAAATACAATTAAGGCAAACAATTTACAGCTTCATTCTTTGACGGTTCATCCTCTCTACTGCAGATCAACCAGAACTCTGCTAGACTCTGAATAGCTTTCTCCACTTGCAAAGCTTTAAGCCTCTTTTGAACTTGAACAGGGACGCTAAATTTTTTGGGGAGAAATCCATAGAAAATTTTCCAACTGTAGGTTGAACAGGAAACCGTTATACATATTATGGTATAATATTTGTTTCGGTAAAAAAATTCAAAATGACTAATTTCAACAGAGTACCTTGATGTTGCTTGAAACTTTGAGAAACTCTACTTGTTTGTTTCTTCAGTTTTATAGCTTTTCTTTATTTCATGGAATCTGGGAGCGAAGGCACGGCTCATTTTCATCAGAGGAAATATTTTTTCTGAAAAATCTATTATTTTGATTCAAATAAATAAATAAATAATAAATAAATATTCTGTGAAAGGAGTAAATATTGGGAATCAAAGTGATGAGAAATTAACGTTGATTTTCCAATCACATGATATTCAATAATGTGAGTTTTTTATTTCATGGAATCGTTTTTTTGTGAGGAGTACCTCGAAGTATGTTTAAAACTTTTGAGGCACACTTTTTGTTTCATTCCTTAATTACGTTCAGTTTCATTTTTCGGTGTATCTCAAAATTGCAAGCATCATAAAACCAGATATTTTTCACAAAAAAAGCAGATTCCATAAAATAAAAAAATATACATGATGATGTTAGGTAGATGAAAAATCAAAGTTGATTACTTACCACTTTGATGAGATTCATAATATTGAAACTGCTCATCCCTAACATGGGTCCATTTCACAGAATAATAGAAACAAAATATTCAGAAAATATATTTCGTTTGATAAAAAATGAGCCTTACTATTGCTTACAGATTCCATAAAATAAAGAAAAGCAACATAACTAAGGAATGAAACAGAAAATGTGTGTCATAAATCCAGATACTTCTTAGAAAAAGCAGATTGCCCTAAATCAGTCATATTGAAGAAACAATTCTGAACATCATTTTCTAATTTGAGTTGGCGATTTCGAACACTCTGCAGCGTTTATTGCAATTTGTCCAATTTTTTTTCCAAACATTTGTAAAAACTTTTCAGAGAACGTCAAATTTTTGTTTTTTTTTTCTGAATTCATCGATGTATCACAACCTGACCTCTAATGAATATTTAAAAATCAGAAAAATCTATATTTATGTTTGTATTTTTTTTAATAGTAAGTCATGAATTGTTTCACACATAAAAGTTGAACATGCTTCAAAAATTTCAATATAAATATTAAAATTTGTTTCATTTTCAACATTTTTAAGTTTATGTTGTCCTGTGATATTTTGAGTTTGTGTTTGAATGCATGTGTGAAAGAAATCATGGCCTACTCTTAAAAAAACAAACATAAATATGGATTCTTCTGATTTTTGAGGCTAAAATTCATTAAAGTTACGGTTGTGATACATCATTTTATTCAGAGAAAAAATGCGAACATTTGATGTTAAAATATGTTCCATTTGAGAAAAACCACGTTTGCGCTCAATCCCAAAAACAGTGCTCTGAATTTTTTTTTAACTAAGCCACTGACTTCCACTCAAAAATATCTATTATAAGCAGTTTTTATTTTTTTCTAATACAGGGCCCGAGAAATAAAAACCTCTCCAAAAGTTCACATTTTCCGTTTTCACCCTGTATTTCAGAAACAAAAGAATTGAAATATTTCTGTTTGTGAATTACACAGGAAAGCGAAAACCGCATGTTTCTATCTTCAATGATAGCCAATTTGGAACACAGTGTACATATATTTTGAGGAAAGATTCATGAGGCCAAAAGAAACATTAATATTTTTTTCCGATTCAGCCCAGATAAAAATTTATAGCCTTTTTAAACTTTCAGAATGATATAACTCCCTGGAAACATGCCATTGAAGTTATTCCGAGAATTAGATCTACCGCATAAAGCTTCTACATACTGTGAATTCTGTGTGAATCTTTCGAACAAAGTTAAGTTCAGCCTAAGATAAAGATTTTATAAATGCTAAATTTCTCAAAAAAATGCGCATTCCACGAGATTTAATGAAGAAAACTGATATTCTCCAAAATGGCTGAATATTCATTAAATAGCATTCACCTTACTTTAAGAGTTGGATCCCTTTAAAAACTGAAATAACTATAGAATTTCATGGTATGTAATAGTCGTAATGAAAAGAATAAAACATATGAGTACAATTTTGTGTCCGTAGAAGATTCACAACATCGAAGAAAATTTACATTCCGAAAATCATTTCATTCGATGAAATGATTCAAGAGATTTACTCGAAAAATAACATTCAACATGGATTTCCAACACTATGTCTTTTCAACCCAGCCGAATCTGAAAAAATTTCATAAACAAAGAGTGTTTCTTCTGATGTAAAATCTGAATAATAGTTAAAACAACGTATCAAGGAGTAAGTTCCTTAAAATCCAAATAATGACTGCTGATAAAATCCAATCGAATTTCTCATCACCGTGAGAAAAGCCCATCCTGATCCATCTACAAGATACCGGAAGTTACCAGAAATCCTTTGACTCTTTTTATCAGAAAAACTTCCGAGGGTGATATGCGATAAAATTATTCCCACACAGCGTGTTACTTGAAGGCAGTCGAAGTTTGATCAGATACGGAAAACTCTACAAAGTTTGCTCATGTAGGGGACCATGTAGATTTTATTGACTACCTAGGGTGAACGCGTGCCGACACAAGTGTTTTATCAAGATAAACTACCAATATAAAGTCACCAAAGCTGAAAACAATTACTTTCAATAGCGATTTCGGAATAGGTGAATGGGTGACGAAAAATTGATGTGATTCAATGGCTTTTGTCTTCAGTGAATGATCGCTGCTTTTTTTGGGGCTGAATTATTCAGAAAACTCAATTATTTCCAACTAGATGGTCCACTGAATGTTTTTGGAACGCTGTTTTTAGAACTTTGGGACTTTCTTATGTCACATTTCCTTTAAGTTGTTTACGTCTAGCGCCACTCAACATTTATTGAACTACAATAAATGTGTTTTCATCCACAGAAAAAAATAAAAATTTAAAAAAAAACATTCTTCACTCCCCATTCAGAAGTAATCTTACAAAAAATTTAAATTGGTTTCAATAATTTTTTACCTCTCATTGATCATTATCATTATAAAATGCAAGTTGAGGTAAATGCTTATTAACTCAAATAAATCAGTACAATGCAATCCCAAATTTCTGCAACCGTTGGAGTATTAAATTTGAGGTTTATAAATTATGGTCTACTTTTTCATTGCAAATTCAAAGATACTTTTAGTATTTCTTTCCTGTTTAACTTTGGAAATTACAGCGTAATTTTGAGGTAATTGCCTCTTCGCGTTGTTTCAGAGAATTTGATGACTGAGTATTTTTGATTGTGTTGAAATAAAAGCTGACAATGGAGGATCTGCATTCATTAATTATTCACTTTCAAATATCTTTTCATGCATGGAAAATGTAATCAAACATAAGCAGATCCCAGACAAATCTCAAGCAGATATTCTGCACCCTCTGTATATGATCCTTGCAATCTCTTTCCTAACAGTAGCCATGAAGATAATCACCATGAGTGAAAATAGATAGAACAAGTGTTGAAATGTTTTAAATAGGTTTTTCATCAATGATTTGTTTAAAATATGCCAGTGCGGGTAAAAACCAGAGCTAAATATGATTTTCTGTATTTCAGTATCATAATGAGTTCATTACAGTACTGAAATTAATGCTGTAATGAACTCATTACAACATTGTTTTCAGATTTATTTTTCGTTCTGTGATTGTCAGTACTGATCCCCAATCCTATCAATTTTCAAATCAAATCATTTTAAATTCCGTAATCTGCCAAATTTCGTAAGTTACACCAACTGCCAAGATACAATACAAAAGTAAATAATATGAATTTTCATTTCAATTTCGGGAGTATTTCACAAAACTTGACTGAAATAGGGAAATTATCGTCTAATACTCGTGGCAGAAGGCAATTCCAAAACTCATGCTTTCGAAAACTCGCTCCTTCCTCCCTCGTTTTCAAATTTTGCATTCGTGTTGAGATAGGTGACCATTGTGCAACTTGTCACAAGGAGGTAGGATATTGATTTTTATTTGAATCTCGCCTGAAACAGAGAAAATATCGTCTACTAATGGCAGAAGACAATTCCAACACTCATGCATTTTCGAATTTCGCATATGTTGGAAGAGGAGCCCATTCTGCAACTTGTTTTAGAATAAAACATTGTGATAAATAGCAAAATAAATAAATAAATTCAAAATTTCGTAATTTTATGACATTCAATGGACATGATCTCTCGAATTGTGATTGAAATATCCATTTTTGATAAGTTTACTATTTTCTTTTATATTTGTTAAATCATATGAAACGTCAGAGGTGTGAAAAAACATTGAATGCATGCATTTCATTCGCCATTATGCAGCTCAAATAAATGTGAGAAAAATCCAAAAAGGGGCTCATAGTGTGGTCATTTTCACATCAGCAGTCAGAATTGATTTTCCCGAGTACGACACTACGACACTGAAAATATGATAATCCAACAGATGGCACAAAGATATAAAAATTCTGAAAAATTCATTCAATTCTGATTTGTATCAGAAATATAGTCGAATGAAATTTCGGTCAGAATGAATAAATCCTGTATATTGGTAAGCAGAGAATGGAGACATTTCTAAGATCTACAGGGTGTCCGGGGAATAACTGTACATACTCCTACCAGAGATAGAGTTGGACTAGGTGATAACTGATTCACCATAAAAAAATTATTTCTGGATTTCCCTAGAAAGCTACAGGGTGATTTTCCAACTTTATGTAAATACTTAGACCATCATAAAACCCAAACTCATTGACGGATATTATTGAAACTTGGGAGGCTATTGGCACATGCTAAGGTCGAGTCAGAAAGATATCAATTATTTCATTATTCCAGGGCCGAACTCATCAATCTTCATTTAAAGTGTTCAGGGTAAAACAAACACTTTGTATTTCGAATTACAAATAATTTATTCGCTTTTTAGAAAGAAGGTGAATTATGCTTCAATTTGTGATATCGCTCAAAGTTGTCACATCAACAATTATTTTTTTATGAATTTTGATAAAGTTCGAAAAATAGAATTAATTTACCTGAACAGGACTTAGTCATCTTGTGGAGGTCGAAAATAAATAATAAATGCTTTTTAGAAAGTTACTAACGGCGAGGAAGACTATAATTATTTGTTTTCCACCCCCAGTCTCGGATCTCATTGCGATGGAGTAAATGAAGGTATATCAAAAAAAATTGGTTAAGTGTATAGGAGATACATTAAGCATATTTCAAAATTATTCGTATGTATACCGAGTGTTCGACAACAAAGATATAAACCAAAGTGACACTTCTTCCAATGTAAAAACCTCTAACTGAATTAGTAAATCGGCAAGAGAAATAAATACAAGCTAATGGTTGTCATTTCGAACCACTTCTGAAATAACGTTGACTCAGCAATTCATTCGCTCCTATTTTCATTTTTATTAGGTACTCTGTACTGTATTTTAGTTTCTTTCATTTGTTTTTGTTTCGTTATGGAATGTGCTTATTGAAGCTCTGAACTTTTTTGAAAATTTTCTACTAATACTTTCGCATTTTGTATTCAAACATGAGATTTTCATTTCTCTTCATGGTGAAAAATTCAATTTTTCGAACTTTATCCAAATTCAAAAATTCATAAAAAAATAATTATTGATGTGACAACTTTAAGCGATATCACAAATTTAAGCATAATTCAGCTTCTTTCTAAAAAGCGAATCAATTATTTGTAATTCGAAATACAAAGTGTTTGTTTTACCCCCAACACTTCAAATGAAGATTAATGAGTCCGGCCCTGGAATAATGAAATGATTGATATCTTTCTGTCTCGGCCTTAGCATGTGCCAATAACCTCCCAAGTTTCGATAATATCCGTCAATAAGTTTGGATTTTATGATGGCCTAAGTATTTCCATGAAGTTGGAAAATCACCCTGTAGCTTTCTAGGGAAATCCAGAAATTAATTTTTTATAGTCAATCAGTAATCACCTAGTCCAACTCTATCTCTGGTAAGAGTATGTACAGTTATTCCCCGGACACCCTGTATATATTGTAGGAGTATGTAAAGTTCCACGTGGGACACCGTGAATGACAAATGGCCCTAGGACCGATCCCCGAGGCACACCTTGTTCAATATTATTCTTGTCGAAATTTCTCATACTAATCTCGTTGCTGATTTTTGAATTTCTAAAAACGGTATCAACTCGATGGGATGAAATGTAGATGGTGGGGTTATCCATCTTTTTCATCTATAAAAATCGAATGAATTTTCAACCCTCATGATCAATGAATCGAAATCTCGGGCTGGTTCGGAAAAATTTTGAAGTGACGAACATTTTATTATTCATACTGAATGTGGTTAACAGGTAGAGGACAATTAATAAACAGATTTACTTGAACTAAGCCGACGTTTTGACTTGAATTTTATTACATGACGTTGTTGTTGTTGATCTGCGAGCACGTTTTCGACCTAATTCCTTTAATTCAATTCTTGTTGTTGACTTGATAAACTTGGTGAGATTTCTGTTATTGCTTGCAATATTTTGTATCCTTGTTTTTTTTATACGTTGTTGTTGACTGAGTATTTATTATTTTGTAGCCTTGAGAAAGTTCAAAAATATGAACGAAACGTCGGCTTAGTTCAAGTCAGTCTGTTTATTAATTGTCCTCTACCTGTTAACCACATTCAATATGAATTATCAAGGACGTGAACCTGATGACCTAATTTTATTATTCGTTTTGGTGATTCTGAAAAACTGTGAGATTTCAGAGGAGGAGCTGAATATGCCTCGAGCGTTCCCAAAGGCTCATTATTGCAAATAATCAACCAATGAGCAAGATGAAAAAAAAAAGATTAAAAGACAAAGGAAGAAATTCTATACAAAAATCTCCTCGATTGAAACCCCGGTCCCCAGCTTTAATAAGGTACCCTGATGATCCTGTGAAATCAAATTCTTTTTATACCTATTTTCCCGAATCAAATTTCAATTAAATTTTCATCGTTGAACCGTCCTTCAGCTCTCGAGTGGGGCAATGCTCCAAGCGGGGGGTGTCAGATGCTGCTCGCAAATATCCGAATAAATTCCAGACAGTCTTTCCGGATCCAGCGGGGCATCCCTCCAAATATCAATATTGAGATTTCGAGTGGCCGTTCAGGCCCCTCCGCGAAACAATGCGTTATTCGATGCAAGAGTGCTTTGTGTGCTTCTGAACAAGTGTTGTCTGTTTACTTTTCAAATCGGGAATATTACGTTTCGACGGTAATAACAGGAGGATCTGCTCTCGTAGGCTGGCTAATTTCATCGACTTACTGTCGTCTAGCCTTCCCGCAGCTTCACCAGAGCACTAAACCAGTATACAGGTTGTTAATAAACAAATATATACGATTTATACCAGGATATGGACAATCAAATAACATCCATAATTTCAATAAAAAAATCGATGAATTACTGAGAGGAAACGATCAACCTTAGCAAATTTTATGACTGCCTTATCACCAAAATGAAGTAAATGACATACATAATAAAATTGTTTCAATTGAAGAATATGACAAATTAAAAGATTGAAACAAAACTGTAAGATGATGTGTAAAGAAATAAAAGAAAGAAAACAGATAAACAGCGTCCATCATTTATGTTTCGTGTTTATGATTTCTGGATTTATAGTTTATATTCGTGATCAATCAAAAGATGGGACACTAAGACCAGGAAAAGAGGAGAAGAAGAAGAACAACGTCACCCTCTCGGCGCAAGACGATAAATGAAGGTTTCCGGTATAGTTCCACACGTGAATGAATATTACAAAAAAGAATTGTTCCCTTTACATTTGTTAATCGCTCTTAGATTTATATTTGATGACAAGTTTTCCTCCTCTATAATGAGGTAATCAGTTTCAGCCATGAAGAAGGAACAAAAGTTCCGAAACGTAGACGAAGTTATACAGGGTGTCCCACCTTGAGTGCCCATTAGAAGTTTATGGAGAAATAATAATTCGATCAATTCAAAATTTGACATGAAGATATAAGCCAAGTAACAACTTTTAATTTAAAATGGAACACCCTGTATATTATGACTTTTTTGGATGGATCTTCGAATTCCACATTCATTTTATGTATCATTCCCCATAGCCATCTACAGCCGATTTCGAGTTATTCACGGTTTTTTGGAAAAAATTTAAAATTGAGGCTTGTGGAACACTGAGAATTCAATGAAAGCACAATCTCAGATCTGTTTTTTGAAATGAGTTACCGAAAAGACATTCGACTTGAATCTGAAGAGAAATCAACGTCTTGATATACTGGGAGTGTCAAAGTTGGAATTCAAAAAAAGCCAGAAATTCGATTTTTTTAAATGGAAACCCTATTTTTTTCACTTACATATCAATCTGTGAGTATAAAATAAGTAGAGTCTTTTGAGGGTTCCCTATATCTAAAATGTACCATTGTCAAGATATTCAAAAATAACTGCTACGAGCATAATATAATATGATCTATGTTCGTTCTTTCATGAAAATCTTTGACTTTATTCAAAATATTTTTCCATGCTTCTGTTGTTGATATTTTTCAAAAACTAGTTCATTGTTCAAAGTAAAAAAAAGCGTTAAGGGTTAAGAAACAGAGTTTCAATATTTTGGGAGCTGATCATGAATCAGAGACCTGAAATGAGCTAAAAAATTTTATATAAACATGGGTCCGCAAATGGGCCATTTTAGAGAAACAGGGTGTTTGTGAATTGATGGGAAAGATTTCAATAGGTGATATTTCGGATAAAACTTAGAAGTTCTTTCTTATAACTTTTTTATCAACACCATTTTCTTTCCAAGTTACGGCCCATTAAAATTCATTCTTCATTAATTTCAGTTCTTCAGAGATTAAAGAAAAACATAGAGAAATTCAGGATAATAAAACTATTTATCATATGAGTTCATTCGACAGCAACTTACTTTTTTAATGAGAAATAACCTCTCTGTGAAATGTGAATTTATGGGAAAAGAGAGTCTGGGCAGTATTTATTTTTTTTGAGATCAAACTATGTAACAAGTTTTGAAATGAATAGTCGAGGACATAAAAAAGTTGCAGATTGAGTCTTTTTTTTAGATCAATTTTTATAATAGGATAATAAAGGCGCACTCAGACTGCCATTTTATTAGCATCAGTTATCTACCAAATTTCATTCTTCTAAATTCTTCCTTAGTGGATATATTAAACAAAAGCAATTTTTTCACACAATTTTGAAGGGATGTAACTTGGAGGGAAAAGGGTATTGAACAAAAGGTTATAAAGAAAACCTCCTTAATTTTTGCTAAAGAATCACGCCTTGAAATATTTCGCATCAATTCAGAAACACCCTGTATAAGCTATGTTCGGTTATCTTATGTTTTATTTACTGAACTCATAATTGTTATATTTCTCAGTCAGTTCATGAAAAAAATAGCTGGCATCAAACATTATTTGCTTGTCATATGACAAATACGCACTTTATTTGAGTTTTTTTAATATGATTCGGGTTTTTTACTTTTTCTCACTTTGTTATTATTATTATTACAAATTTTTGTCTCTACCATTTCTTCCGACTCGGCTCGGTTAGAAAGAGAAAGGCTGTTGAAAATCCATGAAAAAAGTAATTTTCGAATATATCTCGTGAACGATTTCATCGAATGAAATTATTTTCAGAATATAGGTTATCATTAATCTGGCAAATGTTTTACGAATACAAAATTTAACTCACATATTTTATTTTTTTCGTAATGACCAATATATACCATTCCATTCCATAATTATATCAGAAATTGTCCCGACCCTCGGAAGTGAGTTGAATGCCATTTAATGAATATTTGTCCATTTTGGAAAACAAAAGTATTTTTCGTGAAATCTCGTGAAATGCGCACTCTTCGAGTAATTGATGATGTAAGAAATTTATATCAGCGAAATTAAAAAAATTGGTTACTTTGGGTGGATATAATTATATTCAGAAGATTCGCAGAATTGAATTTCTGCTACATTTTCTCGAAGGTTCAAGTGGTAGATCTAATGCTCGGAAAAATGTTAATGTCATATTTCCAGGGGAGGCATAGCTCATTATGAAAGTTTAAGAAGGCTATATATTTTTATCTAGGCTGAATCAGAAAAAATGCTATACGAAAAAGTATTTCTTTCGACCTCAACAATCTATGGTTTGAATATATGTACAAGTCAAATACTCACCCTGTATATCTAAAAAAAATAACATTACAAAAAAATGTGTGGTAAAAAACGCTTGAAAAAAGGTTCCACAAAGCTGAGTGTAACAAGGAAAAAAAAGAGTAATTCACTATAAGAAAAGAAAAAAAATTATTATTTCCTAATATGAAATAAGTAAGATGGTTTTCATGTATGGCCGTACCAACGGAAGTGGTCCTGAAAATCGTCGACTTTATGCTAAGGCTTATCCCTATCGTTAATTCCCTTCACAGCGACTTTCAATCAAGTTTTCCAGGCAATTGAAGAAAACTGTTTCTTAAAAAAAAACGCGCGTGATACTGATCGTCCAAGATTTGTAAGTACTCCAGAAGTTGAAACACAAATTTCAAATATTGTGACTGAAAATCCCTTTACAAGTGTAAGAAGAATTTCAGCGGAACTAGGATTAAGAGAGGCCCCTTTACTTGTCTTTAAAACTGTGCATCATCAACTTCTTTATTCATTAATATTCAATCTGTGCAAGCTGACATTTTTTTGTCAATGGTGTCCAATTTGGTATGTATTTTCAGTCTCCTCGAAATTATTAACTATTCCATATCCATGTCACTTTCATGCTTTTCATGAAGTATGAAAAATGTCCATGTGCTAGATCACACTAAATCTACAAATCATTTCGATTCACTTCGTTTATGTGCATTCGTATCAATATATATTTTATTACATTGTTGCAAATCACAAAGATTTTCAGACATTTCTAACTGGTGATGTTGCACCAGAATTATACTTTGTCTTTGGTAATGATTACTGATTCATTATATACTCATGCTCATCTCATTATTCAAATCAGTTAATTCGTTCCTCTAGTGTTCACCTCTTGTAATATATTGCTAATTATTGTTCTCAAGTTTCAGATGAATGAATCCTCAAACCACCAGGATGAACCCTAGATCTAGTTGATCTGCAGAACACGATGTTAACTTCTCTGAAATGGTTCAACGGTCAAATGTAATATACATGAAACAGGTTGCCAGCCTCTCATCCTGGTTTCACCCTGGAAGGTCCCCTCTGATAATGGTGAACTCGATCAATCCGTATTATATACTCATTGCAAGCCTGAACTCTCAAGTTCATTCATCTGATTCTACTTGCAAGTTAGATCTCAAGCCTTCTAATCTTCTCGAAGCCTACGATTAGAATGTTTCCGCAATTTTGCACTTTCAGACCAACGTTTTTAATATTACCTTTGTATAATATTGTTTCTCTACCCGTATTTACCGTATTGATCGCATTGATGAACATACTTAGGACAATGTAGCTTTCAACGCTTGTACTTCTCTCTTAGCCTGAATCATCATTAAAACTTGCTCCTCTCATTAAAACTCATTATTCAAGTGTACTGTTTTTCTGGAGGAATGAAAAGGCTCGCGCAATCAATTTCATTGATTGCTCTGCCTCTGTGAAAGTTTTGTTCAATAATGGTTTGGTGGAACGGTCTCAACGTCTAACTCTGATTTCATATGACCTCTCATTTCAATTGCTCTCTCTAGATTACATCTGGTTTTAGTTGAATATTGTCATTCTGAGTTTGAAGATGACTCATTCATTTTATGATTGTGAATGATGTACAATACATGTTTTTACACTACAATCTTCAACTCAATTATCAGGTAACAGTCTGAGTTGGAGAATGATAGAGGTGTAGGAGAAATGAATATCACAATACGTTTTCCAGTTCGATGTTTTGGTCTACGGAAATAGCAAGAAATCAAAAGAATAGAGACCGCGTTGCATCCTAACCTCTTTATCCCTGGCATACACATTTACTTTCCTTTAATTTAGTGAATCTGTCAATGAAACAATTTCATAATGTTCTAGGTTCAAACCTCGCTATCTCTTCATTGCTGCCTGAAATCAAAGCTTCCCATGATATACGTCATCATACAATTACAGTACAATATTCTACATTCAGAATTCCTATGAGAAACAAGCGCTCTGGCTCTTAATCCTCGATTTTCAATATTCGAAATGATTCTCGCAACTGCTCTCTTCTCTCGGCACCTTCCACATAAATGATTGGAGGCAATGAGAAGGGAAACGGTAATAATTAACTTTTCAAGTTGAGGAATCAGGCAATTACAGGATTAACAGTCGGCGTAGCATTTTTCACGGCACGTTCGGTGCATGCATCGTCCTTGCTGCTTTGACGCACCCCAACGAGAAAGAATGATCCCCATGTTTTCCGTCTACGTCCTCATTGATTAATGGTTAAACTTAATTAAAAGTGGGATTTGACTTACATTCCTTCAAGGCCGAGGTTCGCCTATGAGGACTACTCAATCTTAACTGCAATGTCGATATATATTATTGGGTTGGTATCGGTGCGACATAACAGAAAAGTATTTAGGAATATGAAATTCAACCAAAAACATTTTAATGTTAAATATTGCCAAGACGAGGCCGTATTTCTAATATTGTCAAAAAGTTATCAGATCTCATGTAGAGCCAAGCTGCTAACTCTACACTATTCATCTTCACAAGTCCTCATTTCACAAACTCTATGCCTTGGTAAAAATAAGTGACTTGGCCGTTTCTTTTCCACCACGTGAGCGTAAGGTCAAAAATTCGATCGCTGTTCATAACTTTTCTGTTATACAATAGTTCTTATAGTTACGAAACGGCCGAGCCACTCATTTTTACCAAGACATAGAGTTTGTGAAATGAGGACTTGTGAAGAGTGTAGAGTTAGCAGCTTGGCTCTACATGAGATCTGATAACTTTTTGACAATGTTAGAAATACGGCCTCGTTTTGGCAATATTTTACATTAAAATGTTTTTGGTTGGATTTCAATTCTTTTTGTACGTTGCTTATGACAAAATCCTCTCATTTTGTTCATTTTTCCCAAATAATAATCAAATAAAATATAATTATTGCGAGATCTATTTCAAGTCAATTTAATTCTCAATTCATGTTCAAAATCAACAATGTACGAAGTATAGAAATTTACCTAATACCCAGGTTCAAGCTGCGATGCCGATGTAATTGAGAGCTGCCATCACAACAATTGTATGAAGAATCATATCATTATATAATGATCACAACGGGAACTTGTACAATGGAAACTGTGGTTGAGGTTATTACAGGGAAATTGTATTTGGTGTAACACATGAGGCGTTTTACGAGAGCTTCATTTTTTCTCCTTATTCAAAATGTGGGGGCAATTCTCCCTGAAAATTCTTGAATATTTTTTCAAAAATTCATAACAAGCAGTTCTGCATATACAGGGCCGCCGCCAGGGCCGGCAAACCGGGCAGTCTGCCGGGGCGGCAAATTCTAGGGGCGGCAAAATCAGTTTCGTCATACTAGATTTTTTTCCTTCGAAATCGAAAACCCGCCTGTTGTTGAACGTGAAAGCAACTACACGACCAAACTCAGGGGCGGCTTTTTGAGCCTGGTCAACCAAATATATCACACATGTACACAAATAACCAGATTAAAATGCAATTAAACCAATACAAGAGTAATACTGGCAGAATGAAAACGATGGAAGATGCAGCATTCTAATCATAAATAAAAATCCCTGTCAGGTTGTAAATTTCGCCAACGCCTCAGCAGCCTCTCATCCTAGTTAAACTTGCTTGTTTACGAGTTTATTATCAAGACGTCGGTCCCTTTGATGAACATCTGGGACTGTAAAGTTTTTGGGAGGGTTTCTAGGATAATTCAGTAATGATTCTTATTTTCAGTTTGCCAATCGGAAATCTAAATTTTGATATTCGGGAGGGGTTTATAATACTCGAGAAATAAGGGTATGAACTGAACTCGTTAGTCCTCTCCTCAGTGTCGTGTGTCGTCACAAGATTCAATATTTTTGCAAAACTATATAGTGCTACATAATAGAAATCTGTTATCAATCTTCAGAGTTGTGATTTTCGAACTGAATTACTCCACAAGATTGAAGGTGAGTTCTATAATTCGGTATTTTTTTACCGTCGGATTTCACATTTAAACGATAATAAGTATAAAGCGCTCTCTGCTTATTTACAGTGACGTAGGTGATTTCTTTTGAGTCTTTCATCGATCGCCTCAGATATTCATAAAGCCATACAGCGTCGTTTCAATAATTCGAAAAGGCGCCTTTAAATGAGTTGGAAATATACCTCGCTGAAATTTGAGCGAGATAAGTATTCTCAACTTATTGGATAATGGTCATAGTAATAGTATATTCTAAAACAAGTTGCAGAATGAGCTCCTATTCCAACACGAATGCGAAGTTCGAAAACGAGCGACGAAGGAGCGAGTTTTCGATAGCATGAGTGTTGGAATTGCCTTCTGCAACGAGTATTAGACGGTATTTTCTCTATTTCAGTCAATTTTTGTGAAATATTCTCGAAATTCAAATGAAAATTCAGATTAGTGACTTTTGTTTTGAATCTTGGCAGTTGGTGTGACATACGAAATTTGACAGTTCACGGAATTTGAATTGTTTTGATTCGGAACTTAATTCGATCGGAGGTCAGTACTGACAACCATAAGACGAAACATATAACTGAAAACAATGCTGTAATGAGTTACGATACTGAAATAGAGAAAAGAATATATCAATATTATTATAATAATCATTATTAGATACAGGTGAATACTTGTGATTTATATTGACCACATCTCATTTACTTAATCAGATGTTAGAGTTTAAGAACATGACAACAGGTAATAAATGTCATAAGGACAAATCGCAGAACGAAAACAGTGAGAATAACATGTACCTTATTCTGATCCGGATATCATCGTCTTGAATTTTCCTCACACACGAGATCTGTGTTGCCTTGGAATAAAGAATTAGTAAAATAATCAAAATCCAAGGCGCTCAAATTTTTTTCCTTTAACATAAGTTCATTTAGTTTCGTACACTAAAAGCAGAGAGCGTTTTCATTGTTTCTCGATACTTTGTATGTGAATGCATTTTAGAAACCCGCATTTTTATTTAACATATCTTATACAAATGCATTTGTACTTGAATCGATTAATTTATTTTATTATTATTATGATACCTTACCGCCTGATTGAAAGTTTTTACATACGCATTTATATTTATCGGTATCTTGTATTGTAGAAACTGTTGTATAATGATTTTATGGAAAATTCTTTTGGGATACTTCTGGCCAGAGAAGCTTTTCAAAGTTGAAAATGAAAAATTTTCTACGTTCAACAATGGCCCAAGATAGATTATCTAATCTAGCCATTTTATCCATTGAACATGAGATAGTCAATAATCTCGATATATCTCAAACAATTCATGACTTTTACGAGATGAAGGAGAGAAGGAAGAAATTTATTTGAGTTCAAACATTCTAGTCTGATGGTTCTGGTTCACTTTTATACATGCGATGGGCGATGGCCGGTATATATGTTTCTTCTTGTTATTTTTTATTTAATATATTTTTTGTATAATACATATTTATAGTTATATTTTTTTCGTTTCTGAATTTTTTTGGCCCTTGATCAAATTGTGAAAAAGTTTGTTATGAGTCCCAAACTCAATACATCACAGCAAGTTGGCAAAATATAATTTTCTCGGGGCGGCAAAATTTTATTTTGCCGGGGCGGCAAAATGTCTGGCGGCGGCCCTGTGCATATATATCAATTTTCAGACCACTACAAACTTTTACATCCTCTGGTTCTAAGGGTTGGGGGTGAAAGTTTCAAGTTTAGGAATTTTCCCGTTGTTTGTGTACTGAAACTACCTCACATACCAAATTTCAACTTGATAGGACATCAGGCAGTACCCTAACAGTTTTTATGATCATCAGTGAATGAGTGACGAAATCAGGGGTTTTTAGATATCTATAAAGTCTAAAGTGTTCGAGCTATGCACTTGAAACTTTGCACGTTTGCTGATTTCCCCACTGGCATTATATATTGAGAATTTTGTTTATCTACTACATTCAAAACTGAAGTTATGAGGGTTCGAAAATACGACGAAACACTTCGAGACAACATAGGTAGTGAGCCGCTTCGCTTGGCTCGTCTTGGCAGGGGCACTACCGTGCCCCCAGATGCACTTAAACGATGATGATAATTTAAGTAGCACGAAACTTTCCATATTTAACTCAACGAAGCCTCAGTTCCAAAGTTGAATCTGTAGAGTAGCAATGACGCAACCTTAGGAATTTGATATCCAGAGGGCGGATCTACCCTGAATCAGCGTCAAACTCTGCGGGGTCTGAAGCAAATTCTATAGAACAAAAAATGGAAAATAAACTCATATACGAAAAAAATGTGAAAATGGAATAAAATACATGTTTTGAATTTGTGCCACTTCCTGCCGCGAATATGAATCAAATATCTAAGCCAGAATAAAAAGATCTAGGTTTCAATGAACATATATTATTTATGTTGGCACCCCCAGATTGAAGAATGAAAAAAAATAGGCTGGATCTCTGGAGATGGCTGTGTATCATGCAGTAAAGATGTCAACCAAACTTTCAACTTTTATTTTTATGTTATTGATTTTTTATTGAAATTAATGAAATATTTCTATTAATATCGTTTATTTTTGCATCGAGTAATATTGGTTGACATAACCTTTTCCCTAATTCTGTGTCAAATCCGTTCATTCTCGTAGAAAAAACAATGCAAGAATATTTCATTCCAACACTGTTTTCATCTCAATATTATTTATTCATGTCATGTTGCCAAGGAATTATTCGTTATCAGTCAAATTTATGAGAGAGAAATCATTTCTTCCAATAAATTTTTTCAGGAGGGGAATCACTAAACGATATATACGGAAATACTTCATTCGTTTCGATAAAAATTGAACGAATTAGAGAAAATAATGTATGATACTCGTACAGAAGGCTCATTCTAACACTCGTTAATTCAAAAATTTTGAACTCGTGTAAAAATATCAATTATACTCTTTTCTGCACCTCTGTCATAAATAACTAATCTGTATCCCTAATTTTATCTATGTGAGACTGAGATATTTCCGCAATTATCATATTATGATATTTCATCAGCATATAAGGCGGAAATCTTTTCGAATCGAACCTACGAATTTTAATTCGATTGTATCGATATTTTTTTGAATAGTTGAGACTTATATTTCAGTTCACAATAAAGAACTTTCATTTTTCACAGAATTAAAACGTTGAACTGGTAATATTCACATTCTAAAAACTCACTTGAGCTTTTTAACACTACAAATTCAACCTGTTGGCCTAACACGTGGAACAGACAAACATTAAACTCAGACCTTCGCGATACAAAATTACAAATCAAAAATTAGCCCCAGCCTCTTGGCTCACCCCTTAGCTTCGTACCTGGAGGAAGCTTTCAAGTGAATGGAAAAAGAAAGTTGAAAAAATTGTGAGTAACAATCAAAGGAAAACTGAAAAATTGAAAGATTTTCTTTGCTGGAGTGGTTAACCCCCAACAAGACTTGACTTTGTTTACATCAATGGTCTGGCATCTGGCTAGTTCACTTAGTGCGCATCGCACCTTTACAAATGAAAATGGAGATAGAAAATAATATTTTAGTACAATTATTTTTCATTGCAATATGATCTTGAAACTATATTAAACAAGAATAGGTATTTTATTTGTCTGAAGTGATGTCTGCCAGACAACACTTCTATGGAAAAAAATGTTCAAAAAATATCATTCTGATATAGGGAAGTCTAGAATTAATTTGCCAGACGTCTACTCTGTAGCTAAATCAGTGCCAGAGTGGCTTTGAGTTAAAATTTTTGATAGCGAGCTACAATGAAGAAGAACGAAACATCATTTTAGTACGATTTTTTCATGCAATACGTTGTAGGAACTATACGAGAAAATTCTAGATTTTTTTTTCCCAGGATGTTAGGAAACGTGGATAGTCGAAAGAACTGAATTCAACTAATACCAATATTTGCTTTCTACCTGAAGTTTGAAAGGAAATTTTTTAAATGAAAATGAAGTCTGGCAGTCCCATCACGAGATAGATCGAATAAACTTTTTTTATAGGGCAAAACTGATTCCACCTTATTTGTCTCAAACGGAAATGAATGAACAGTTCAGACCTGAAATCCATAGAAATCAGAAAACCCCTGTCAAAATACTGTGTCGACATTACATATGAATATATATAGGATATTTTTTTTCTACTGAATGTCGAGACACAATATTTCTGTTTTCTATGGTTTCTGGTCTGAACTGTTCATCAAAGATGAAAGGTTTAAGATCCATCAGATGGAAAACATAATTTGAGCTTTGTCCTATATGAAAGGAATTTATTTCAATGCCAAATCTCTCTCTACGTGTGATTCCATTTTTTGAATAAAAAAAATTTTTTTCAAACATTATTTCAGCATGGCTGAATTTTTATATTATTAATTTCGATTTAAAGAATTATAGAACTTTATATATTTAAACCAGTCAGGCTCATATTAAGCACTCTGGCAAATTAATTCCACACTCATGTCTGAATCAAATATTATCAAAAATTCAGCCATACTAAAATATCCAAATTTTTTTAATCAAAAGTGGCGTCTGGGGGTGAATAGCACCACGCCAGAAATTTGACAATCTGATAAAATTGATTTCTATAGTTTCTAGAACGTAATGCAACAAAAAAGAATCGTACTCAAATGATTTTCAGCTCATCTCCCTTGTAACTACTCTGCGGAACATGCGACAGTCAGTCTGGCATTGATTGAGCACCGAATTAAATGATATTAAAAAATCAGCCATACTAAAATAATGTTTTTTTGAAATTTTTTTCATAAGAATTGGCGCCTGGCAGGTAAATCGCACCACAAGAGGGGTCTGACATTCTTGTTTCAAAATCATAATGCAATAAATATGAATCGTATAGTCAAATACTGCTTTTCGTCTTCATTCTCACTTGTAGAGGTGCGAGACTTTGGCGGCTCTGAGACAGGAAGTACAGGTAGCTTGGGATAGTATCCCTCAAGAAGAAATACACCATCTTCTTGCATCAATGCCAGGACGTGTTCCGGTGTCTACCGCTGTGGACAACATATTATTAATCATGTTAATTAAAAAAATTGTGAACATTCCGTTTTTTATCTGGAAAATTCAAACCTTTACTCCTTGTTTTACTATTTTTTATGTTTTACAAAAAAAATTTCAATTTAAACAGCTCCTTCTTGTCAGTCATCATCATCATCTATCATTCCAGGATTAGGAAATTTACCTGTTCCGGCTTCACCACCTCATTCTCGGTCTGCCAACACTTCTACGTCCTGTAGGGTTGTAATTTAATATTTTCCATGATTTATTGATCCTTTAAGACATCGAAGATGTATAGGACATGTCAAAAAATATAAATACATACATATGCAAATTAATACAAAAAAATTTCTAAATTATTGTCGGAATAATACTCCCCTAAACTATAATAAACATTTTTCAACAGTATAGCTTTTCCAACTGTTTTAAACTTTTTTACAGTAAGAGATTGGATACACTTCGGTAAATGATTAAATAATTTAACACACTGGTAAAATGGAGACTTTTCAAATTTAGTCGTTTTATGTTTGGGTACAAATAAAGTTCTATCATTTCTGGTATTATAGCTGTGAAAGACCGATAACCTGGAGAAGTGCAATTCATTCTCCTTTACATATACTAAGCATCTCAGGATGGAAATAGATGGTAATGTTAATACACCATGATTTAAAAAAGGGGTCTACTGGAAGAGCGAAGTGGGATATTGAATATCAACCCCAAAATCCGTTTTTGGAGTATAAAAACTCTACTAACATCTGTAGAGTTGCCCCATAATCCCATAATAAAATGTTATAAGACTGTAGACAAGGCTGTAATGAACGTTCAGCAATGTACTCATGGGTACTGTTCTTCTGATCCTGGATATTGCATAGTATGAGTTGTTGAGCTTTCTGCATAATATATCAACTTGTGTTGACCACTTGAGGTTTCGATCTATATGAATCCCGAGAAACTTAGTGCAGTCTTTGGAAATGATTGTTGTATCACGATAACCAAATACAAACTTGCGATTTTCAATTCCAGATGTGAAATGGATACAAACAGTTTTGTTAATATTTATCATGAGGGCATTTTGTCGGCACCAATCCACAAAGCTTCGCACCAGAAGTTCACATGAACTTTGTAATTCCTCAAAAGAAGGTGCAGTAACCGCTACTGAGGTATCATCGGCGAATAGAGTTACTTGAAGTTATCTATTAGTGTCAGAAGATTTCGTCCAACCAAAATATTCATCAAGTTATCTGGCAGATCATTGATGAATAGCAAAAACAGAAGCGGACCTAATACAGATCCTTGTGGAACTCCTAGTTTGATGTCATGATATGATGAAAAGGTATTTTGAATTTTAACTGTCATGAGTCTACCCTCAAGGTAACTTCGGAGCCAGTCCAAAATCACTCCCCTGAAACCCAGATGTAGCACTTATCCAGTATAAATTGGAAGGATAGGCTTTCAAATGCTCGGGATATATCAAAAAACAGTCCAGAAACAGATAGGCCTTTGTCGCGACGCTCGTAGACAAACTCAACAAAATGAATCGCTCCCGATTGTGTGGAACGCCCTGATCTGAAACCGTGTTGTGCATTGTCCAATATTCCAAACTTGTTCAGATAACACATCATTCTATTGAAAACAATTCGCTCAAATACCTTAGAGAAGACGCTGAGAAGTGATATCGGTCGATAGTTTCTGATATCTTTAACATCATTACTTTTGTGAAGAGGAATGACTATCGCCTTCTTGAGAGGAGACGGAAATATACCAGTTGTTACGGATAAATTTATGCAATAAGCAAAATGTTGAGCAATATCCTCACCTATCGTTTTCAGAACTCTGGCAGACACAGAATCTAACCCTGCACTGCTTTTATTTTTCAGAGATGTTATAATGTCAACTACCTCATGCTTTATTAACGGATGAAAATAAAAATTTGAGTTTACCATGCGAGAAGTGGTGCAGGAGAATGACAATGAATCATCATAATAACGTTTCAGAGTGGCTTCAGTTACTGAGGAAAGATGACCAGCAAATAACTCCACCAATTCTTCTACGTCACCATGTGAAATTTCATCAATAATTAATTCAGAGGGTTCATTCGTTCTTTGATTCCTGCCAGTTAAAGTATTGACCATATTCCACATTATCCTATTCTTATTAACTGATTTATCAATTATCTGACTATTGAAATTCAACTTAGCATTTTTAATAAGTGAACAATAAGATAATTTCGCCTTCTTGTATAATATGATATAACAATATAATAATGTGGGATTCTTTCTGGTGGCATCCGAATCACATGTTTCCCCCATCTGTCCTTATAGTCATTTGCTAAATCTGTTATTGGCTGTATCTTCAGTTTTTGTCTGATATCATCGCTTCTTATATGATCTAAACGTGTACAGCCTTTCACCGCTCTTAAAAATTTCATTTCAGATGTTTCCAGTTGCCTGTAGTCTTGTCTTCTCGGCGCCCAAGTTTCCGACCCATGAAGTAGCGTGGAAATAGCTATCACTTTATAAAAGTTTCTTTCAAGGTCTTTCCTTTTAATGTTCTTCTGATGCTTCCACGAATTCTTTTGATAGTTGTTCACTTTGATGTTGATATCTTCATCTTGTTCATATGTGGTATCGCATCCTAAATATCTAAAATGTGATACCTGCTCTAAAATTTTATCACCGATTATAATTTTTGTTCTGATCGGATCCTTTCCCATGAAAGCCATAGTCTTTGTTTTCTCCAACGAAATTTCTAGATTATAATCCGCAGGTAGCAAGTTGAGTAGGTAAGTGGACAGCGAGTTGCAATTTATCTTCTTTGTTCTGAACTCTAACTTTGTCATCGGCGAATAACATTGTATTTAAAAAATCATTAGGCCCAATCCTTCTTTGTCAGTATGTTTATTAAAAAACCAGTTTCTTTGAAATACTGTTTTTTCGACGATGTTAGCTCCTGAACTATAACTATTATTAAAATTTCAGTTTTTTTATAGTCGCTCGAAATATCAATACCTTCTGGGCTGAAATGCCCAGTTCGGTCAATCATTTCTTGGAAAAACTGCCTACAAAAAAGAGTGGAAAATGAAAACAAGATTCTGAGGGTGATCCCGAAAATATTTTCACTGGAAATGCCCGGAAATACACATTCGGTTACTCGGGAAAATCATCCCATTCGTCCGTCCACGGTCGAAAGCGGGATCGAAAGCCAGTTTCCCATATTCATGAATCGGTTGATTCACGCCTAAGTAAATATCATACCCGGTGGGAGATCCATCGCCAAACCTCAGACACTATTTCCCGATGATTTACCGTTTCCATTCGTCCGAGTGCGCCTGCAAAGGCAATCAACAGGGCCGGTCACGTGGCGCGGGCGAGAAAACATTCAATAGGGGGTTGCCGGTATTTGGGGCACGTGCGGGGGCTATTTACAAATTGCCGGCGGTGTGATGCGGATTGAAATAGAGGACCCCCGGGCGGTACGGTGGGCGGGGGCCGTGTAGCCTGCTACCGACGCACGTCCCCCTGTTTGTGCATAAAACGGTGCACGAGTCGATAATGCCTCTTTGAAACAATTACCCCGATCATCCGCTCTATTGGATTTTGTTTAATGGACGCCGTGATTGATATGTCGCATGGAGATCGGCCTCTAGACTTTTGAAGTCGGGTTTGCCGACTTTCAGCGTCGTGTTCTTTATAAGTCACTAACTATAGGCTTGTATAGGTTGGGTTTATAAAGGGTATAGTTTACAGTTCAAACTGTGTTTCAATTTTTAATTCAAACCGCTTGCAATACTGTCGAAAGCAATGGCGTAAGGCGTAACAAGACCTCAATTATAGGTGGGCGAGATAAAATTTGCGTGGCCCCTTCATGAAGTAAGGTTTTCATAAGAAACAAATTGTCTAACATTTAATAAAATATATGTAACGAATTATGAAGTAAAAATCAAATAAAAATTGTCGGCTTCTAGCCTCACTTAACTGCTTAATTATAATCATAGTCCTGCTGGGATATTAAATCTGTTTCGATAGAGAGGGTTGCCGAAGCAGAAAGTCTTCCTGATTGTACATTTGTACAGGGTATTCCAAATTGCTTGATTTTGGCTGTTTCTGGTACTAGACAGGTAAAAACGTTGAAAGGAGTTTTGGGCTCGAATATCGTGAAAACACCAGTAGTGGAAACTGTTTCAGCATATTTTTATTTGATTCGAAGATATAACAAAATTTTGATATTGTATCGATTTCGAAGATGTACCATAACTCTTTTTTCCAAAATATCTGAAACGATTAAAACTTTCTACAAGCACTTTTTTACTGGGACTAAGATTCTTTTTTGCATTTTTCATCTCTATTTTTTTATGATATGAGATGAAAAAATGCGGTCGTTTTTAAAAGGAAAAAGTTTTTTTCCACCCTTAGTAGATGGGACAAAAAATAAATATAGTGTATTATTTCCTGTGAAACTAGCCTATAAAAACTTCAATCGTTGTCACATATTTTCGTTAATAAAAATGATATGGCACACTTTCGAAATCGATCGAATTTCAAAATTCACATATATCCTACAAAAAATGAAGATATTATGAAACGGTTTCCATTTATAGTGTTTTAGCGAAAATCGAGCCCAGGAAAATTTTTCCCTATCTTTACCTTTTCGACTTCAAATTGAGACTAATCACATTCAAATTGGGATTAAACAATGGTAAACACAATCGAATTGAGAATAAACACATTTAATATGGGACTAAACAATTTCAAAATGGTTATCACAATCAAATTGGAATTTACCAAATTCATATTGACACTAAACTATTCCATATGAAAAAAAGTAGTTTTATTTCATATTTCGAGAGAATTATTCTGAAATAACTGGGAATAGAAATGAGGAAAAAATGCAGAGGTGTATAAGAATTTATGAAAGATTTCGTTGAAAAATTCGAGAATCTGAATCTGAATATGAGATTATTCAGTGCCATTTTGAATGTGTTTATTCCCAATTTGATTGTGTTTACCAATTCAAAGTTGCTCATTCCCAATTTGAAATTGTTTAATACCGATTTGAATGTGATTAATCTCAATTTGAAGTTGGAAAGGTATAGACCAGATGTACCAAAAACAGTCAAAATCAAACAATTTAGGATACCTTGTACAGGTTCATCACCCTCAGGTGGCGACCACAGTAAACTGATGTATGTAGGTATTCCTGGCACGATTTAGGTTTGTGTGAATTTCTGCAAATATATTGCGCTATAGAAAGTTGATAAGTAAGCTGAGAGGTACGAAATAGAAATCGTCGTCAAGAAAGAAAAAAGTCGTCATATAGATTCATCTGTAGATAAAATGATTAATCTTAGAGGGAAAGGGGATCATTTGAGGGCGCGAGGCCGTGGGCGGTCGCCCACGCCCAGTTACGCCACTGGTCGAAAATGACAATTAGGAGCGTTACAATCAAGAATCAAAAAGACATGGTAGCTCTATAGAAGAGTACTTGCCAGAAGAGTTAAATTGAAAATTCCTAACTCAAAGAAGATGCAAAACTCGCCCTATTATGGAAAGCTGGGCAAAGCGTGTTAAAGGTTTCAACTTTACGGAAATAGCCATCTTGGTGGTCCTTCTGTGACTCGGTATTTTTCATGTCTTTTGAAGAAAGCTGTCTCAGGTGATTCAATTTTGAGAAATGGTTAGCTGTGTCGCTTATAGTTGAGTTGTACTCTACATATAAAAGAGGGATCAGAATATTATGGTCTGCAGCTATGAAAAAGAAAACTAAAGTAATAAGTAATCACTAAGTGCTGTTTAAAAAAATCATGGATTCAATTATTTTGATAATTCATTATGAAAAGTCACTTCAAACCACTTTCAGCAATCCAAGTTAAAATCTTTACTTTTAAGTTGAAAATGTGTGCAGTAACTGTCGACGCGAAAATTTGAAACACACGCCTCAGTCTATTTTTTGTGGTCCTCTCAAATATTAGAAATGATTTTCAAAATTTCGATAGGGTTGTTTCAAGGATACAATAATTAAAAATTTTCTAACCCGGACCTGAATTTTCCTTGCGGCTATTGAATGATACTTTTGAGCCTCGAATAAGAAACACGTTTACCAAATATGTATAAAGAAAATATATAGGGTAATTCGTCTGATATTGCTTCGCGAGAAAACGAGCAAAATTCATAAAACAGCCTGTATTTCGGTGACGACGACTGTAAGAGCCCTTAAATGTAGTATATCCAGAACAATCTCGATGCCAAAAATCCATCCGCCTGTAAACTATTTCCGTTTCCCAATGGAACACCCTGTATGTACCTGAATCCTAAATCATGTCAAATAGTAGAGACACTCTAGACACTTTCTTATAAGTGATTATGAGCAATAATGAGTTTGAAAATATATTCTCATTTCTTGTGTACATGAACTTATGGGGATAACTATTTTTTTATGTAATCAAATAAGATTTTTGTCTCCCATTGTGAAGTTTTGTTACTAATAATAATAATTTCAATCCCTATATCTGATGTACGTGCAATGTATTCTAAAATTCAAAAGTTTTGCAAACTCTTGAAAAAAAAGACGTCGCAAAGAGACTGCTAACCTAGACCCATCAGCCAACCAGATGAATAAATGAATATTTCTTCCGACATTCATACTAATATTTTTTTTACTATAAAAAATGATATCACGCTGCTGGAAACCATTGGAAGCCATATTGGTAAACCTTCGTGGACGCCTTCACATTTCACTAATACTTCATCCAACAAAATAGTACTGCACCTAATAGTCAGCTGTCGTCATCAAAATCCTTCTTTTATTTTAATCAATCCTGTGATCTCCCAGTAGGTATTAGAAAACACATAATTCGCAATATATGACGTACTAATATCTCTCTTCTTGATGTTGTATTTATGTTTAAGCTTTCTTATCTCTGAAGGCCTTGATGTCTCTACTGTAAGTATATCGAAATTGATTCCTCGCTCAACACTTGGTGAAACATCTTTGGTCAATTGAAAAATAAAAGAACACAAGACTACGTTCACAATATTTTAATAAATTAAACATCTAATAAGTCGACATGTTTCGGGTTTTATCCCATTCTCAAGAGTGAAAAGTAAACGCATAAGTCAAAGAACAGATGTTAAAACCGGAGATAAGCGGAAATCTAATTGATCGTTCAAAATTGGTTGTTTATATTTTGAAGCAGAAGATATTTCCAAAATTTCTGAAAGATCTAGGTGTCTGCTTTTTTCCCCTTCATGCAATATTCTTGTTTTATTAAAATCTATGAAATGGTTACAAGTGATACAATGATCATAAAAACCAGTTGTCAATTTGTTTTGAAGAATTGACTTTCTATGTTCATCAACCCTCATCTCCCAGTTGCCGTCGAGATTTCGATCCGGGCGTATGTTGTTTATCTTAGCATATGCGAGGTGTTTTCTTTCGTGGCTTATCGAATTCACGTTGATTAAGTGAAAAATTCTATATTTCATAGAAAATGACTTCCAATTCGGATCCTCCTGATAGAGGTAGAGACTCAGGATTTCAGGCGATATCTCAAGCTTTCAAGATGATTTTGGTTGAAAATCAGTGTGAAAACGTGTCAGATATGGATATTCCAGAAGAAAATTCCAACCCTCCAATCCCAAGTGGAAAATCTGTGAGTTCGTTCCAAAACATTACACCATCTCAATCATCCAAAGTAATACCGAATAATTCAGCACCTTCTGATACGAACAAAATTCAGTTCGTAAATAACCCCAAAAAAAACGATAGTAGATACGATCTTTCAGATACTGGCCCATTCGTAGTTTATGTCGAGAGTGTCGACAAAAACATCGGGAATCTTCATGCAATGTCCATCGGTAAATTAATATTCAGAAGTGATCCGTCTATATCGAATGCCATAATGTCAATAGATAAAAATGGACGTAATAGAATAAAAATTTCTTTCCGTACATACGTTAGTGCCAATAAATTCCTTTCTTCAAGTTTCTTGGCCTCAAATAATTTAGAAGCATACATTCCTCAATTTCTGATCCGCAGACGGGGTGTTGTGAGATCAGTCGACCTTGACATATCAGAGGAAGAATTGAAATTTTCTATAGAGCCCTTATCAGGATCATCTTTTAAAATTCTCGAAGTGAAAAGAATGACAAAAAAAGTAACGACAGAAGACGGCTCATTTAAATTGATTCCTACTCCTAGTATATTGGTAACATTCAAAGGCCAATCTTTACCGGACAAAATATCTATATTCACCTGTGTGAGGGAGGTTCATCCTTTTGTTCAAAGAGTTGTCCAATGCAATAAATGCCTAAGGTTCGGGCATGTCGAGAAAATGTGTCGAAGCGATAAAAGGTGTAATAAATGCGGTGAAAAACATTCGGAAGAACAATGTACTGTAGCAGTTCCCTCTTGCGTTCATTGTAAAGGAGAACACTCTTCTATAGACAGCAAAAAATGTCCCGCCTTTTCACATCAGAAGAAAATTAAAGAAAGAATGGCAACGGAAAATATCTCCTATAGGGATGCCGCTAAACAAAGTGGCAATAGTTTTTCAAAAATTGTTACCACGGATATTACTGAAGGTGATAATTATGCTCCCACCTTGAATAAATTCAATTATCCTTCACTCAGGACTCCCAAAAGGAAAAGCTCATACAACCCCCCGATTACGAATTACGTAAAAAACATAGAGAGATAATCGCTAATACTCCATCTACTTCAGGTAATGGTGTTTGTTTGGGAGACCAGACGTCAAAACAGTCAGATCCACATGAGATATCATTTTTAGTAAACGTCGTTTGCGAAATTTTATTCCTAATTTTGAAGGACAGCAGCGGTTCCACGAAACATTATGATGAAACGTCAGTCAAAAATTTAATCTCCTCCAAGTTAAATAATTATCTCAATAGAAAATAAAATGAGAATCCTACAGTGGAATTCCCGATCGATTATTTCCGATAAAGGCAGTTTTGAAAATTATATACATGAAAATAACATTGACGTTGAAATCATCAGTGAAACTTGGCTGAAAGATTTTAATAGGATTTGTTTTTCTGGATATAATCTAATAAATAAAAATAGAGGTGATGGTTACGGCGGAGTAGCCATATTATTGAAAAAAATATTCCATATGATAATGTTAGTAGTCAGAATATCAGGAATATAGAAAACATCAAAGTGGATATTTCGTTGACTCTTGGGAAAAAATTATGTGTTTGTTCGGTTTACGCCCCTCCCAATTCTAGAATTGAGGAGACAGACTGGGATACATTTTTTAGCTCACTGGTATCACCAGTCCTAGTAGGTGGAGACTTCAATCTTCATCATAACGCATGGGGATCAGACAGGAACGATTATTATGCTTCAGGGTTATTAGCTTCTATAGAAAATAATGACCTCTTCTTCTTCAACAACGGTTCTTCCACCCGATTAACACCACCCAATTCAGCTAAATCAGCAGTGGATTTAACCATTGGAAGTGCCCAATTAATGCCGCTAATTCACTGGTTTGTAGAACCTGATACTTTAGGTTCAGTTCACTTTGCGATAAGATGTGATTTGGATCTTGCTGTAAACACCACATCTAATAGTTTCCCCTCCCGACTCTATAATACAAAGAAAGCGGATTGGTCAAGATTTTCAGAATACATAGAGGAACGTTTACGTGAATTTCCAAGCAATAGAAATTTTGAATATGACAATTTCATAAATATTTTAACAGAAGCCTGCGAAATTAGTATCCCTCATTACAAACCATTTAATAACAATAAATTCAGAAAGAACTGGTGGAATGATGAATGCAAGAAAGCAATTGAAGGTAAAAAAGCAGCTTACAGAACATACTTAAACAATTCAACACTAGAAAATTTCCTATTTAATAAAAATTATGAAGCGATTGCACGTAGAACGATCCAATCAAGCAAAAGGAATTCTTGGAGAGAATTCTGCTCAAATATGAATTGTCACACCCCTGTAAGCCAAGTGTGGAAGAATATTAAAAAGGTGACACATTTTTCCCCAATCACTCAACCTTCCCTTAGAAAAGAACTGACGGAGGAATTTCTTTCTAAGTTTACACCACCGGGAGATTATCACAAAGAGAGAACGTTTGTGACACCGGAACCGACTGATTTCATGATGCGGATTTTCACTCTCGCCGAACTTGAGAGATCTCTGAAGAGAAATGCCAATACTGCCCCAGGACATGATAACATTCAGTATAATATATTGTTCAATCTCCCAATAATAGCAAAGCAGAAGTTACTGGACGTTTTTAATAAAATACTTATCACAGGCTCCATACCTTTAGATTGGAGAACTTACACAATTATCCCATTACCAAAACCAAACAAAAGTTCATCCTCGGTTGACTCATTCAGGCCCATTTCTCTGGGTTCATGTGTATTCAAAACATTTGAAAGGATGTTAAAAGTACGTCTTGAATGGTGGATGGAACACAACGAGAAATTCCCAAGATCTCAATCAGGTTTTCGTAAGGGACACAGTACTTATGACAGTGTTTGTCACCTTGTAACGGATATATATGCTTCATTTTCAAACAATCAGGTACTTACTGCCTTATTCCTAGACATAGTTGGAGCCTATGATAATGTATGCTTAGAGGTATTGAGAGAGGAAATAATTAGAATCGGCTTGGGTGAAACATTCGCTGATTTGGTTTATAACATGTACAGCAATAGAAGAGTTTTCCTGAGATTAGGCGATGAACTAGAGGGCCCAAGGTTCACCAGCAAGGGCCTCCCTCAGGGCGGGGCACTACCTCCAATTCTTTATATCGTTTACTATCATAGAATTGATAAGCTGCTCTCTAATTTCAAAATTCATCTCATACAATACGCCGATGATATGATACTTTATACAATGGAGAGGGATATTATAAATTGCTCAGAAAATCTTGAGAGAGCCATGTCGGTGTTACTAAAATTCTTGTTTTCTAGGGGCCATAATTTATCTCTTGAAAAATCACAATGTACATTTACCACAAAACGCATCATTATACCAATACATTACAACCTTGGCGGTATGACTTTCAAGTGTCAGGAAAAGGTAAAATACCTAGGAGTTTACCTAGATAGGAAACTTAATTGGAAAGCACAAATTCAACACACCAAACATAAGGCCGAAAAATCAATCCAAATTCTCAGATATGTTTGTGGAAAAAATTGGGGTGCTGACCAAAAAACCTCTCTGATGTTTTATCGTAGCTATGTCCGCTCTGTAATCGACTATGGATGTATTTTTTATGGCAATTCCTCTCAGCATGTAATTAAAGATTTGGATGTTCTACAACGAAGAGCCATTAAAATTTGTATGGGATATTTGAAATCCACTCCTAACATCGTGGTATTCGCTGAATCTGGAGAAACCCCCCTGAAGTACAGGAGAGAAATTTTAGCAAGGAAATTCATCTTGAAGAAAACATCAATTTCAAGTCCTCTTATCAATTCTATTCATGACCTATTTCTGACAACCTTAACGAACAAATTTTGGATAGTTAAAAAAGAACCTCCCTATATATCATGTTATGATCCTAACTCAGAGGAACTAATCATAGAAACTAAGCTTCCAGTATACACTTTGGAATATAAAACCCTCGAATTAACCCCAAAAATAATAATCCCCTCCTACGGTCAAATAATGCCCAGTTTGGACTTTCAGGACGTGATGGAAAAAAACTGTTTAACCGATAGTCATCGGCTGTTCACGGATGCTTCAAAAATGGGAAATTCCTCCGTGGGTGTAGCCGTATACGACGCAACACATGAAACTTACATTCAGGAATCCTTAAGTAAAAATTATTCAGTGTTCTATGGCGAAGTATATGCTATCTACCTGGCACTGAAGTATATTTTACAACTGACGACGACGAGATCTAGTTTCCCAAAGTTCATTATTGCCTCAGATAGTCAAAGTGCCCTTCTCTCGCTGAAAAAATCTGCATTCCAGTCGGGTTTTACTTCCATTCACCGCGATATTTTGGCTTATCTACAACTCCTGGCAGATAGAAATATCGAGGTCCTATTTTTGTGGGTCAAGGCACATATAGGTATTGCTCCAAACGAAAGGGCAGATAATGTTGCAAAAGAAGCTACTTTGAGGCCATCGAATGTAATAAGGTGCATCTATTCCGATCTTTATCGGGACTTTGAGCAAGAATGCAAGAAAAGGTGGGAGATTGAATTTCAAGCCAGTACAACAGGACTGTTTTATAAAAGTGTTCAACCTCATCTACCCAAATCTGCTTGGTTTTCCGAAGTTAAAAGTAACCGCCAGTTCATCAGGACAATATCCCGCCTCAGAAGTGGTCATTCCGTTTGTCCTCAATACCTTCATAAGATCGGACTGAGAAATAACGACCGATGTGATTGCGGTGAAGTTGGTAGCCCCAATCATCTACTCTTTCATTGTTGTAACCATAGATTAAAAATCACAAAATGTGCAGAAGATATCTCACGAATAATTGATTGCTTACAGCCTTTTAATCTTGGATTTTTGTTACCTCTCAATAATATGAAGGTGAATGAGATTATATTTGAACATGCCACGTCTCTCGCAATCGAGTTTTAGCAGCATTTTTTCCTCTGTTATTAACGGCTCTATTCTTGTACGTCTATGAAGAAAAAGTCGCTATGATGAGCCCCTTAGCGCTATGTGTCCCAGTGTTTTCATTGTTTATTTCTTCTCCTTTTCTGATTTGATTTCTGTTTTATTTAGTTTATTTGATGGGTAATGCTACGCAAGCCCACTAAACTTGAGAAAAAAAAAAAAACCCTCATCTTAAGAGAACGACCAGTCTGACCTATGTAAAAAGCTGGGCATTCGTCATAAAAAATTTTATAGACACCACTTTTTTCAAAAGTTGTTAAACTATCCTTTCCATTACAAAACATTGATTTTAAGTTTTTCTTGTTGGTACATACAATGTCAATTTTATTCCGTACTACAAATATTGTCGCTTATTCGTGGGATATAGTTTATGTAAGCAAATTTATCAATATAGTTATTAATTTGGGTGGGGTATATACTTGATAATAGTTTTTGATGTTGTTTTTTGTCAATTAATTTATTTATAATATTGGGGGAGAAACCATTGTTCAATGCCAATGTCCTTAACACTTCCACTTCTTTTTCGAAATTAGCTGTTGAAAGTGGTATTGATATTAGACGGTGTATCAGGGAATGAAAAGCTGACATGTTTATTTTATATGGATGTGAACTACTATTATGGATGAGAATATTGTAAGTATATGTTTTTTTCCGAAAAAACAGAGAAATGTTTTCTTTTACTTTTGTTTATAATCCAATTATTCAGTTTTCTTCTATAGATCTGAAATCAATTCGTGTTCTAAAAACAGTTGGATTTCGAACCGATTCATCTGATTATTTCCGCGAGATCATAAACATTAGAAATCACATTCAATAAATTTTATTCTTGACGATTTCGTTTTTGTTCTTGGTCATTATTATGATTTTGGTTGGGCTTTTTTTCTCTGAATTTTAATGTTTTCATTGTAAAATCTGCTAGATATTGATTCTTCATCTTCTAGAAACTTTTAAATGAAATCAACCTATAGTGAAATTCTCAATGGAATTATAGCACAGAATTATCAACTTTCTTTTGTAGATATATGAAAAATTTAATACCATTACGCAATGAGCGTATTTCGGAAAAAGAGGCATACTAATCTATATGATATAAGAAAGCCCTGTTTTGCATTGTCATCTTCTTTTGCGTAAACTAAGCGGGTTAATAAATTTCGCTAATTCCTTTTTTGTTGTGCTTTTCATTGTCTGGAGAAGGTTCTTATAAGAAAAAAAAATTAAATATTGGCGGGAAATAAGAAAATTTAAGAAAACATAATGAAATTTAAGATCCACATAAATTGTAATGAAAGATCAATTTCAGAGAAACAATTGTCTTAAATTTTGTTCAAAATATCGAGGGAGGTTCACAAGCAGAAAAAAATGGCAAACTGTACGAAGGAAAGACTATTATAAAGGAAGGACTATTATAAAATACAAAATTCGAAATTTTCCTTAGTAGTCTTCTCGAGTCTTGATTGCAATGATTGCAAAAATGACATTTATCATCTGTGTTTAAATTCCAATGAATTTAAGAAAACCCGGTACCCCAGAATAAAAATGAAACATAGATGCATGTGAGGAATGAAAAAAAATTCATCAAAGGAAACCAAGTAAAAGGTTCCTCGAAATATAATTTACGGTTCAAGAACGGTATTTTATTGGATAATAATCTAGCCAATGGTTCAGTAAGAGTGGAACGCATTGGGATTGATTTATTGGAAAAGGAAGCGACATATGGAAATTTCAAAATTGAGTAGGTCAAATTGTTTCTGAAAGAGAGAGTGGAAACCTAAAATACAATTTACAAGAATTTTTTTACAATTTTACATGTGTTAAGTGTTAAGTTAACAGCCATTTGTCTGTTTTTTTCTTGAATTTTTTGGAACTTGTGGATCAGCCTATCCAAATCTGTTCCACTGTTGGAATTCCTACCTTCTCAACAACTTGTTTGTCAGACAGAGAGAGGGAGAGAAAGAGAACAGCCCTGCAGGCCACTGTTGGTGAAATGGCTCACGCTGGGGTCGAAGGAAAGATTGATTTTTCTCTCGTTCGTTTCATTGGAAGATATTTTAGAGATGACACACTGGATGTTGTGGACGTTCCCTCAGAAAAATTCATTTGAAATCTTACAGTAACAACATTACATGGACAAACTGAATTTTTTATATTGTGAGTCGAAACTCAGGTATTTATAACTCTCAACTATTCAAAAAAATGTCGATCGATTCGAATTGAACTTAGTAGGTTCAATTCGAGTTGTTTCAGAAAATAATTCGTTTGAATGTGAGGTTCAAAGGTTTGCGCGTATTATACAACGGTACAGATCAAAAGGGGAAGCATCCAACACAAAAAGATAAACTTGAGATAAGAAATCTTGATATGAAGTATTTCGTATATTCGATTCCGTAATTACATCAGTTCGAAGTGTTGTTTCTTTTTTTTTAACAAAAAAAAATTGTCTATAACAATAGACAACAATGTTTTGGAAGGATTTGGCCCCTGAGAAATTAGTGCACAAGTTTCACGCAGGGGTGTTTCTTCTATGATTTAAAAAAGTTTGCAATTGATTTTTGTTTTCAAACGGTTAAGGGTTAAAGGCAGCAAGAAAGACGATACTTACACTATCAACCTAACTTGAAGTACTGATATCTTGGTCAATTTTCATCGTACATGAAAAACACAAGAAACATAATTTTTGTTGAAAAAAATCAAACATTTTTGTACTGAATTATTTTTTTCGTATCTCTTTCCATTTTCGTCTTACACGGAGGAAGAGGCCGATTTTCAAAGAAAATGGAAAGAGCGCTTTCTGCTTCGATCTTATTTGTTTTACGAACCATACATTTTAAACCAGTCAAACTTCTTGAGCAGATGAACAACAATGAAATGAAAGGTTTCGTCGATGGAAATCGATCCGTTTCAATTCTGGTAGATGTGGGGTTAGTTTAACTACCTATTTTTTCGTAAAAAATATGAGTTGTCAATCTTTGCATTGTATTTCGCTGAGTTTATATGCAATCGTCTTTTAACACCGCTCATTTCGAATCTCTTTTGAAGTACTACAAGAAATGTATGCAGCATTATTCCCGTAACATCAATAGTTTTTCCGTAATTTCAAGTTGAATGTATCGTTTCAAGCATTCACGAAAAAAAATGTTGCATTTTGCTCACGATATCTTGCCTTGTGTTGCACCTAGAATAATTCTAAGAAACATATTCTCTTTGTTTCTCTATAAGCCACAAATATCTTCTCCACACTTCATTCCGTTCCATGCATAGTTTTTTTTTTTTAATTTAAATTAACGTGTCTCGACATCTTGGTCATTGATACGAGGTACGTTATACTAATTTTTATACAGACATGTCAGGTACAAAATTGGATGAACTTATAGATGTTTAAGATATCGAGGCTTACAGTATCTAAAACTACAATGAAAAGAGGAAAGTTTACATGTGATTGAAAAATTGACATTCTTTGATGAATTTGAGGGCTATTTTAATTTGATTGTCAGAATTTAGGATGTCCTTGTTTTTGTGTTATTCGTATTCGTAAATAACCGTTCCAAAAGGTGTAATTCTTCAATGGAAATGTCATGTTTTCAATCACGAATAACTAAAAAAGTATTGAGTTTTCGAAAAAACTTTATGGAACATATTTTGCTAAGAGTTAAGTCTTCCATCGACTCCTGGTGTTATTTTGACAAAAAAAAGTCCACCTTCGAGAAGGCATACTTTGGCATAGGGTAGACTTTATTCCTGGAGCTATTTTTTACCTACTGTAAAAATTTCAAGTGAATTGATGCATCTTGAAAGAATTCGGAGCAAATATCCTCATTGACTGGACTATAGTTCCCATCCATGGAGAATATGACTGGCCAACTGTACATTAATAATTTAAGCAGGTCTATCATTCAATCTTCACCTTACAATATAGGTATCTATTGAAATATTGTCTGGGAGGTCTCTGCATTTTCCTGAAAACTTAATATGGGTTTTCTCTCCCAGTCTCTGAAACAAGAAACAATTAGAAAAAATTCTTCTCGTAAAGTTTTGGCCTCTGACGAATTAGTGCTCAAATTTTTACGCAGGTGCCTTTCTTATATTATTTAAAAAAAATTTCTAATTGTGTCTTGTTTCAGAGACTGGGAGAGAAACCACATATTTAGTTTTCAGGAAAATACAATATAGGTAATTTAATCAATACCTATCAATCTACATATTAACAATACTAGTCCTCGTTCCATGTAAACAAAATAAAAAGGCGAAATTTAGTGATCAGACGATGAAAAAAGTATAAAAACTGATAATAGTCTATAAAAAATCTCAAGCCAAGCGAATATACAAATTTTCTGTGTTCAATCAAATGAACACATTATGTTGACTGAGATGAGACAGAAGGTGTAGTGCTGAGACTTCTCTTCAGATACATCCAAAACTTCAAGACAACAAACCATTGGATTGAAAAATGTTTATTATGCCTAGGTTTATCCCAGAAAATAATGTATACGCGTTCCGTTACTGAAGGAAAAGTTTAATCTGCCTTTCCGGAACAAATTATGCTTTTAAACTTTCCAGACATGCAAATTGAGGGGATATCAACTAATCCATCCTAAATTTCTACGGATTATTATATGAACCCTATATGTAAATTACCTTAAAACATATATATTTTGCGAAAAAGACTTGTTAGGATATACATATAGAAATTGGTGGATTAAATATTTCGTGAGATATTTAGAGAATGGGCAAAATTGGTGATCCCTGAACTACAACATTTCAACCTAGAACAAGAATATAATATTGAACTATTGCTCTCGTTCACAGCGCATATCAACTTATTGCATCCAAAAATTAAGTTGAAATGGACAAAGAATAAACTAAGCCAAAAAAATAGTACGAAGATATAAATATAAAGCCAAAGCCAGAAATATTGTTCAGTGATCTGTTGAATGTAGGTTTTCCGCTATATTGTTGTTTTTCTCAAAAAGGATAAAGATACGTGGGTGAGAATTTGTACTCAACTCATGTTTTGAGTCTTTGTCCCTCCATGAAACGAACTACAACAAATATGTTGTGTGACGGTTGTGTACAGGGTGTTTCAGAAAAGGTAACCTCCTTTCTGAGATAGATAGAAAACTGAAAAAGAATATGGATTTGTTCAGTAAAAAATTTTCGTAAAGCCATCCGTATTCAAAATACAGGGCGTTGAAAAAGAAAAAATAACACATTTTTAACGATTTTACCGAAACTACTGGCAACATTGTAATGAAATTTTATACGAATATGTTTTGGAAGCTGATACATTTAATGAATGTGTTTTGATGTCTGACCCTCATAGGCGGCGCTAGTTACACGGTTCCTACCAAGTTGTTTCGAACATAACTTTTTTGATATTCGATTTATTAAGCTATATTTTGAGCGATCTTAAACATCATGCGATTTCACACCAAAAATGAAACTCGATACTGTGCACCGATTTCGGAATATTTTGATTTGAAATTTTTGAAGTAATGATAGATGCTGGTATGAAGTAATGATTAAATGTATTAATTCAACAAAAAATCACAAGAAAATTTAAAAAAAGGCTAAAAATATACAAAAGAATTCAATTAGAGTAGGTATTCAAAATGTCCTCCGTTCTCACAAATACACAAATCTATTCTTTTTCTAAAAAATCCATTAACGCTTGGGAGTCAGCTATGAGGTCATTGAAGTGACATTGAATTTTGCTCTTCAATTCTTGTGTCTTGAGGTGAATTTACCTCTGTTAGATAAACTTTTTCTTCAAGGAACGATCAAACTGTGTATTCCAAGGGATTGAAAGCTTCTACACCTCTACCAATCCATCGATTCGGAAAATGGTTACTCAACCGATTACGACCTTCTTTCAATGTGGGGTGAAGCTCCATCGTGCATTCTAATTAATAATAATTAATGACTTTGTCAATACTTTATATCAGCATCGATTATTACTTCATAATTTTCAAATCAAAATATTCCGAAAACGGTGCACAGTATCGAATTTCATCAGGAGAACCTTTTTGGTGTAAAATTGAGCGATGTTTAATATCGCTTAAAATTTAGCTTAATAAATCTGATATCAAAATGTTATGTTCAAAACAATTTGTTACGAACCATGTAACTAACGCCCTCTATATGAGAGTCAGACATCAGAACGCATGCATTAGATGTATCACCTTCCAAAACATATTCGTATAAAATTTCATTTCAATTTTGCCAGTAATTTCGGCAAAATCGTGAAAAATGTTTAATTTTTTTTCTTTTTCAACGGATGCCGTTACGAAAATTTTTTAGTTAACAAACCCCTATTATTTTTCAGTTTTCTATCTACTCTAGAGAGAGGGGCACCTTTTTTCGAAAAACCTTGTACACCAACAGAAAGCAACAAACCAACAACAGCAACGTTTCGTATTTTCAGATTATTTATAATATTCATGTGAAAAAGTGGATTATTTCTAAGAAAAAATTTTCACTGGAGAACTGAAAATGATCCGTGGTATGATAATATGCCTATTGGAAGAAAAACGATTCAGAATTGATCATTACTTTCTGCCGAGGCGAAAGGCTTGAACATCAAAGAAAAAAAATTTCCAATCACTGCACACTGCAATGGGTCGACCGCGGTCAGTCGATTTTCCAAAAGGGGTATACAAGAGGAAGAGCTCATAAATTACAGGTCATAACAATACCAACTTAGAAAAACCCTATCATTGAACATCGTAATCAAATGATTAACAGCTTGCGTAGAGGAAGTTCATATTATCAGTTATAGTAACTAACATGTCCGAACCTTCATTTATTTTTTTCAAATTTTTATTCTGTTAATTTTTTTTGGACAATTATTATTAATTATACCACTGAAAATTGTTTGGTTGTTCTCTCATGATTGACCCGAACAATTCACTCCAGAGGGTAACAATGGTAAACAAACACGTAAAACTGCGATGATGTCAGCAGGTGAAGCCTGGAATAGCACGCGTCATAGACAATGGGATCATCTCCGACCATACACGGTGGGCGAGCCACGCAACTCCCGTCGGATTAAAATGATACCTAGTAATATCCGTCGAGAATAAAGGCTACCTGCTGCGTTGCGACGCGTGTCAGAGTTTAGTGAGATTTCCATTCCTTGAATTCAATAAAAAGGACTCGAATCGGACGTCGAACTGACAACAGATAAAACAGGAGATTAAAAGAACCCCAGCCAAACTTTCCCATTCATTCGTCTGGATATAATAATAGTGGATTGGAGACAAAGGATCATAATAATTGATTCTTATTGTCGAACTGTGAATATAACTTTTCAATAGTCTTCATAACAGCACATAGGTAAACAGCTATGGTAAAATGTACAAATGTGTAAAAAAAATTGCATTTATTTTCCAAAAGAACTGTGCTCGACGTTGTAAGAGAGAAAAATTATCCAAACCATTTGGTACAGATGAGATAAAGAAATCTGATAATAATTCTACTGCATCGAAATGAATTATAAATTTAAATGTAACTATATCAATATGAGCTTGATGAATACAATATTCATTTTTCTGGATAGTTAATGATAATAATAACTATAATAAAGGACTAAATTTTAAAATGAAGCAATGAAAAAAATACTACCTCTCATAGTGTTCCGTAGGAATCTGTTGATTAAACTCAAAAAAGCTCATGAAAATGCGGATATACATATTGAAAAAACCAGAACATATTTTTACCACTTGCAATTGATATTAATATCTATCAGGGTTCTAACCAGAGGCAACCTATGACAAAAATCCGAACGCCTTCTTCAACAATAACCTCTTCAATTAATTAAACGTCCTTTAACAAAACAATCAAGGGCGGATTTACGGGGGGGGGGGGGGGGTAATAGGGGTAAAGGAACAGAACAATATTCAACATTTGTGATTTTCAAAACAGGCTGTATCTCAGTGAGAAATGGTCTTATTGAAAACAAAAAAAACTAACTTTTGAAGCTTGAAGACTTCTGTTTCTGAATTTATTGGTTCACAGTTTATCGGAGTACTGGTTAGTATGCAATCATAGGATGAAGCACGAAAAAAAAATTTTCAAAATTTTTCAAATTTTTTTCCCCTACGCGCATGGAAAAATTTTCTCGAGCTTAACCGATGCAAATGTCACATAATCTATTTATTCAGCTCTAATTTTCTTTTCATGACTTTCAGATTTAACCATTTGTCTTCGAGATATCCTGTTTTGAATGCAAAATGATCCTCTTTCACTCAACTGCCGTTATCTCCGGAACTATACTGATTTTTTCTACAGGAAATTTCCTACGAAAATCTGTTTTGTTCAATTAAAAAGAAATATTTTTCTCCTGTCACATAAACGTGGAAAAAGAGCAAAAAATGCCATCTTACCATTCTTTGTTTAATGGACTTCGTCAATATTGGCGGAAAAGCTTAGGTTATGAAAAAATTTCACAGCCTGATGTTCCCCGAAGTACCCCCTAAATCGGTAGATCGATCGATTCAGCTATTTTCATGAACCGATTGATTGAAATTTTAAGAAAACTAAGGGAACAAGGTTTTTGTGAGTTGTGTGTGTTTTGTTCTGAAAGTAAAATATGAAAAAACAAATTTTTTATTTGAAAAAACAAGAGACTATTTCTGACTCACCTCCACTGGAGCTATGGACACTGGATACATTTAAGCCTTCATTTTCCTTAGAAAAAATCATGGAATAAGTTTAAAGTTGAATCCTCTAACTTGCCCATACGGTACTCGTTAAGCGATATTCTGAGCGACAGAATTTTTCCTTTTTCTGACATCACGTTTTAAAAAACCGATTTTTTTAAAACCTTTCGACTCATTCGGTGAAAAACCGATTTAAAAAGATTAGGTCAAGTTTAAGGAAAAAAACCTTGTTCTCTTAATTTTTTCAAATGTTCAATCAGCTTCAATCGGTCCAAGAAAACCGATGGATCTACCGATTTGGGGGACTTTGGGGAACATCATGCTGCCAAATTTTTTTATAATCTAAGCTATACCCTTAATATTGAAGATGATACAGTCCATTAACCAAAAAATGGCAAAATGACATTTTTGTTCTCGTTTTCCACGTTTATGTGACAGGAGAAAAAAAATTTCTTCTCAATTAAAAAATTGAACAAAACGGATTTTTGTAGAAAAATTTCTTTAGAAGAAGAGATCACCTTTCGGCTCACTAGGCGAGCAGTTTTCAGGAGATCTCGGGAGTGAAAAAGGATCCATGCATTCAAAACTGAATATCTCGAAAGTCGTAAAAAGCAAATTAAAGCTGAATGAAACGGTTATGCGACACCTGCATCGATCTAGCTAGCTAAAATTCTTCGTGAGCGTAGAGCAAAGATAATAAAAATCGAAAAATTTTCAAAATTTTTTAACTTCGTGCTTTATCCGATGATTGCATGGCCACCGGTACTCTGAAAAATTGTTTACCAATTATTTCAGAAACTAGAGTCTTCAAGCTTCAGAAGTTGGATTTTTATTTTCTATACGACTATCTTTCACTGAGATAGGACCTGTGGAAAAAAATTTTTGAAAATTTTTCTGATCATTTAATTGTTTCGTATTAGCAGTGAAAACTTCCTAAATATGTGGTAAGCAAATACCTTTCAAGCTCAACAAACCGGAAGTCTCTATTTATTCGTTCTCAATGGAAAATATATTATTTATGTATGGATTATAATGGCCAGTATATAAAACATATGATTTAAAATGTTTCGTATGTTACGAAAAAAAATATTTATTGTTATGAAATATAATATTTAATGAATACTAGCTGACCCGGCAGACTTCGTACTGCCTCAATCGATGAAATATTAAAAAAATTTCCCTCTCTACCTCTTAAATAAAGAGAATTCTTTTGATGTATAAATAACAATGTACATACTTATTTCAATGCGGTTAAATTTTTTTGTATATTTTGTACTTTTCTGTATTCCACCTAATATATTTCCTCCCTAAAAAACCAATGGTTTGTACAACTTTATTCACCTCTACGGCGAAACAAAGTTCGCCGGGTCAGCTACCTTATCTAATTGCCAATTGCCACAATTTGTCCCACCACCAGATCGCCTACGCTCTTTAGTTTCTGGGATAGGAAATGATTCTAAACACTTCTTGGCCAACATTATACCATAATAGTGTATTATAATATTAATGTTGCTTTTTTATTTATCGATTGAAGCAGTACGAAGTCTGCCGGTCAGCTAGTTTCACAATACATGTTCACACAATACTGCTACAACGATCGACGAAATCTCTGCAAATAGTAATCAGCATTTTAAAGAACCATTAAACGAAATGAATAATAATTCATCGAGCTCACTTTATTGGTGGTTTCTTGGCCTAAAATCAAATAATTCAAATTTATATTAAGTAGACATTTCAAATTTTAATAAAGGTACTCACAATTCAATGGATTTATCATCTTGATATTGAAGTAATATCCATCATCACCTCTCCAAAACATTTGCGGGTATTGTGGAGCATCGTATAAACGGTGTGTTTTATATATTCGTTGCAATTCTCCAGTATTGCGACGCGTAAGGATAATATCACGCGTTTCCAAGTTTTCACCTACAATCACAATTGCCACTTCGTCTATTGTAGGGGAGTTTAATTGGCGTCATGTGCTCCAACAGGTCGTTTATCGGCTCTTATCACAACCTTGTGGTCGTCACTTGACATACGTTCCAAAGCAGTTTTAAACAATAGAACCAATGCATGATGTTCATGAAGTAGTTGTTGCAGATCTTGAAGAATTATTCTTCTCACATCTGCATTAATTGATTGACGTTGATCATCCATATTGCCTATATGAAGTAAATTTGGAGGAATTTATTATGTACATCTTCAAATGGTTGTAATGATCCAATTCGATGGTGAATCTGGCCTTGGATCTAAATAGCAGAAATGGAAGACAAAATAAGTGATTTGAAATCATTAATGTTAATATTATATTCTTACCTTGAATGTTGAATTGAATCCAAGTCCTTTAATTATATCTGCTACAAATTGAGTCATTTGGAAACACCCATTGTAGTTTTGTGTGTTCGATAGAAAATGTCAATGTTTTGATTCGGACGTTTAGGTAACTCAAAATACACAATGAATGTTTACCATCATAGATATAGATTGCCATCTAATGGCGATAATGATAATTATTAATAACACATGGACACAGATGCGTTAATATTATCAGAAAATGTACCGTAACGACATCTATTGGCGTTATTCGCAAGAAGGAAAATTATTTCCTGTCTTTTTTTCCATTTCATCAAATTTTTCAGAGTTTTAATGTATTTTATGTTAACTCCGCCGTAGATGAATCCAACGAAAAATCTTTCATAACAAACAGTTCATCCAATCTTGAGTTATAAATGGTGTAACCAACAAAATGGCCGACTTTTTTTTATATATCAAGATAATAAAAAATAGTTTGTTGCAAAACCGTCTTCGAGAAATATTTATATTATATTGTTACTATTAAAAAATATGATATAAAGATTAGAAATATCTTGCAAGAAGATAAATTGGCTGCTGATATAAACGTGCGTGAAATAATTTTGAATTTTTTCAAACCACGTTATTAAAATTCAAGGCTATTTCGAATCACGTTAGCTGCCCTGAGAGAACCCATAGTTCTCGTGTTATATTGTTATTATTTTATATTATTATTGCATCTAGCCGAGGGCTTCCAGTCAAGCCAGATCGGTCCTGCGTTGGAGGTACACAATTTTTCTTTGCTACGTTTCAATTCAACATGAGGATATCCTTACAATATTCCATGTTATCCTCATATTCCTACTGGTTTAATATTGTTGTTTTTTCTTGCACCTATGTATAAATCTCGCCGGATAAGTATATAGAGACAAGTATACCTGTAGGTCCCCTCTTATAATTAAAATCTCACTTGCCACTGTAATTTTTTCATTTCAATCTTTCTAAAAATTCCGATTCCATGCTCTACAGTACGTATCATCCATAGATTGATTATTTTGTTTTGTTTATTATCAAAATCCTTGAACGGCCACAGTAGTTTTGTTCATGGGTCCCTTTCTCAACCTGAGGAGAATTCATTAACAACCTTCATTATCTTAGAAGGAATATATCGCCTATATTGGAATCGCGAGATGGGGCCAAATCACTCAATAAAATGTGTTTTTGCAGCACATCAGAAACAATCAATCCTCTTCGATATAAAAGTTGAACATTCGTATGGCTATATGTGCATACAAAATTTCAGCTGAATGTTGCAAATAGTTTACTAGACACCGTAGTTTTTGAGAAGAATAATTATTTTCATTTAATTATATTTAATTTTTTTTAAATATTTGAATTTACTTTTTTTTATTTGATCTTGTTTATAGATTGCTGAATAGATCGCCAAAGAGGCAGAATTTAATTTGAATGTGATGTGGACAAATTAACAAAGCTCTTGTTCATAGAAACAAACGATCGATGATTGCACCAATTTTTGTCGATTTTATGAAGAAATTCATAAAATACCCCATATATCTCTCGAAATGAAATATATTTCTGAATTCCACAAACGCAACCAAATTCCACCCATTCCCTGAAAATCTAAACAAATCATCGGATGATTTGTCAGTAGGGGAACCCAACGGCTAATCCATCATACGCCCAATAATGAATGGCATATTTTTGGGGTCCGATTCCGCAATATTTCAGAAAATCATACCGTAAAACCAGGCGTGAAATAGAAGTTAACACCGTGTTGTTCGGATGCATTGATAGGAGAACACGTGCTTTATTTCATGGAAATATTCGAATATTTATTCTTGGAGCATGCAATGCGTTGAATGTTGTTGCCTCAAAAATTCAGGTACAAAACGAAGTTTGATTTTACGAATATTCCATTAGATCTGGAATACATAAGGATAAATCCAAGATATGACCCTTCGTAGTGGATTAATGATGATCAAGGAGAGAAAATAACTTGATAAAAATTATTATTTCGGAGAGACGAGGAAAATGTTTGAAAAAAATATTGCATCCAGTCAAATTGCATATTACATAAATCTCCTGATCCATCACTAACATCATGTGTTAGCGAACAAGCACAAAGATTTTCATATTCATGTAGAGGTGATACACATTTTTTTCTTGAAGTACGAATCCAAATAATTGAAAATTTCATGAGTTATTATTTATAGGTGTAGATCTAAGTGATGATTCTTCATTTTTTATTCAATAGGTACTAACCATAGCCAAAAATATAAATCACTATGAATATTTGGATCATAGCGAACATAATATGGCCATTACTTAAAAAAAGGGAAAAAGTTTGAACAAGTGGAAAATGGCAAGTTGCAAAATACACATAATGTTCCTAATGAAACCAGTGTGCATCTTAAAGCCACCTTGAAAACATTATAACGTGGCCTAATTAGGAATATGAGGGATTGAGAGAAAATAAAATTTTTCTCGAAATGAAGACGACTAGCTCTGACACAAGATCGAAAAAACCCACCTGAATTATTAGAAGGTAGTATCGTAGCATGCAAGCAAGACACTATATTCTAATCTTATTTCCTCTATTACTTGTAGTCGTAGGAACTATCAAATAATTCAATTCTGACGTAGATCTAAACCATATTAATTCAAGAACGTAAAATTTTTTGAATAACTACAATTTCAGCTCACAGGAGGCACTGGATTCATTAAGAAATAATGACTTCATTTCAGGGAATCTTCACATAAAGATAAAAAAAAATTGACGTCACAAAAATAAAACTACAAATTTTCAGCAGCTTCAAATTATTCGGTCAGAGAATATTGAGATTTTCATTCTCATTTTGAACACTTTAATTTACATAAAATTATTTAAAAGAGCATGGGGGTCCTTGAATCTGGTGATTAACGATGTGAATGCTCTCTATGAGATGCGAACTCGGATCTGAAACACTCTGGATACCACCAAAGACATTAAAAACTTCTTTCGAGAATCAGTTTTACGAGAATAACTTATTCCCAATATATCAAAACTCTACGAAACAAGATGGAGTGAAAAAGCACAAGACGATCAGAGTGTTCAAAGAACATTTCCCTTCATTAATGGAGACCCTAGACTTTTCAATCTCGAGATGGAAACAGTGTCACACGGAAAAATGCTTTCCAGCTCCACGCCGATGGTTCGAAAGGTGCGTTTATTCTTGGCCTTGTCCTAATGGCAAAATCCTCAGCTGTGTTAGAGTCTGTAGTAAACGTTCTACAATCTGTTTCCCTAGATATAATCAAGGCCTCAGAACACAAACAAAAAATTTTGCAAATTATCAAATGAAAAAGGAGCAACCGACCGGCTGCTAGCTCATTTGAATACTGGAGGAGATCTTTGGTTATTCTAGAAAAGAGGTTTCCCTCTCCTTAAGCAGACTGTACCCTGCTCAGATGCAAAACAAGTCGTTGCAAAGTATCACGGACGCATCACCTTCGGCCAATTTTACAATTCAAGCAGCATCGAACATTAAATGGAGTTGTGGCAAAAGATGACAGGAGAAACCTGAAGGTAATTTTAAAGAGAAACACGAGGTTTTCTTCCGAGACGGAAAAAGCGACGAAAAAATTTTTCATTCAGCAGCCTGCGTACGATCAAAACCTGGATAAAGAGTACGATGGTTGAGAATCGATTTAACGGTTGTTGAAGATTTTGCTAATGCTAAGAATCCGAAAAGGATGTGTTTTGGTACGTTTGAAATTTTCATTCGGTTCTATTTTGATATGAATCATACAGGGTTATTCACGAATATGGCTCTATATAAGAATATTTTTAGAAAAGACACAAGAGAAGAAAGGCTGATGCTTTTTTTCCGATAGAGTGATTTTCAGAATATGATACAGGAGGTCACAAATTCTTTGTCAAAGTTAGAAGTGACGAAACATCAAAAAATCGTTTTTTTCAAATTGGAACCCCATTTATTCGAAGCATTTTCGAAATCTTCGTCAAAAAATAATAGGAGCATACGTCCAAGACTTTTATCACAAAATAAATATTTTTCGAGATATTCAGGAAAAACGAGTTTGTCTTCAATTTTCAATCCCATTCAGAATGTGTTTTTCTACTCGAAAATAATTAGCGGTGAAGTGAAATTTTTGGAAATCTCTGTTATAGAGAAAATATATCTATACTTCAGACGAGTTAAGTTCTTGAATTATCATCTGTAATGCGAGAGCAACAATTGGTTTAAAGTTCTCAATGTGAGTATTAGTGAAATCAACGTAAAAAAGTCTCAGGAATGCAGAAAAAATTATCCTAAGCTTTAAAAAAGAAAAACTGAACTCGTCTGAACTAAAATAAAATATTTTCTCGATAACAGAGATTTCCAAAAATTTCACTTGACCGCTCATTATTTTCCAGTAAAAAAAACACATTCGGAAGATGATTGAAAATTGAAGACGAAATCGTTTTTCCCGAATATCTCGAAAAATATTCATTTTGGGATGAAAGTCTTCGACTTATGTTTCTATTATTTTTTGATGAAGATTTTGAAAATGCTTTGAAAGAACGGGGTTCCAATTTTAAAAAAACGATTTTTTGATGTTTCGTCACTTCTAACTTTGATAAATAATTTGTGACCTCTTGTATCATATTCTAGAAATCACGCTATCGGAAAAGAAGCATCAGCCTTTTTTCTCAGAGATTCTCAAAAATGAGAATTTTCAATGAAAAAACCTCGAAGTTGTCTGTATTTCAACAGAGTTCAATTTTGAGATTTTTTTTTCGTATTTCCTCATTTAAAGAGAGTTTTCTCGAGAAAATTCAAACTTTCGGAATCAAAAATGTTTTCCTATTTGAAAAACGAAAGTTGATGTCACTTCCGGAAAAAGTCCTAAAACCTTCAAAAAATATTCAAGAAGTCGTCTTTTACTTGAAGCTCACCTCTAGAATTTCAATCCTGAATCTTTTGTCCTTCCTAAAAATATTCTATAGAGCCATATTCGTAAATAACTCTGTATAGTACTTACTGTAAGCTGATGAAACATAAAATAAATTTATTCGTTCTTATACTTTCTCCAGTTCATTATTCTTATTCTGATTTTTCCCCCTAGCTCAAAGGCTGGAAACTCTCTTATAAAAGTGCATTGAACAATTTCTATTGTGAATAGGATAGTGAGATTTTATGATCTCGTACTATAATAATCAGTGGCGGCTCTAGGGGGTGGCAAACGGGGCAATCGCCCGGGGCCTCGCTCTTGGTGGGGCCTCGCGCGCAACAACCCGAGCAAATTTTGATATTGATTTAGATCCCTAATTATTTATAAAGGTTTGAAAATAAGGTAAATTCGAAAAAAGTTAGTTAACCAATATATCCATTCAGAACAAAATTAAAGAAATCATTTTGTAGTTTTTGAATATTGCGCTTTGTTGGAACGTCCGAATGGGTAATTGAGGCACCAAATGTCCGATCCACCAGATCAGTAGGTAGAAAAGAATGCACACAACACAATTAGGGTGAAAAGTATCTAAGTATTTAGGTACAATGTTTACTTGTCCCAGATGTTGGAACCTCATAAAATATTTATAGCCCTGTGGACCGATCTTTGGCGGTCCCTTTGAAATATTCGTTGAATTATCGTCTAATGAATGAATTCATTCCAATGTAGAGAATTAAGGAAGGAGTAGAGGGAAATTTCTTTTTTTTTTCAAACTTTATTGAATAGAAATAAGAATATTGTTATATTTTGTTATATTCTATTTTTTTGTGATGGAAAACTTCCATTGTTTCCGGTTCTTCATTTACATTTAGAGGTCATATTCACATTTTTCGAATAACTTAAAATTTTTCTTGTCTTTGAATTGAGAAATTAATTCAATTCGTTAGTTTCTCAAGCCGTTCTTTTCAGTGTGGCTCTTGTAAGTATGAATTTGGATACCAACTATCCAATGAATTTATCCAATACATAATACTTCATTCAGTATATTGGAAACTCAAAAGTATCCAAGTTGCACAACACTACCACGAACTGCTCTGAGCTTTAGGACTTGATACAACTGTGACTTCAGGCCCTCAATCAAATTCATAATTAGTGGTTCCTCTATCGCTAGGACAATATCATGAAAAGTCATATATGGTGGATTTTGCAGAGAAATTTTCGATAAAAATATCGTAAAAAACCACTGTTTCCAATAGAAATATGCAGACAAGATGGCGCCATTTCTCAAGAAACTTTCTATTCTGTTCATCTGGATCATAAAAATAAACAGTTTCATTTTTATGGTCTTCTCTTCGAAACCGAGAATTTCTTTTCAAAATACCTAATAGTACTTTCATCATTTATTATCACCATCTGTGGGAATTCCACTACCCGTCTCTTTTTTAACCCCCGCTGTAGATCCAAAGTCTAAGACTTGTGGTTCAATTGGTTTGGTTCATTATAACGGAATGAACAAACGAGTCATTTTCATAGAACCGAAAAAGTGTGAAAAAACTGTGTGTTACTTAAAAATTATTTCTGACACTCTGTGCGAAATTCAACAAGATTTTCTAAATGAGTTCGCGTGATCGAGATGCCGGTAGAAAATTCGAGTCAGGTAGTTCAAAAAGGAAAGGAGCAATCAAAAGAAAGTTTTTCTAGACTTAAAACCATAAAAACATATTTAAGGAATTCGATGACACAAGATCGGCTTTCAGCCCTTGCTATTCTATCAACAGAAAATGACGTAGCTCATTCGATCGATTATGATACTTCAATTAAAGATTTCAATGCTAGGAAAAGCCGCAAACATGAATTTTAAATTTATCATTTCTGTATTTGTTAATTCTGTTCCAAAGTTATATTATATTTATATGTTATATTATATTATTATATTTTAATTAAAACTCACATTTCATGTCTTTATAAAATATGACAATAACCTATATAGAACAACCGGACTTACTTTCGCATCACATACTTTCCACGAAAGAAAAAGGGCCTCGCGAAGACTTCCCGACCGGGGCCCCGCAATGGCTAAGGCCGCCCCTGATAATAATTATGATGAGTACCTAGTATGTACCTCAAACTTTTATATGTGCTTGGAAAACTAACATTATTTTTAACACTCTTCTGTAAAACTCAGTAAATGACATAGAATGCATAATTCTTACAATCTTTCTTGAACTTTGAAAATTATATATACCGCTGAACTATACTTAAACTCATAATCGACTCAGCTTTCGCGAAATATGGGTACTATCCTCAATTCTTCTCCATTTAATATACTCTGTCAATGTTCTATTGCCTAAACTGATTCTTCTTATATCAGGAGAATGAAATTAACAAAAGAAAGATCAATTATCTCTTCAGACAACTGCTGAATGAGCGATTCTTCGGACGTCAACCCTTCAACATCTCATTGTTAAGTTAAGATTTTCCTGTAATATCATTTTACTATTGATCACATCATTTTGGATTTGTTTTCTGAACTTTGAATATTTTATAAAGATCTTCATCATCATTTATTCTATGGTGAATTCGCAGTAAAAGGATATTTAATTCTAGAATTTCCTGAGTTACAAACATCCCTGCGAAATACACTTTCCTAAATATGAACCAAAACAAAATCAACAAAAATAGGTCAACAATACTCTCCTGAATAGAGGAGCCCAGTCATCAGATCACTCTTGAAATCCTGAATAGCCTGAGGATTGGAGAACCTTCTATAAATTGATTTATTGTTATTTCCTGACCAAAGTGAGCTGATCGTATAACAGTCCTGAATATCCAAGATTCATATTCACGGAGTAATAAAAACTAGTAAAAATATAATCTGAGCAACTACTACTTTTGAGTGATAATCTGGTATGTTCATAAATTGTTTGAGTGAGTTCGAATGAGCGCATTAGGAAAATAAACTAAATTTAATCACCAACAATTGGCTCAAAGTTTGAGAGTTCGAAGTGTTATTTCTTGTTTCATTGTTATGCAAATTTTTTTTTAAAGGAATTGGCCCCTTACACATTATTACACAAGTCTTACGCAAGACCCATAGTCTATTATTCACAAATTTTCTAATTGATTTTTGTTCCAGAGACTCTGGAGGAAACCCTAAAAAAATCAGAACAAAATGAGTAGAAATCCCGAAAAACCTGCTTTAATCAAACGAAAATACTATCGAATGATCAAAAAATATTGTCACAAGTGGTCCGGATAGGTTCTATCTATTTCATGGCTACAGAAGTTGGTTCGGAAGTCCTCCAGAGAATGAACTAAACACTAACACGTGGTGGTGGTTCATTCTCTACGCCGAATTATATAACAGGTGATCCAAAGATGAAATCATCCTCTCCTATGACAAATCATTCCTAATGCGATTTTGCGTCAGGACGTAAAAATTATACGCAACTCAGTGACATGCGACACTGTGTCTAACAAGGTGCAGCTGTGTGCACTTAGGGTGCATAAGGGGTGTTCATAAGAAATGATATCATTGCGATGCGGTGATTTTCATGGTGATTAGGGATGGGGACACATTTAATTACCGAATGGTATGGAGAATGGCCCGTTTTCATTCAGCTACAATGGACATTCGAGAGCATCTGTACTATTTTTTGGGAGTGTAACCTGGATGGTTCAAATTTTTGTGTAGCAATTTGAGGTCATCTACTATAAATCGAAATAATACAATAAATTAACCCTAAATTGATTGCTCGTCGTCTTGTTGATGTCTCTAATTCAGTTAAAATAACGAAATCTTAAATCAAAGTATAAATGAAGTAAGCATAAATTACATAAATTCAGGACATCAAAATCCTACCGTGAATGTGATCTCTTATTCATTCAATTATGGAGGAATTAAATTCAGCGATCAAATGTTCAAAACCTCGAAAAACTGCCGGTTGGCCATTTGCGCAAAAAGGCCGTGTCTTGGTTATTTTTATAATGGTACAAAGTGTCCAGAAAGGGTAGGGGGTATTTGTATCAACGCTGACGTTTATTGACTATCAATAATCGAAGTTGTTTCCTTAATTGTGGATCCTGTGGGTTATATTGTATGTGTAAGTACAGGTAATATTGTGCTTTTTGTTATATTTTATGTAAAACTAGCTGACCCGGCAGACTTCGTACTGCTTCAATCGATAAATGAAGAAGAAACATAAATATTATAATTAACTATTATAGTGTAATGTTGGCCAAGAAGTGTTTAGAATCATTTCTTATCCCAGAAACTAAAGAGCGTAGGGGATCTGGCGGTGGGACCAATTGTGGCAATTGGTAATTAGATAAGGTAGCTGACCCGGCGAACTTTGTTTCGCCTTAGAGAGGAAATATATTCGGTGGAATACAAAACAGTACAAAATATACAAAAAATTCAATTGCTTCGAAATATGTATGTACATTGTTACTCATACATCAAAAGAATTCTCTTTATTTAAGAGGTAAAGAGGGAACTTTTTTGATACTTTATCGATTGTGGCAGTACGAAGTCTGCTGGGTCAGCTAGTATCCCCATAAAAAAGTGTCCAATGATGTTAAGAAGGGACTATCAGGAGTCCATAGAATGGAACTTCGATATAAATAAATCACAGCATTCTCGAGTGGCATTCTACAGCTGCCTTAGATGCAGACAAAAAAAACAATAATATTCTATCTATTAAAGTCCCCAGATTGAAGTCGCCTAAACCATTCTGGCCAAATTTTTTAATCAATATAAATAGAAGTGACTTGAAAATTTGGCAATCTGAATGAATTGCCTGCATTTTTTCAACAAAGGTCTCATTACTGATCCTTTCATTAAAGTTCCTAGACTTGACCTTCCCAAGAGAATTTGGTCTGTTCTAAATCGTATCAGAACAGGCCATAGACGTTGTAACACGTGCTTCTCAGATGTAATTCGGTTGTGAGCCTATTTGTAAGTGTGGGGAAGTTGAAAAGACAATAGTTGTCCCATTTATAAATTTCGAAGTGGTCTCTAGACTATACATGAAATAACGAATGCATTTCTGAAATGGGGGGGTTAATTTGGAAACACTTAAGTTTTTTAGAAATAATTGTGTTTTTCTGCTTTTGTCCCATTTTATTTCAGATTAATAATTTCGGGTAGATTAGTGAAGAATCTGTTTTTCTCTGTCCATGGAAGAATTACATGCAGATGTACTTCAAGATCATGTATATGTCCTTCAATACCCTCATTTATATGATATTTTTAGTAATTTTTTTCAACTCGGAAAGGCAAGGTTCTTTTCTGCAGTGGTTTTTCCTTGACCTCTCGTATCATACGCAGAACTGTATGGTTTCCCGTTGTACTAACCTCAGCTGGGTATAACGTATGACACGGAATGTACTAAGGAACTCTCAGATAGAGCATGGTTCTATCCCGAGTACCTAAGTAAGTAAGCCTGAAACGAGTAATACCTGGCATAAGCCTCAGAGATCGGGTGCACAATGAAGACATTCGACAAAGAACGAAAGTCGATGATATTGTAAAAAAAAGCTGGATCCTGGCGGCTCAAGACAGGAATCAATGGAGGATGATGAAGAAGGCTAGAAACAGAGAGAGGAAAACGTAAGTAAATAAACCATCATTTATAAACTTGCTTGTTGATACTGAAAATTAGAAATCTATACTTCTATACAAATATTACAAATGTGAATATCCCAGTGTTTGTGTATTTGTTTGTCCTCTATGGACTCAGGAACCAGATGACCGATTTTGATGAAACTTTCACTATAATGTAGAGAATTTATTTTGGAAGGTTCTCATGTAGGGTTCATTCCTATGTCACGATGAAATGAGAAAAAATATCGAGTTTTCATAAAAAAGTCGGTAATTAATCCGGTTTTTCCAAGCTCTTAGGGCCGACGCTGGGTAAACTATAAGAGATAGAGAAACATAGTCAGAGACAATTTTGTAGTACTCAAAAATTTCTATGAAAAATCCGCAACGGCATATGTCTAACTGCCTTCTAACAACCCACGATAACCATTTTTAACATTTTCACTTCAATTCAAAATAATGTTCAATTTGAAGAGAGTTTCCGACTGGAATGGAAGGAATTCATAAAAAAATGAATGTGATTGTTATCTGCGGCATTTATTCCTGATGAAGAATGCTTTTCAGAATATAGTTTTCTAAGGGATACTTTAAAAGTTACCGCAGGTTGAACGAATGCGAATTTGAGCAAGAAATTACTCAATCTACGCGAGATGGCTTTGTCACATAGTCACGTGCCTGTCTATCCTTCGATACGAGGTTATCAATGTGAGGTTGCAGGCCCTATCAATACCATTTTAAATTAAATATTACGCGAGCGGAGCCGCGGGTTTGAGCTAGTTTTCTACAAAGGAAAACCTGATATTAATTCATAATCCTCAAATACACACATAATCTTTCATTGAATTCTGAATAGTTTATTTACGTGGTTGCCTTTTATATTACCTGTTTTTTTTACAGTTTCATAACTTTGATTTGGTGAGACTGCTTTATTTAACAACCAGTTTATTATTCGATTGCTTTTTCTTTGATTGGGTTTGACATTTCATTATAAATAGATGTCATTGAATATTTCACATCCTTGTAAATTCATAATCGGAAAATGGTTTCACAGGAACAGGATAACTTGGTTGTTGAATGAAACTAGCCCTTTTTTGGACTAATGCCGACGTTTCGTTGGAATTTTCCAACTTTTTCAAGGCTGCGGTGCGGTGTTTTTTATTATAAATTCTTTGTTATTTATATTTATAATATGCTTGTGTAGGTTATGTGATTGTCCCCTTTTTCATGTTTGTTAACTTCATACTAATTATCTATCTAACGCAGAATAAATTTTACAGCCTTGAAAAAGTTGGAAAATTCCAACGAAACGTCGGCATTAGTCCAAAAAAGGGCTAGTTTCATTCAACAACCAAGTTATCCTGTTCCTGTGAAACCATTTTCCGATCATTATAAATAGACTTACACTAGAATAACGCCTTGCAATTTTTCATCAAACGAATGATTAAAGTCATTTAGTAAAATAAGTCAGAGTGAAACAACATTGCAGTGAAATGTTTATTGGAAACAATGAAATTATTTTAAAAACACATTGATATTCTAAGATATCTTTTTTTCGGCAATAAGTCGTAAGTAGTCGAGTGGATTCAACTGAATGCTGGAACAAACTAAAAAGTTTCGTAATGAAAACCTCAAGGGACCTTTTCATTCGGATAATTCACCTACGAGAAGCTCTGGCCCTTCCGAAAGTTCACCCTGTACGGCACATACTTGTCCATCCGGATGTTCACCGAACTAAAATCGTGCATTTCAATAGAACAGCCTATGTGGTCCTTTAAAAGGTGAATTTACAATTGAACCCCACTGTTAACTAGCTCACTCAGGGCTCCATATCCTTGTTATCTCCATTATGGTGAACACACTGTGCGTTAAGCGTTGATTTTCATGGCTTTGATGAGTGTTTTCGATGGCGATGTCCCTGATGCTCTTTCATTCACAATACGAATTACGTTTGCATGAGGAGAACGGACGATGGGCTGCATCGATTCAAGTTGTTTTTTGGTTGTATAAACACACACGATTTTTTTTCTGGTAGAGTGAGTTCTCTAGGAATGCGGGTTTCATGTACTAACTCTAATTCTAGGCAGAGCGACCGTTACGCATTCTTAGGGTTCCTTCTTTTTATGACTTATATCGAACAGCTGATTTTCAAGATCTTATTTCAAGGAAATAAAAAGAATTTTTAATACAAAATTCTTGTTGTTAATGAAAAACTTGTGGCCCCTTTTAATCTCGAGATACCTTTTCTAAATATCTAGCCTTTGAAGAAGGATCTGAAAGAGAAGATACAAATAATGAAATTAATTATGAAAAATTCTGATTTGCGTTTTGATTTTGATCGTTTTGGATATTCAACCATGTCATCGAATTCATGTCAGTTAATTTATCATTTCAAAATTCTGCAGGGTTGGTCTTTGACATATATACATTTATTAAATAATAGAGTTTTGAGGTCAAAAGAAATACTCTTTCCATAAATCAGTTTTTTTCCGATTCAGCCTAGGGAACATCGTATCTATTGATTTAAATATAATTGTCAGAATGACAATTCTCGTAATATGTCTTAGGTTTTGGTCCTGAAAAATATTCTGTTTTTCTTGTGTTATAACATGTTTGGTTTATCTATGGGAGATGATTGCCTTTCATTGGGGTCACGTAGCGGTCTTCAAACATCTGAAGTGCTGAAAAATCATCACCTGGAAGGTCGTATCCGGTTTGAAAAAACCCTCACGACCAGAGAGCAACAATTTGTGAAATTTGAATATCGAAGGAATTTCGAAAGACAAGTGTGACTACGTCTCCAAATTAGCTGATGAACATGGTATCAAAGTGATTCTTCTGCAAGAAACCCACACGGCAACAGAAAAAAATCCTTGTGAAAGAGGACAGTTGAAAGGTTATGTATTAATTGATTTTTTACAAGTTTAGCTTGTTATGTTGAAAAATTATCAGTTTCATAACTTTCAACAGATTCGGAAAGGGGAAATTGATGGAGTTTTTTTTCATTTCTTTCAAATTTTGTGACATTTCTGTCATAAATATTTATGAACCTCCGAACATTATTTGGCCAAGAAATCTTAATGTTGATGTTTTTTAAAGTAGCAAATGCATTTCCAAAATGCATTTGATTTATTCTGAATAATCGGTTTCTTTTCTGCTTTTGTCTTTTTTCATTTCAGATTAAGAATTACGAGTCCTTTGGGAAGAATCTGTTTATCCGAGCCCATCGACGGATAACATGAAGATGATCACACTGATGTCTTTCAAGATTTTCCTGATATTTGATATTTTATGTTATTTTGCCTACGGGGAGGCAGGTTCTTTTGGAAATTTAAAAATTGACACACGCCTGTTTTTTTAATCGTTATTTGGCTTACATTTTGTAACACAACATCGTCAAGGCATTTTCAAAGTTTTTCTAAAAAGTGAAAAAAACAACCAGATCACTACGTAAATGTAAATATAATATAATATAATATAATATAATATAATATAATATAATATAATATAATATAATATAATATAATATAATATAATATAATATAATATAATATAATATATGATACAGGGTGTCGCACTAGGAGTGCCCATCAGAAGTTTATGGAGAAATAATGATTCGGTCACTTCCATATTGTGTGTGAAGATATAAGGCAATGACTTTCTAATGGAATAGCCCCTATATTATGACTTTTTCGGATATAACTCCGAATGCCACATTCATTTTATGTCTCATTCCCTGTAGCCATCTTGAGTAGTTTTTGAGATATACACGGATTTTGGAAAAACATACAAATTGTGGCATGTAGAACACCAAGCATTCAAGGAAAGCGCAACTCATTATCTCAGATCTGTTTTTTGAAATGGGTTATCGAAAGATATTCGATGTTACTCTGTGGTGAACATAACTTATTGATATACTGGAAGGTAAAATGAGAGTCCCAAAGTTGGAATTGAAAAAAAAAGCCAGTCTTATGAGGGTTCCCTTCATCTAAAACGAACCATTTTCGAAAGATTCAAGTGTTAGCTACCATAATTTAATATAGGTATGAGGTACATGAAATGAATGTGGCAATTGAAGATATATCTGAAAAAGTCATAATGTACGGGGGTTCCATTTGAAATAAGAAAGGTGATACTATTTCCGGTGCAAGCGAAATTCATTGATATTTAAAAATATATAATAAGGTCTACTTGGCTTATTATAAATGGTCACACAAAATTCGGTAGTGAACAAATTATTATTTCTTCATAAATTTTCTAATAGGCACTCCCAGTGGGACACCCTGTATATATTATAATATCGGGCTTAGGGGTTGAAGGAAGGTTAATGATATTTTGTACTTCCTCAAACTCCTTAGGTCCGAGCTTCAAAATTATGACCTTCTGCCAGCAAATCTATGAATGTATTCCGCTTTCATCTGTAAGCAAATCTGTAACTTTTCATAAGATTACAGGAAAATTACGATTCTCGATGCTTTCTATGAATCTGTAGCTTACAGGAATCATATCGAAAGGTATATTGTAGGGTTATGTTGAATGGTTTGTTTTAATCACAGAATATAAAATACTTTCTCAACCCAACTACTATTGTGTTTCTTTTTCGCACTTCGGTTGTAAATTTCTCTTTCTTGTGAAAACGGACACAAATTGAACATAAATATATCCAATAATAAATACTTACGGTCCAATTTTACAGAGAAATAAATTCTAGTCTATGATCTTATTGCGAAGTAGTTCAAAATTGACACTCTAATACGACAGTTCCTGAAGTTGATCAGAAACTGATTCGTAACCCTTTTATCACAGACGTTGGAGAAGTAACGGAAGAAATTCAGGAAGAACTCATTGAATTTCAGAATGATAGAAACTACCAGGAAGCTTTTGAATCAAATTCACTCGAGTCGTTTTCGTATAAAAAAGCAATTTCTTTTACCCAACTTCGAGAAATCGCTTTGCGCTATTTTATGATTTTTTCAACGACTTATTTGCGTGAACAAGGATTTCCTGCTTTGTTTGTAATTGCAAACAAGGCATCAAGGAATCGTTTGAAATTGACTGATGATTTGCGTGTAGCTTTGAGTAACAATATTATTCCTAGTATAGCCGAACTAGTGAAGCAGATGCAAGCTCGGAAATCACATTAATAATTATTCAAAATTACCGAAGTTCATACTAAAAATATTTTTTAAATGAAATTTCCTGTTATTTTCTAATTGAAGGTCCAGTTTGATTATAACAGTTTATTTTAATTATACCGACATCGTGGTCCCTGCTAACAAGAATAATATAAAAATGGTCCCTGACCAACAAAAGGTTGGGAACCTCTGACCTAAAGTCTCCTTTACGTAAAGTCCCATTTAATTTCATTATGAAATTGAGTTGACTTTAAAAGTGGGCTTTAGCTTAAAGTGCACTTTAACTAAAGTGTGCTTTAGGGCACATTTTAGGCCCTAAAACCAAAGCACTCGATGCTTTGTCACTCAAAAAGATAAAAATTGCAAATACAATAGTATTAAGTGAAAATCTACAGCCACAACATAAAATATTCAAAAGTAGAACATTTATCTACTACATAATAGACTTATTACACCTGATCTTCTGAAAAATATATGCCAATTAATGAATTGCTCAAAATGGGAAATTTTTCTTGTAGCCATTCGGGCATTAATTACTGTGGTTCGTAGATTGAGCAAATTCATGGACAAACATGACATTATTGTGAGCGAACAACATGGTTTCAGATCAGAACATTCCACTGAAACGGCCGTCACCGAGTTTGTACAGCACGTACACAATTTATTAGATCGAAAAGAATATGTCCTCGCTTTGTTTTTCGACCTGTCTCGCGCTTTTGACTGCCTAGACTTCAAGTTTATATTAGATAAGATTCGGACACTTGGACTTAGAGGTAAAATGGAAGAGTGGATAGCGTCATATCTTCAAGGACGCAGTATAGTAGTTAAAATTAAGGATAAGTATTCTAGGAATTATAATATCGACTCTGGTGTCATTCAGGGTAGCAACACCTGACCGTTACTATTTTTACTGTTTGTTAACGATCTTCCTAGACATATTACTTTAGGACGCATGTTTTTGTATGCGGATGATACTTCTATAGTAATATCGGCAGCAACAAAAGAAGAACTTAACATCAAAGCAAGCAGTTTAGTACACGAGTTCAGCCAGTGGTGTTTCAGGAATAAATTGATGTTAAACCGTTCAAAAACCGTCTGCCTCAATTTTCATAAGAACTCTAATACGAAAGCTGAAAATCTCCAAGTGAAAATAGATAATGAACAACTTATAAGTCCTGTGAAAACTATTAAATTCCTAGGAGTTTTACTAGATGAGAACCTCAAATGGGGAGATCATATCGAAGAAGTCTGCAAAAAAATGAACAGTGGATACTATGCTCTGCTGAATCTCAGACATACATTGAATAAAGAGGGGCTAATTAGCGCGTATTATTCATTAGTATACTCTAGAATGAGTTATAATGTTATTGCCTACGGAGTCGCAACTGAAAGCAAAAGAGTATTTGTCTCGCAAAAAAGGATTATTCGCCTAATGTTTGACTTGCACCCTTTGGACTCTTGCCGACCAATATTTAAAGAGCAAAATATTCTCACGTTTACTTGTATATATTTATTGAAGGTACTCTGCTATGTGTATAAGAATTGTCGACAATTTGAGAGAGTGGGCGATAGCCATTTCTATGACACCAGACATGGTAAACAATTGAAACTGTCCAAATTTAATTATCATGCTTACAAGAAAACTCCAGTGTATGCAGGGTGTTGTTTCTTCAATATGTTGCCCCTTGAGTTGAGAAATGCCGGCTCTTTCACGTTGTTCAAGAGACAATTCATTAGTGTGCTTAGGGAAAATGTATTTTATGACATTACAGAATTTAAAAATTATTTCACTAATGTTTGAGGTTTTGAAATGTTTGGAAGTGTATGTTTATTTTTCAATTAATCCTATGACCTGTCCAATACAAATTGTTTTTGTCTCGATGGATTAATAAATGCTTATTATTATTATTACAAAAACTTCAGAGGCAGATTGGCAGCATTTTCAATGTTAAGTAAAATACGTCGCTATCACAAGCAAGTAAGTTAGTCATCTGGGATAAGAAAAAACAATGCCTATCCCGATGAACCTAAAGAAACCCAAAATTATGTATTCCGCCTGGTCGGATTCCGGACAATCCAGCATTCGGTTCAATATTCGACGGCGTCAAGAACCTCCGAGCATGGCTGCCGGAATCTCCGGAGGAATCCGGCAAAGTGCGGCAGGTGTTAAAATGCGACCGACGGAGATGACCCGCAAACACTTGTTCCTCGGCGAGATGTTCTGGTCGATTAGAATAGAGCACGGTTTGGAGTAATGAAGTGTTCAGCGACCGCAAGGCCGCAGACTGCGAAAATGACCGGGAAATTCGTAGAATACGTCTGGATTCGATGTTGGAAAATTATATTACTAACCATTTGAGAAGTAAACAAGACAATTGGGGATAATATCTGTGGCAGAAGGTCTCCAGTTGATAATAACCTGATTCAACGTCGGAAAGGCAATATATACAGGAAAGTGTTGCCGAATCAAGATGAAGCTATGTCAAATTTTTTTTGTCATTTCGTACCTGTAGGCCCGGTTTTACAATCGAAGGTTAACTTTAGGTTGAGGAAATTTTGTAGGTTAAGCGTTTTACAATCCCACGAAACGTGGTTAACTACACTTACCGACCTAAAATTCGATCCATTCAAAATAATGATTTATTTAAAAATGCTATAACTTTCAAATGGGGAGGATGATTAATTCTGCTAGTAGATCTGCACACAAATAACTTTATCAAGAAGACTGATTTGTTTCCAACATTTTGTTTTTTATTTATATATATATATATATATATATATATATATATATATATATATATATATATATATTCTTTTGAATAAGAGAGCTAAAATAATACAATAAATGTTGAAACAAAAAGAACCTAAGCTGAGATATTTACCCCAATATCTCAATTCGTTTGTGAATTGTGACGGTTTAAAGAAAATGCAACATTTTAGAAATGGTCATAATTTAAATGACGGTAGAGAATAAACTACAAAATAAGTATAATGCTGTGACCAACTCACAATATGAAAACTGTCAAATCTTCGTTATTTGGCAATTGCAGTTTAATTATCAGTATTTAATTTAACATCATGGTTTTAACACCTACTGATGCAGCACGAGCAGTTGCTCTGGTACAAGACGGTAGGTCTCAGTATTAGGCTTCTAGAATATTGGGTGTTACAAGGTGTAGCGTCCAGAGAGCTGTACAACGTTTCAATGAAACTGGTTGTTTTTCGAGACGAAGATGATCTGGCAGACGGCGTTCTACAAATGTTCGAGACGATCGTTTTGTAACATTAAACGTTTTGCGAGAAAGAAATACTACTGCTGTCATGGCTCGAAATCGTTTGGAAGAAGTACGCCAAGTAGCTGTTAACGAAAAAAACGATTCGAAGGCGATTACGAGAACATAGATTACACCCCAGAAGACCTTCAACTGGTCTGGAGTTACTTAGGAATCACAGAACAGCCCGATTTGCCAGGGAGCATCAACATTGGAATGTCGATGACTGGAGTACGATTTTATTTTCTGACGAGTCAAGGTTTTGTTTTCGTTCTCCAGATGACCGTAAAAGAATATACCGAAGAAGAGGAGACTCAGTAATAGAGGAGGATCGGTAATCGTTTGGGGCGACATCAGCATGGAAGCTCGTACTGATTTAGTCATTGTTGGCGGAGGGGCAATGACAGCTAACCGATATATTCGTGATGCGCTAGATCCACATGTAATTCCATTTGCACCGTTTATAGGAAAGGAATTCATGTTTGTGTACGACAACGTTCTACCACATATTTCGAAGATTGTATCTCGATATTTGGACGAAACAGAAATTCAAAGGATGAACTGGCCATCACGTAGCCCAGTCCTCAATCCAATTGAGCACGTCTGGGACATGATGGGCAGACGAGTTCATAACCGAGTTCTTTCTCCAAGTAATTCAAATTTTTTGAGAGATGCTTTGGTCTAAAAATGGGATCAGATGGACCAGATGGACATCTAGAGTTTATGCCATGACGCATTGAGGCAGTTATTCGCGCTCCTGGGGAAAATACCCGTTATTAATTCGTAATAATTATTATTTTATTTGTTGTTTGATTTGTTTATAAAATGATGTATTACTCTGCTAAAACTGAAGAGAAAAATTTAGAATGCCATATTTTCTTTGAACCGTCACATTTCACAAACAAATTAAGATATCGGGATGAATAAAGAAACAAAATGTTGGAAATAAATCAATCTTCTTGATAAAGTTAATTGTGTGCAGATCTACTAGCAGAATTAACCTACAGGGTTTGTCAAAAGTAGAGGAAAAATTGTTTTCTGTTATCCCGTGTATATGCGGCGATTACTGAATTACTTTTAGATGTCCGAATAATAACCTTGAAACAACAGTATTTTATCTAAAATTTGCTGAAAAATTCAAATAAATCAGCCTCCCCATTTGAAAGTTATAGCATTTTTAAATAAATCATTATTTTGAATGGATCGAATTTAAAGTCGGTAAGTGTATCAGTTAACTCAACCAACACCGAAAATGTGGGTAAACCTGAAGTTAATTCAAGAACCATAGAATCATGTATATGTATATAACCTAAAATGTTTGATTCGAAAATTATTGTTTTGAAGAAATTGATTTCTCACTAGAGATTTGTTAATATGGATTTGATTTCAACGCTTTCAGCAGTGATGGGGAGGAATGTCGTAGACCTGAAGTGATGCGTCTTAGATCAAATATTTTTCGAAATTAACGACGATTATGATTATTTTTTAAAGATTCAGATTATCGAAAAGCTGCGTTTTATTATTATTTATTCAGCGTATGCTGAATATTCTAAACCAAATAGAACATTGGATAGCTCGTCCAACCAGAAGGTACTTAAAATGTCAGGTTTCCGAGGTGCATAGATGCTATTGACTGCACACATAAAAATTCAATTGCCAGATGATCAAGCCGAACTATTCAGGAACCATCAACAGTTTTTTTCCTTGAATGTGCAAACTGTAGCTGATCCATCTCTGAAAATTACAAACATTGAAGCAAAATGGCCAGGTTCAGCACATGATATTTTTCAGAATTCTACGCTGTGCGGATCATTTGAAAGACGGGATTTTTCTCACAGTGTTTTAGCAGGAGATAGTGGCTATGGAATTGAGCCTTATATAATCACACCTTCAGCTAATACAAGAAAACCTTCTGAAGTCTCATTCAACAAATCACACATTTGTACAAGAAATCTCGTTGAGAGAAAGAGTGTGTAGAAACGTCGCTTTCTGGTCCTTGTCATGGGAATGCATGTAAAATTAGATACAGCTCAGGCTATGTTAGTGGCTACAGTCATTCTTCATAATACAGCATATTGTAGAATTCACCAGTAATATAAATATTTCAGAATTTCCTGATCAAAGTCATAATGCAAGTACCTCTATTCCAGATAACTCCATTAACATGTATTTTGATAGATTGTAAATTAGAGAAATAATTGATCTTATGTATACATGTACAATAAACAAACTGAGGAAATATTTGTTTGAATAAAATATGAAAATTAATCATATTAAACTTGTACATTTCAATAATTGATTTTAAAATTTTAATATTCCTTTGATGTCTTATAAATTCGTTAATGCGTCCGATCTACTATTTAGATCAAAAGAACCATTATTTTCTACCAACTTAAGAAAATTTAAACAGTACCCATAGTTACGAAACCTCAATCGGTAAAATTATTGTAAAACGCCAGGTGCGAGTTAACCATCGAGTGTCGGTAACCTAACCCTAAAGGTTAACCTTCGATTGTAAAACCGGCCTTAGTATTCCATTTAAATATTTTGTCATTTTGACAATTTTCTCTATACGTCCTAATTTTTGGTTCCGACAAATATTTCGGTTTTTTCTTGTTCGATTTATCTATGGCAAAAGATTTCCCTGCATTAGGGTCCTGTATCATCACCCAAACAGTCGTAATTGGTTTGAAAAGCCCTCACGATCACAGGGAAAATCGATGGAGATTTTTTCATTTCCTTCGAATTTTGTGACAGTTCAGTAATGAATATTTATAAACTTTTTTAAACAAAGGCCTTATTATTGATCCTTTCATTAAAGTTCCTGGATTTGACTTTCTCGTGCAGGAGAATCTTGTCTGGAATTTAATTTATTATAGATAATTGGTGTGTTGTTAGCAAGTGACCATTCTACAAAGTTATTAAAAACAAAACAATATATAATGATATATATTGGTATATATTGATATATAATAAATATAAATAAGAGTTAAAACATAAGCATTGAAATAAATAAATATGAATGTGATAGATGGGCTTATTTTTAACCGAAAATCGAGTAGTCGAGGAAAGTACAGATAACTTTAATCTTAATTCCGACTCAGTAGCAAAACTATCAAGACAACTTCTTTATCTAAGGATCTACTCGGTATTCAACAAAACTTATAGTCGTGAAAACCCACTCTCACACATAAGTTTTTGGATGTGATGATAATAAATTCGACACTTCTCCTGCAACTTCAGGATACTCTTGCTGTCTAGCTGCCCAGAAATCAATCAATGACAAACTTCTGAATTCAGCATGAAGATTATCATCTGTGGACATGTCTAACAAGACTTCCTCTGTTGCTTTTTAAACCAGCATTTATATTACCTGCACTGGCCATGAAAGGCTTTCGGAATCAACTTTCAGCATTTTCAATATCCGGAAAATATCTTTTCATTTCACTGCAGTGATATGCGACTATAATTTCAGTTCGTATTTCCGCATCCATAGAGAGCAGATCTCTCGTTGTAAAATATTTGCGCAGAAGTGCAACTTCAAGCATGTTCAACTAAAAGCGAATGATCCAGAACTCTTTTTTTTTTGAGTGATGATGATGTTCTTTTTACCACAATTGAATTTTGAAATGTAAGCAGTTTTCAGTGCATTAAAAAGAAATTCTATTGAAAAATTTAATAGTCAAATTTTTCTGCCTTAAATCATTGAGTATTAATATAATTTATATTTATACTCAATGCTTAAATATATATAACATAGGCCGTCAGACAAATTTCGATGAGTTGAAAAATTACTTTTATGAATATTTGTGGAAAAATATGAAAAGATCGAATGTGAGAAATTATTTCTTTAACATGTTGGGAAAATATTGCCAAATCATTCAAGGATTCAAGTAAAAGCACCAGAATAGATTTCATAATAACAGCTTATCTAAAATCTACAAGAAATTCTGATCAATTAATAATTTCATATGAAATTCAAAGAAGTAGGTTTTTATATCAAAACATACCTACAAAAGTCTTCTCGATAGTATGAATTTTGAAAAACAATCGTTATCGTCGTAAAAGTTGGAATTATAAATGTTTATACATAACTCATTTGAATTGAAATTGTATTGAAATTTAAATCAATTCGAGCTGAAATAATACAATACATATTGAAAGAAAAAGGTACCATACAGATCTGTAGTATGATTAAATGAGGAAGAGGAAAGGCAAAAACCTCAGCTGAAAAAAAAATTATCTCTCCCGTGTTAGAAATCAATTTACTCAAAATATTAAATATCAAAGAATCTTGAAGGACATCAACGTGATCGAGGAGAACATCTTCATGTTATTATTCCATGAACAGAGAAAAACAGATTCTTCACCTGCACTTCTTGATCTGAAATGAAAAAAGACAAAAGCAGAAAAAAACAATTATTAAGAATAAATTAATTTATTTTTAAATTAACCACCCATTTCAGAAATGTATTCGTTACTTTAAGTATAGCCTCGAAAACATCTTGAAATTTATAAATGGTACAACCATTTATACGATGTTCTATTGCTTCCTCATTTTCCCGACACTCACAACTAGGGCTCTCAATCAAATTCCATCGGAAGAGCATCGTCCATGGCCTGTTCTAATACGATTTAGAAGAGACCATATTCTCCTAGGATCAGTAATAAGATCTTTGTCAAAAAACTTGCATGAATTCCATTCAGATTGCCAAGTTTCCTTGTCGCTTCTATTCAATCGATCAGAAAATTTGACCAGAAAGGTTTACGTGATTTCAATCTCGGTAACTTATTATCTGGAATATAGGAGAGTATGGGAAATGAATTTGGAAAGGAATTACTTTGCTGAATTATTACGAATTAAAATATTTTAGGAGGTGGTCATAGGGGGGAGGGGGTAAAGTCAAAACGTCTCAAAGCAAAAAGACGTTCCCTTTATGGTTTGTATTCTGTATGAAACTTTATAGAAAATGAAAATACTTTTGGTTTACTAGAGACAAACAATATCGTTAACTCTTAGTTAACAACTTTTTGGGAGATTTCCTTAACCAAGAGCTGGATTATACGACCGGAGGTTACTTGAATAGAACATTCAGTATTTTTTTCTCGTGATTCGGTAAAAAGCTAGGCATACTGTCCATAATTACTAGGAAACACAATTTCCATTCCTTCAAACTCAACAGATTGAAGCGTAAAGGCAATAACCTTCTGAGCGCATGTCTAATGGAAAACATAGATTACCTAGTTGTATAGCAACCGCCCCACCAACGAAGAAGGGAGGCAGCAGAGCTCATGCCACGTTGCTGGTCCGTTTCAGAGCCACAGGATTTCCCGGAAAATCGATTCAGTTCACTGGATTTGAGTTGCCCTAACCAGTCAGGAATACAGAACCAATTCTACATGTGTTCAAGCGAGTCGTTTGCATTCTGCAAATGTTTTGACATGCAATGATGGTGTCTATATTTATAATGGATCATAATTTGTTCTTGAAGTCATCCAAAGTTATACGAGAGACCACGAAAGATAATTTTGAAATTTATTTCCACTGTACAATCCTATTAAAATCAGAATGGATGGTCAATTTCATGTCGATTTAAAATAAATGATTGTTTTTATTTTGCTTGGTCAAACTGAAGTTCTGAATTTTTTGATTCATTCAATCTGAATAATATTTGAATACGTTTTTTTCTTCTTTCCAGTTTGACTTCTGGGTCCATCAGAAGGGTCAACATCATCAAGTTATCATTATACAATAATTTGTGAGATTCGAGAACCTTGAAGAAACTTCACTGTATTTTTTCAACGAAGTTTCTGGAAAAATAACTGTTATGAAATGTTACAAATTGTTATGAACTGTCTCAACAATCTACAAGTTTTCTGCTGAGATTTTTTCTTATTTTTTTATCATAGGTCGAGTTGGATGGTACCTATACCCCTTCACTATTTTTAGCAAACTCTTACGTATTAGTCCACTGTCCACCGTCCATTTTTGCGCCTGATTACTATGAAGATAATTTTCCCTGAGTAGCTTTTATTTGATGATACACCCAACGATATCTTGTACGAACCTCTCCATTGTGGTAGCTAGAAGGGGTACCTAGGATACCAAAGTACTAAAGGATGAATATTCTGTATTAATACAATAACTGCAACACTTAAGTACCTATGCTGTATCTACTATCAATTCAAGATGTTGCTGCTGATGAATCTTGTTATAATGGGTGCGTTTTATTTTCTCATCAAATCAACCTATATTAATCAAAAATAATTTTTTTCCGTCGACCTCTAAATAATAGTCAAGTTCGAGGCACACGGAATCTTCCATTAATGACCCCTATTAATGCTTGATTTCGCATTTCAATGCGTCATTGTCAAGGGCAACCAAACATAGAAAATTCAGAAATATCACAAATATAATTTCATTTTTGAACAGAGTTACCTATAATTTTTAGTTGAGATGCTTCGATGGTTCCATTCAATTTGGTTATACAAAATTCATAAATCATGTTTTGAAGAATGAAATACTTCTCATGTTAGAAATTCCTGATTTGATTATTTATGACCGACGGAGAAATTTTGCAATACAATCGTTTATTAATCTAGCGATAAATGATCTTGACTTTCAATACACTCGCTCCATTCACATGTTAATAAACTAATTGACTTAATTACTCTAATTCGATTATTCTCAACTTCATTCCATCTTCCATCTTTCGATTAGGTAGAGATGAGTCTGAACTGAAACCTTACAATCCCAACCGACCAAACTAATCAAGATTGCATCCTGAAATTTTTTGTAATGTGAATTAATCGAATTTTCATGTTTAGAAAATAGGTAAGCCGAAAAAATCTGTCTGGCAACTATTTCTACTGAAAAACGTCATACTTGGCTCAAAAAATTCACAATTTGAAATGGCTGAATAAAGCAACCAGTAAGGATTCATTCATCAATTGGAAAAAATCCCACTAAGTAATTTCTGAATGAAATGATAAATATAGCTGAACTTTCGCTTATTGGTTTCTTAATTCGTGCTCGTCTGACCAATGGCATAGCGCTTATTCGCGTTAGGGGCCAAATGCGGGTATCAAATGTCTAAATGCATCTCGGTCCTACGTTCACAAGTAGAAGTAACTATCTTTGATGTGAAAATAATAACTATGAAGCTGAATCTTCGTGAATATGGCTTCGTTTCGATAAGGGGCCCAACAATTTCCTGTGTGAAAATTCTCGATTTTGGTAACTAACCGAGGTAGCAAGGATAGAATATGCCGATTTGATAATTTCCAAATATTTATTACTAACTGGATTTTTTCTTGAATGTCAAGATAATTATCTGAATTACCCGAAAAAATATCTGTCCTAAAAAATCTTAGTTTGATAAAAGAATCCCCTCCTTTCAACATGAATCGATAACGGGGTCATTAAAAACGTAACCAGCTGGCCAAAACTTTACGACAAGAAATTGTTGCCTAACAATGAACAAAAAGAAAACACTTTAAACTCTTAAGCGTAACGTTTCGGAGTCTAAATCAGACCCCTTCGTCAGACAATTACTAGTTTTCATTCAACTTCGTAGAATCGTGACAATATTTTGATTTTTGGATTGACACAATTCTACGAAGTTGAATGAAAACTAGTAATTGTCTGACGAAAGAGTTCTGATTTAGACTCCGAAACGTTACGCTTAAGAGTTCATAGTGTTTTCTTTTTTTTCATTGTTAGGCAACAATTTCTTCTCGTAAAGTTTTGGCCCCTGACAAATCAGTGCTCAAATTTTTACGTAGGGGCCTTTCTTATATTATCCAAAATTTTTTTTTATTGTTTCTTGTTTCAGAGACTGGGAGAGAAAACCCAAATTAAGTTTTCAGGAAAATGCAAAGACTTCCTAAACAATATTTCAATAGATATGTTTCTAGAGATATTTGAGCTTCAAGGCAAATATCTTTATACGATATGATCACAAAGGCGACTTAAGATCGATACATTGTTGGTAACGGAAATGAGAACAAGGATGAAAAAGAACATAAAACAACTAAATTTTCGCCGATGTTTGGTCTGTATTTTCATTTACAGTGTCTCTATATTGAAATATTCTTGAATCGAAAACTTGAACACATACGGGTCAATTCCAAAATGACTTAATTGACAGAAGTACATCAGGGGCCTATTGCACCAAACTACTTTGCAACTTTCGACTTTGCACTTTCCACTCTTCGAATGAATTACGTTGCACGAAAAGCATTCAGATTTGAATAGTGTGGAGTGAAAAGTTGTAAAGTATAATTTGCAAAGTAGCTTTGCAACTTAGTCCCATTAACCATACTATTGTTGTTTTTTTTTCATCTAAACTAATTTGTACCATTTCACTCAAGCCTTTCAAATTTTCATGGTTCACCAGAAGTCCGTCAGAGTGTCTGTAATACGCTGCCAGTTCTTCGGAAACAATTCTAGAGTTCTTGGGAAAAGGAGTATAAGTCAAAAGTGGTGGATTTTGGTGATTCAAGTTTCTTTGTTTTTTTTTGGGGGGACTGTTATAATTAACTATTTTGAATTTAGCTATATTCTACTTTGTTATATTGCGAAGGACTAATTCTCTTTTTACCAGAAGGTGAAATTCATTATTAAAGGACATACATATATGAAAAGTAAGGAAATCTCTCATTCTGGCCATTTAATGACTTATACTCCTTTTCCCGAGCACTCTAGAATTATTATCCTGTTGATGCGCATACAGGTAAATCATCTATCTCAATTCGTTCTGGAAGTGAATAAACCATTTTCAATATCATTTCATCAACATCCGGATGACAGGAAGCCAACTATTTGCGAATTCTTATATTATAGCCAATTTTACTACCATCAGAATATCATAAAAAAAGATGAGAAACAATATGGAAATCCGTTGCAATATGAGGTACCTAACTTTAAGATCCTGATTTTTTCATAAAACCAAATAACTCGACAAGGCCATTTTGAATTTAGCTAGCTAGATATATTTTCTTTAGACTTTCAACTAAAAATTTTCACGTAGTTTTTTAATGTTTTTTTCAAAAGACAGCCTTTCCAATATTCATTTCATTAATTGATGCGATGATGATGATACTGAAAAAAAGGAAGTGGGTTCAGCTTATTTTTTCGAAATATCTATACCTAATAATTTAGAAACCGAAGGCGTTACGGAACCTACCTATCTTCTATGATGAAAAGTGTTTGTTAACTAAAACAAGTTTGGATATTGGAATTATTCAAAATTAACTGCTGTCATTAGAGGTCAAAATATTAACTTTCGTCAAAAAACGACTAAAATTTTCACTGAAGAGGACATGTTTGTGTGCTGTTTATTATATTTTATTATTATAGTATCACTTTCTTTTCTTGATTAATACAGTATTCTATTCATGATCATGAACATTTGAGTTTCAGTTTAATATATCTCTGTAAAAATATTGTTCGTTGTTCGTACTAGAGTTTGGAAGGTATTACTTTCCACACGCATTGACGTTTGGAAAGTAACACTTTTCCAAATGCGTGCAAAAACTCATACTCATGCAAAGTATATCGAATGAATAAAAACTCAACTTCGACTCATCAAAGTGAGTGAAAAAATGTTTGTCAATTATTTGCTAGAAGTTCGCTCAGTTTATTCAATAATATCAACCACGAGAAAAAATCTGTATAGGCTATGAAAATAATAAATTAGATCATTATAGAAGTTCGAGAAAATTTTTATATTATTTGAAATTTGTGACAAAATTTTTGAATTGAAAACAGATGCTTGCAAAACTCTGAGGGATCAACGAAAACTGAGGAAAGAACACCTTAGCTAAAAGTCAAAAAAATAAGTCTCAAACAGATACATATATACCTCTTCCATGTTCTGTTCACTGAGTACATAGTAAGAATTTTCTTGTCTTTATTGATTTTCAGAAGATAAAATCGAAATCATTATTCTCCAGTCCATCCTGCTCAACATTAGGGTCCTCTATCACTAGACTTTCTTAATTGCCGGACTGGCAACGTCGCAGCTCAATAAATATTTATTTTTGCTCCACCCACAGCCCCGAATTCATCAAGGGGGCGGCGCTAAAGGATCTACTTCTCGCTGCGCATCATTTCCGATCTTCCCTCTCGACTTCGACCCCTATGGGAGGACCTTTCAACCCCTGTGATGTGTGCTGTCACCGCCAATCTATAGTAAAGGGACTTAGGGACAGTTGTGAAGTTACAGCGTTTGAGGTCGTACATAAAAGTATTTTGATCGTGGAAGGCCCATTTTTGTGTCGATCTATCGATCGTGTGCGTTCGGTGTATCGAGAGTGCTGTGCTTCCTAGTGATCAAAACTGAATTATTATTCGATGATGTTGGAGTTTTATCCTAATTTGAACTTGAATGGGACTGTCTTACCAGACCATGGGATATCAGTGCAAGACTGCAGTAGAGCTGGTAAATTTGTTTTGAAGTTTTTTCGTTGACAGATATTAACAGGAATTCCTTGAGTGACAATTAATTTTTGATTCGCCTGAAAACAGAAACTGCCCCGCAAGGCAACCTGTATCCGATAAAGGTAACTAAGTTCTCAAACAAAAAAATAATAAATATTAATTATTCTCCGTAATGTCAAGTTTGCTCTAGGATGGTGTCTTTTAGAGACAGACTTTTAGACGAAATATTCATTTTAATGTCTTCAAAGCGGACTCTGACCAAAGAATAGATCTTTTCTGTTGATTAGGAGAAAACTAACTAGGTACAGGGTGGGCAAAATTAGTGATACATGAACTACAACTTTTCAACCGAAAGAGATAAAGGAAAATGAATGACACTGCGGTCGTCTTTTTGAGGGAAACTGATAATGCCATCAACTGAATTCCTCTATCTTCTTGTTTTCGAGTTATGGGCCAAAATTTAAATTTGATCGATTTCAATTTTGGTCATTATCTCCGTTGAAATGAAAACATTATAGGGACACTCTTATTATAGCAATCCATGTTTTTCCCAAGAGGTTTCCTTGCTGAGCTATAACTGTACCATACAGTTGTTTTTCTTTTCTTCTCGAGAAAAAAAACAAAGTACGACATTTGATTCCTACGAAAAAAATGTCTCCATAATCTAAAATGTTTTCATTTCAACATCCTAGACAAACAAAAACGAAGATAATGACCAAAGTTGAAATCGCCGAAATTTCAATTTTGGCCTTTAACTCGAAAACAAAAGAAGAATGCAGTTGATGGCATCATCGAATTCCTTAAAAAAGACGACCTTAATGTGTCATTCATTTTCCTCTATCTCGTTGGGTTAAAAAGTTGTAGTTCAGGGATTACCAATTTTGCCCACCTTGTACACAATAACGGTAATATACCGAGCACAGAGAAACACTTTATTCAGATGGATACACCCTGTCTTCCTGTGGACGTGGATAGGAAATAAATGAAAGGAAATGATCTCCATTCTTCCTCAAATAAGTAATAAAATAATAACTTGAAGTATTTATTCAGTCATCGTCACTATCGCCAAAAACTAAAAAATGAAGTGAACAATTGCAAGTTAGGCAACAATTCGAGGTGTTAATATGCGAGCTACTCGCAAGAATACATTATCCATCATCAAAGCAAAGCGTCATAAGCATAAGCGCTCTTTGACAGCAAAGAACGAAAAACAGTAACAACTAACAAAATCAATATATCCTTGTCTGAAAACTTCATAACAACACAAAAAATTAACATAGAGAATGACGAAAATATTCAACGATATAAAATATAACCCTAACATGGATTGTACCGGATCACTTTGCATGCACTTCGCGGCATCTGAAAAGTTGAAACCTACCAGAAAAATTGTAGACGTCACTAGCCTATATCATGGGACTGTTCCAAGGTATACAATAATTTATGTGGTCCGAGATACAAATTCATGCCTTGATGGCTTAATTACTTGTGAAACTTGAAGACAAAAAATTATATGATTTCTGTCAAAATAAGGTATAATAAATGCGTATAACTTCATTAAATCATTTATTCTGAAAAAAAGTATATAAAAGGGGATATCACAACGGGCAATAAAAAAAATTGGAACCTCCAAAAACACCGTGATGCACTGATCGCGGATAGTAATCAAAATGGCGAACTTTAATCATGATCATTTCATTGTTTTACGAAGAAAGATACTAAATCACAATACGAGTGCTTTCGAGCTGCAATATTTCGGTCGGATCATGTTTGATATAATGGTTGTCCTGATGTGCAAGAATCTACCGAGGGATCTACCCTATATGTCCCACAATTTTTGGCCTCGAGTTTTGAATCAACCTATGTAGTGATGAAATATTGAAATTTCATCTGTTGTATTATGCTCAATTTGATTGCCATTAAAGCGGAAAATTATACTACTGAAGAAGAAATTATCGCTATTAGCGATTTTTATATTTCGTGCTAAAACGACAAATATGTAAGGTGGGTGGTTTTATTTTATTTTAAAATTAGTTGTTTTCATCTTGAGCGGACAGGTGAAAGAAATTTCAAATCTTTCTGTTAATCCAGACAAAATTTACTTTCGTGATTCTTATATATATATAGGGGAGTAAAATTCCTTTTTAGTATTCAAGAATTGTCCTTGTGGAATGCCCTTGAATGCAAGGAAAAAATCAATTAACAGATCATTTAATTAAAATTCATTTTGGGAAAGTATAATAAATAAGTTGTTAGGTAACTTTTTCATAATAATGAAAGGTTCTTGAGCTTTCGTTGGAGATGATAATATCGAGGATAATATCAAATGACTATGTCTGTATATCAGAGGTATTTGAAAAAACTTCTTTTTGAATGAATTCGTTGTGTTCACAGGCGCAATAAATAATTTGAATGAATTTTCTCTAAATTAAATCGTAACAAAGAAAATGCATAACGATAAATTGGAGTTCGGTTTAGTAGAAGATTAAGTAAGTTAATTTATTTTTTGAATATGTTCGATATTTCATGTGACTGTGATAAAATTTTTGAGGAAAATGCAAGAACTTGGAAAGTCACTAGAGAAAAAATTACCCATGAGAGGTCTCTTTGCCAACCCATACTAAATATTCACGAACCGCCACTGCCAAGAACAGTATTATGATGTTTTTTGAAAATATTGCCTGTTTTCTTTCCATTAAGATACCCTCATGTCCTTGTCGCTCACATTTGAATTGAGGCAAATATGAGACAAAAATGGTTTAAGTGACTTCAACCTGGGGCATCAAATTGTCCTGGATATAGGAGTCTGAGATTGTGAAGAGTATTATTTCTAGTTTTCAACTTCAAACGCAAACCATATGATGGGGCTTTCCATTTCAGAAGGGAATCCAATTCAACCCCTAGATATTTAGAAGTCACATTTTGTGCCAAAAAGGAATAAATAAAAGTTGATACCATTTCCAGTGAAAGCGGAAGTCATTGATATTTGAAAATATATCACAAATGAAGGTCTACTTGGCTTATATATCCACGCAAAATTTGAAATCGATCGAATAATTATTTCTCCATAAACTTATAATGGGCCATCCCGGTGGGATGATGAAGTTCCTGGATATAATCTTCCTAGGAAACTATGGTATGTTCTGAATCATTTATGAATAGATCATAGATGTTGTGATGTCATTTTTCTCATACATAATTGACCAATAAGTTTTGGAATCATTTTCGTAATGGGTGGTCATTTCCAAGTCGATTTTATGTAACATTTGCTTGGTTGAATCAGATTTTTCTGATTCATTCATCTCATTTCTCTTATTTCCCTGCTCTGACCTTCTTGTTAGTTCAAATTCGAATTTGATTTACTTTTGGAAGATCATTCGTTTTTTCTTTTTTCTTTTCGTCAGAATAACTGAGAGCATCGAAATATAATTCGAACAAGATTTCAAGAAGCCTAACAAGATTTTTCATCTGGAGTTTCTTTGAAAAAAAATAGACATTTCCGTAGCAAATATTTCGTCCACAGTTTCAACAATTATTCTCAACTTTCTGCTGATTTTTTGCCAAATTTTTTTATTTCATTTAAAAATTCAAAATTGTGTATATCAAAATCGGCTATTCCTGATTTGTTGTCGAAAACTGTACAAATATGAATTTGGCCTAATTTGTCAGGGGCCAAATCCTTTATAAAAAATAGTTTCCTAATAATAAAACAAAAAATAACAATTCGAATCATGAAATTTTCTTTTTTCAAAAGAAAAAAAAATTTTGGAAATTTTCATAAATCTTACGAATTGTCTGATTAAGAAGTCTGATATTTAAACCACGAAATGTTTGAAAGTTTTAGTTCCAAGTGCTTTTTCCTGGTTCATTGTCAGGAAACAATTGTTTTGGAAGGATTTGGTCCCTGACAAATTAGTGCACGAATTTACGCCGGGGTTTTTCATCTTTATCATTAGAAAAAATTTCTAATTGATTTTTGTTCCAAAGACTGACAGAGAAAACTCTAAAAAAGTTTGAGGAAAATGCAGAAATCTCCCAAATTATATTTAATTATTTCAATCGACATTTGCGTATTTTGAGGCATTTCGAGCGGATTCAGAAAAAATATATTTTTGTCTTCTCCAAAAGAACATAAAACGAATTATCTTTGAACTATCTTCAGCCGACGAATTCATCGTTTTTTTCAGGTTCATAATATGTTAAGATTCGAATAAAAAAATTAAATGATGTCGGAAACCTCTGCATGTTACGAACCTAAACGTTCTCTCAAACCTTGCATAAATACCTACATACACTCATCATCTGAGTTATAAAGCCAAGATCAGATTTGCTTCGTTCAACCAACATCAATCTCTTGAACTCATTTCTCAATGAATTAATGTTAATCCTTGTATTCTCTAAATCTTCTATCATTGTATATATTGAGGTGAAACATTTTAATTAAGTCTGTCTCCGATCCGTTGGTATTAATTATTAATCTAGACATGAGCCTTAATACCTCAGCAAATACTGGAGGATTTACATGGTTTACAACGACTAGAACTGCCTCCAGAATTTTGCATATTACTGTGCAGAACAGCAGGCACTTTCAATAAGCTGTGGTTCGTTATCTGCGGGATTTCGCGAGATAACACAATTCATATCTTTAATTAAACGGAAAATATCCAGTTCATGATTAGCTCGCATGGTATACAGGATACATACAAGGTGTCCCAAACACGATTGCTCATTGAACGTTTCTCCGAAACAGGATTTTTTTTGAATATTTGGTTTCTCAGGAAATTAGTTCTACTTAATCGATCTGAAATATTTGCAATGATGTGACGTTGCAGCTCATATTGAATGCATCTACCATTTGGATAATTCGAATTTCACAAGACAAAAATCGTTCCGAATACTGAATAAATCCTCGATTACAAATACTTATAATGATAAATCATTGTCAAATAAATGAAAATTTGTTCCTGCAACCGTCTCCCTTCTTAATCGACGATATGCTCCTTCCTTTAAATTCTTTATTCTATGGTTGCTGCTCTTCCTAATATCAAATTCTTCATTACTAACTATACATCAATAAAATGTTATATTGAATGAAATTAAATCATATTTGAAGTGAAGGCACAAAACTGGTGACCTGAGTTAAAAATGACTTTATTATATTTTTTTGGTGACGTTTCATATATCTTTCCAAAAACATTAGAAAGCTGTAAGAGCTATATTTGTTTGGTTATAATTACTTTACGATTTGAAGATCCTTCATTCTGACCTCCGTATTTCAAATTTCAACACCCCACCTTTTGGATAACACTAGGCATTAAAAGAATAATATAAACAACATTTCAGATAAATTTCAGGTAACGAATTGGCGAATGCGCTTATTTGAAATAATTTAAGGAGTCTATTCAGACACGAAAATAACCTGAAAATTTCAATACGAACTAAGTCGAAGTTGAATCAAACTTTCCATACGTCCTCCACCAGGATCTTAAGGGGGTCCGTCAAGTTGGCCCGGTAGTTGTGGCATTTTTACAAAATTTTTTGTATATTGCTAATGCTGGCGAGTGCTGAAAAAAAAACTGGAAAATCTTCGATGGTACTCGTGAAAATGAAAATTAAATTTTCCGGGCCAACTTGTATGCAGCCCGGAAAAACCAGCATTTTTCATCGAGAGCTTGAAAAAACTTAATGCTAGGTAAGTGCTGGCGAGTGCTGAAGAAAAAATTTGAAAATCTCTTTCAGGAGTGGAAAAATTTGTAATTGAATTTTCCGGGCCAACTTTATGCAGCCCGGAAAACCCAGCATTTTTCAACGGAATTTCGCAAAAAGTTAATGCTAGCCAAGTGCTAGCTAGTGCTGAAAAAAAATTTTGAAAAACTCACTCAGGAGTGGAACAATTTGCAATTGAATTTTCCGGGACAACTTCACGCAGCATGGAAAACCCAGCAATTTTTCAAAGAAATTCTGAAGAAAGTTAATGCTAGCCAAGTGCTGGAGAGTGCTGGAGAAAAAATTTTAAAATCTCACTCAGAAGTGGAAAAATTTGCAATTTAATTTTCCTGACCAACTTGATGCTGCCCGAAAAAATCAGAATTTTTCATTTAAATCTTGAAGGAAGTTGATATAAGTGAAGTGATGGTGAGTGCTTAAAAAAAAATTGAAAAAATCTGCCATGAGAACAAAAACTTTTAGGGGTGAATTTTGCGTAGCCATTTCGCGGGACAACCTATGACTGCCCTAAAAAATCGTTTTTTTTCGGAAGCTAGTTCGATTCTAGCGAGTACTAGTTGGATTCTAGCAAGTAATTACTTGAAAAAATAAAAATTTTCGAGAACAGAAAAATGAATTTCGATAAAATATTTTGGTTCAACTCATAAGTTTCCCGGAAATAACAGCATTCTGTATTGATATTCTGAAAATGATATTCTGAAAAGAATATGTTTCTAGTGAGTAACTGGGGAAAGCTGTAGGAAAAATGAATGAAATGAAAAACATTACCGATAAAATTTATCAGAAAAAATCTGAATGAATCCAATACAGATGAATTTCGAGGAAAGAAAAACTGAAAGAAAATTTTTCATTTTTGAAACATAGATGAATTCAAAATAGTAATCATCGAAATGAATACCATTTTCAATTCCCAGGCTCAGAGATCTTTTATCATGAGGTTGGAGAAATGATATTCGATTTTGTCACTGAGATGAGAGATATACCGGTTTCGGCCTTGTTTGGCCTCATCAGTATCCCATACATCTCAGGGACAAAATCTTCATGAAAAACTTCGATATTTGAAGCAATTGGTTGTGAAGTTATGAGTAAAATATTACAAAGTACTAAGGCGGTGACATCCAATCGCGTCAAAATGAAGTTTCACATCTCCAATCAAATGCTAAAAAAGAAATCTATACTTCCTCTTTCACTGAATGATTACTATTTCGAATTCATCTATGTTTCAAAAATGTTCTCGATGTGGCCTCCGTAAAGGCAAAGATTTTTCTTTTTTTTAGAAATTTTTCATATTTCATGTTAGAAAATATCGTCTGAAAAAGTGAGAAAATTGAATTTGTAATCCTTGAGGGAGAATATGATGAAACGGACAATGATCCGTGAATCCTTGTTGAAAATTATAGTTGTTTTTCGATGATTTCGTTAGATGAGAATGAATCAAAGAGAAAAGTTTCATTTTAATAAATTTATTCCTGAAAAAACATATATATTTATGTAAACATATATTTATATACAATATTGAAGTTGGATTACAAAATTAAAATTTCAATAATGAAAGCATAAAAACCTATTCCTTCAATAGGTGAACATCAATAGCGCGGTTGTCACTATAGTATCCTCATTTATACGAATTTTGTTTTTCACCAGTTATCTCAATTATACCTTTTAGAGTGTGTATTTTTCTTGCAGAGAAATGCAATTTGGAATAGATATTCCAGAGAGAGTTTGCATTGTTGATCACCTCCTTTTATATCTCTCCATTCCAAACATAAAAAACAATCATTTGTTCTATATTTTATCTCCTTAGATTTCCGCTTACTACTTCCACAGAATATCTATTTGGTGGAAAGTGAAGTTTGGAGTTTTTTTCGAAGTCATCTTTACAACTGACCGGTAATAAAGCTGATTTGATGACTTCTTCATAGTCACAACCAGGACAAAAAACATCAGCCGTTTTACACCAAGGTAAAAAATTGATATTCATGAGTTTGGTCAGCAGTTCTGGTAGGGTTGTGTGTGTCACAACCATCTCGTGTGTCGAAATGAGGTTCAAATTGTTTGGCAGCATTTGTCCTTTATGAATTGTTTTCATAAGTTTACTCCTCATTTCATGAACTTGAGCACCCATTTTATCTGTGACAAGTTTCTGAACTATAGAAATTATGTAGTGTTCTTCACTCTCATAGCAGTTTTCTATTCTCAACCTAAATTCAGGCGAATCATAATATGCTCAGAATTTGAAGAAGACAATCTATCCTGCAGGTGTTTGTTATGACATTTTTTGAGTCATCGACATTTTGACAGCACTTGTGCCTGAAGAAGCACTCGAACTTAGAGCAAGACACATTATTCTTTCCTATCCATGTGCCTCCTAATCACGCCATCCACTCTCAGAGGCAGCTGAAAGTTGTGAAAAATTCAGTTTTTCATATTGTTGAAATTGCTTTCTATGCTCTTTCTATGCACTGGAACAAACTGTCCCGCCATTATTCAGGATTGGCGTCATCACTGCTATCCAAAGCAGCAATCAGCAATGATTAATTTACATAAATTAGTTATTGGTTTTATGATTTTAGGTAGGTACTGCATATTATCTTGATCCCCATCAATTTCTTTACCACTGGCCATTTTTGATTTATCTTAAATAGATAAGGACCAAGTTTTGAACTTAGATTCATATTCGTCTGATTTCAGTAATTCCAACTGAGTTGAGTTAGTTTCTTCATCAGTGAAAACGCTATCTAAAATAATTTTTCTTCTGTAGATTCACTATCGTCAGCGATCAGGGATTTAAGATATTGTTTTTTCTGTTCGGATAAAGTGGATTTACCCGATTTATCTATTCCGTCAGTTTCACTTAAACAACAAATATGGCAAAGAGAATATTTTCCTGGAAAAATACATGTCTTTGAGACCAGCCACTATTTTGTTTCTCACAAAAATTTGAGGTGTGACAGCTAATGTGTGGAAAATTTGAGAAATCGATGCAGGGGAAATATCACTACATTTGAAACGTCACCCCTGATACCGTATAGAATCCGTACAAATTGCAGAAAAGTTGCAAGTTTGTAATGCATCAGCGTCTTCAAGCACTATCAGCAGTTGTACCGATAGGGTAGCCATTGGTTCCAATTAACTAACCAACGTAGTAAACGCTAGATCCACACACACACCGGTTTTTGGTCGGTCAGTTTCATGCCGGTCTTCCAAATCGCATGCTGATTGGTGAATGCGACCTGGCATTCACGCCAGCATCAATCAGCGTGCGATTTGGATGACCGGCAGAAATTCGGCCGGCCACAAACCAGTTTTTGTGAATTTAGCGTAACAATAACTTCAAATAAGAAAAAACCGTTTTAATATCAGTGTGAATTCAGCTTGTAATAGTTATGAATAAATGTGAAAGTGGGTTATAATCCATAAGTCACTAGTGCGTTATGGATCATAACATACTAGTGTTTGATTTATCAACAATGACATTAATAAGAAATCTCATAATTGTTATGTGTTGGATAAAACCTTTTTCTGTGGGCTGCTATACGTTGCCCCGCAAAATGGCTACGCAAAATTAACTCCTTATTTTTTTTATTCCTATGGCAGATTTTTCGAATTTTTTTTTAGCACTCGCCAGCACTTCACTAATATGAACTTCCTTCAAGATTTCATGGAAAAATTCTGATTTTTTCGAAATGCATCAAGTTGGCCCGGAAAATTCAATTGCAAATTTTTCCACTTCTGAATGAGATTTTTAAATTTTTTGTTCAGCACTCGCCAGCACTTGGCTAGCATTAACCTTCTTCAAAATTTCATTGAAAAATGCTGGGTTTTCGGGCTGCATAAAGTTGGCCCGGAAAATTCAATTACAAATTTTTCCACTCCTGAGTGAGATTTTCAAATTTTTTCTTCAGCACTCGCCAGCACTTAGCTAGCATTAAGTTTTTTCAAGCTCTCGATGAAAAATGCTGGTTTTTCCGGGCTGCATACAAGTTGGCCCGGAAAATTGAATTTTCATTTTTACGAGTACCATCGAAGTTTATCCAGTTTTTTCTTGAGCACTAGCCAGCACTTACCTAGCATTAGCAATGAGCAAAAAATTTTGTAAAAATGCCACAACTACCGTGCCAACTTGACGGACCCATCTTAAGGGATAACATTTTAACTGAAAATTAAAAAATTACAATTTTAACCAATCGAATTGCTTGATTTGAAATTTCAACGAATCTCGGTGGCTCCAATCAATTCGACAGTGCTTGATCAGGCAATCAAAATTTTGTGAAACCCACCTTAGACACGTTGGTAGACAAAAGCTCGCATAACGAGATATTTCGCGAAAAACTGAAAATCTGAGAAATTTCAAATTTGATCTACTCTTTTTTCAATACAAGGGTAGGTACTCGAATATTCAAAAGCATTGTTGAAACCACAAGACGTTTTGTTTAGTACGCCTTCCTTGTAACTAAAACGAGAAAAGTTATCTCGTAAAACTGTCATCAGTTAAAAAAAATCTTTCAATTTATATATTTTTTCAAATTGTTACTTTTTTTCTAATTTATCCGAATCAATCGTTACTCCTATTTTCCTTTCTACTAGGTATATCCCTCAGTTCATACTTCTGTTGTTTCCACCTGAAGATTTTTTTATTCAATCTGCTGCATCAAATAAAAAAAATCGAAGGAACCCTAGATCTTTCAGTAGCTGCTCTTCACTCCCGTATATTTTTATGTGCAACTTGAAATTGCAATTAAATGACATTCGAATGCCAGGTTGTTTAGCTACCGGTCAATCTACCAATAGTTAAGGTGGGCTGCCAATTTCCGTACGCCGGACTGTATGGTGTTGCTATGTGAATGATTCATGTGTTGGGATGAACAATTCTAATTCAGACGTATTGAATTAAGTGTACAAAACTTCTTGTGCATAACTTCAAATATTTACGAATATCTATTTTGTGTTTGATGATTTGTTGAGACTATATCATGAATATCGGGAATGCAAAGTTGACGATTTCCATTCCTAGCCATTGTGTACAAATAAATAAATAAGCTAGGATCCAATTCTCTTTGAAATGCAGTGCAAGTGTACAATTTAACGAAATGATCATATGCTGCAGAATATTCTTCATTAGACTTTGATGGCTCAAGAAAAAGGACTGCTCCATTGACCAAAGCCTCTATTTCTGAAGAAATCTTCACTTAACTTCATGTCTGTTAAATTTTCATTCGTTACAACCGTAACTAGGCATAATTTCCATTGATATCTCAATTGTAACAATCATAAATATGAATTTAATATTAAATTAGATCTCCAAATTCTCATTAAAATCAAAGCGTTTGAAAAAAAAATTTGATCAGTCAGAAAAACTGACTTTTCATATCTCGCTTACAACTATCCGCTACTATAATAGAGCTTTCCTACTTTTTCATAACCTCTTCATTTGAAATCCAGAGTTCTACGAGTCTGCATTTTATATGTTCGTTCTTATGATTGTGACGATCAGTCTAAGATACAGAAACGAAAAACGAGGTCCTTTTTCACATTTTTGAGAAGTTGTAAAAGAACAAAAACAGAGCGATGAGGACCTTTCATTGACTGGACCAAATCGACTTGATCTGAACTTTTATTCCCTTCCTATGAAAACAGGTACAAGCCTCTCGATAAATTTTCCTATGAAAATTGTATGAGACGCCAAGGTTCACTCATATTCTTTTCGTTTCAGATCCAACGCTCATCAAATGTGAAAAAACGTACGAAATGTGCGAAGGCTGTGGTAGGAAAATACACGACCGGTATCTCATGCGGGTTGGGGATGCCAGTTGGCACGAGCACTGTTTAGCGTGCTGCGTTTGTGGCGTTCTTTTAAACCATTCCTGTTACACAAGAAACACAAAACTATATTGTAAGGCTGATTATGATAGGTAAGTTGTCATTTCGAGTATTTGCATGCTTTGTCTTAAGAACAGATTAGAAGGCGACCACAAACCACAAAGTTTTGAAATTGGTACAGTTTTTGCACAATCGACAAGGGTCCTAGTTATTCTTGGTTTTCTTGCTCGTCCTAATTACATGGTTCTCAGGATTCAACAAAACTACCTAAGCTCGCACCAGGGTTGGAAAAAAACACGATTTTTTTTTTGGAAAAGCCCAACCAGACTGGTTTTTTCAGAGAATTTCAGTATTTTCTTCAGATTTAATACTTGATAGGTTCCTAAAAGAAAAGAACTAAAAGAACTGTGTTGGAGCTGTCAGAAAATTTTACTTCTTGGGTCCCAGTTTACTAAAATAGAAAGGAGAAGTAGTCATTCCTTCTAGTTGAAAAAGTGGTAAAGTTAGCTTCTGGAAGCGAAGGTTAGTTCGAGTTTCAGCTAGTTTTCCTCTAGTTTCTTAATAAAATAGGTGTTGAAAATGTTTTATTTTGTTAATTTCAAACTTCCCCTGAACAAAAATGTCCGATTTTTCGTCAGAAACGAAAATTACCACATTTTCTTTGTCAATTACTATAGTGAAGGGGATCATATTCATTTTAATTATATTTCTCTATTTCAGTATCGTAATGAGTTCATTACAGTACTAAAAGTAGTGCTGTAATGAAACTCATTACAGCATTGTTTTCAGTTATATTTTTCGTTTTGTGGTTGTCAGTACTGACCTCCGATCCACTCATTTTTCGAATCAAATCAATTCAAATTCCGCAATCTGTCAAATTTCTTTAGTGACGCCAACTGCCAAGATACAATGCAAAAGTCACTAATCTGAATTTTTATTTGGATTTCGAAAATTTTCCTCAAACCTTTAGTGAAATAGAGAAAATATCGTCTAATACTCGTTGCAGAAGGCAATTCCAACACTCATGCTTTCGAAAACTCGCTCCTTCGTCGCTCGTTTTCGAATTTCGCATTCGTGTTGGAATAGCAAGGAGCCCATTCTGCAACTTGTTTTAGAATATACTATTATTCAAAATTTTCAAATGAATCATGATAGAACGATCTCGAAGGACATTCAGAAATAAATATATGTATATGACGTTCGTTCAACCCAAAATTTGCTATGTTTGAAGAAACCCAGAAAAAAAATAATTGTGGGTTTTATTAATTTGAAGAAACCAGAAAAAACCCACTGGGTTTTATTAGATGGTGAAATTCTATGCCAACCCTGGCTCGCACAACACGAAAAGGTGATGACCAATCGTGTGAGTAATGCTAACTCTTGGTTTAACTTATTTGTCATCCCATTATTTCTCCAAAATTCTTTGACGAAATCTGAGTTTTTGACTCATTTATCAATCAGAAAACTGAATCCCTGAAGAACTGTCAGTAACACTGATACCACTGCTTCAAGTTCCCTTATACAGGGTGTTCAAAAAGGGTGTGGGGTATTTGTATATTCAATTAAAACAAAACAACAAATCAGAAGAAAAGTTTGTCTTCATTAAAATTTAGACAAGATTTTGGAAAATTGAATTGGATCTTATTGAACACGAAAATTAGCCACCACGCGTCTACACATCTCTGGGTTGATAGGGGCTATTTCGGTGCGGATATTATGCTTCAATTCCTTGGTTGTTTGCATACACTTTCTGTTTAAGGTATCCCCATAAAAATCATCAAGAAGTGTAAGCTTGGGGACTCTTCGGAGCCAGTTGATAGTGCCATGACGAGAGATCACTTTTTCCGGGAAAAGATTGTTGAGAAGCTCAAGTGATCGGTTGGAAGTAAGGCAGGTGGCACAATCTTGTTGAAACCATGTTTCCACATTGAAACCCTCAAACTATTGCAGCTCTAGAACCAAAAAGTTTCTTAACTATCGCAATACCGTTCACTGTAAGTGCTCGCCTTTGTCTATCTTCAGCCTACCATGCTTTCAGTAGACATGACAGCCCAAACAATAACCATGGTGCTATGTAATAGCCGTTCATGCCTTGGATTTTCGTTAGCTCAGAAGTGGCAATTTAAATTCTGCACGATATAAAGTTTCAGCCGTTACCATCCAATCACCATTGCGATTATGGGCGCGTATGCAAAAAGGGCGATGGTTCTCCAGGTACGCTTCCGTTAAAAAAAATCTTCAAAAAGTAGGGTTACAACCTTTGCATACGCAACCCCTATAAACCTCTTCGTTGCTTGGTCAACGCAGCTTCAAATACCCCTTACTCTTTCTGGACACACTGCACTGCAGTTAGGCGAGAGGTGTCTTAGGCCGTTTTCATTAAACAACCGAAGATAGCCGATAGCCGATATTTGTCTACCAGGGTTAGAGAAATCGATCCATTTGTACCTACTTCTGTTTCAATATTCTATCTGCCTACGGCGATTTCTACCGGTCGGTAAGGTGTATCGTTGGTTTCGGAAAGAGGTCAGATAGGCCCACCAGAGATACGAACACTCGAAGTAAATGAGCCTACCGGCGTTTCAAAGAACTTTAAACTTAACCAAAGATAGTTGAAAGAATCTTCGGTAGCGGTTTTTGTTTACCCGTGAAATTCGGGCAGTAAGAACTATGGATAAGTGTTGGGAATTTTTATTAAAGTACTTTTTATTGCTGTTTTCTGGAATACCTGAGCGAAATTGAATTGTATTAATGAAGTATTTCAATAGCGATATAGAATTATTGCAATAAATTGATGGGATAAAGATGAGAAATGGAAAGAAACGATTACGCGAAAAGTCCATAAAATACTTGAATGATTAGTTGTTCACCAGTGGCGTAGCAGAGGGCCCGCAGACCCCGCAGTGCGGGGGGGCCCCGGCACTAAGGGGGCCCCCGAGCCAAAGAAAAAGCTCTGAATGGGGCCCCAATAACTGCCGATTCGATATATTTTTCTGATGATATAATGAAGAAAATCTGAGAAATGAAGTTACGGTTATTGTTCCCGAAAAATAGAGAAATATTCCTGAATTATATTGAAAAAACATGAGAGATTTACAGTAATTCAATTCGAGATATCACTGTGACACCCTGTGCCACCCTATCTTCCAGAGTTTTTTATATATCTTCAAGATTCTCGGCATTTCTCTTTGAACTTCGCCGCATGATCGTTTTATTGGGGTCTCGGCGGTTTATTAGACGCGTTGTTCGGGCGGCTTGCGGCTTATCTGTTATTGCAGAAATTATTGTCAATTCACCAATCAGGCTATTTTTATGAAGAAGGGAAGAATATTATGAATTCTTTTTATTTTCATTTCCAATCTAGTAGTGAGAGCAAGTGTAACAAGTGTTCGAATACGAAACCACATTGTGAGTTTGTTTATAATCAGAGACAAAATTCTCAATATTCTGACTATCTGAGTGCCTTTGGTTTCAGGATTGCAATTTCATTGAAGGTAAGTTCTAGAATTAATTGCGGAACTTATTTATCTTTATGTTTTCTCTCTCGTATGTTTTCATTATCAATATTGAAAAAAAAGTTATAAAATGCGCAAATTACAAACGGCAGTTTGAATATCTCATAATTTTTCAGATATCAGAAAAAATGTCTTAATAATAATAATAATAGTTGTTTATTCGCCCAAATATACACCCAGCAACAATATCAAGGAATAAACAATAGTGTCTCGATAAGTGTATGTCAGAACGAAAAAGAAAATATTTGAGTGGTGCATGCAAAAGAAAACTCCAGAGAGAAAAAGAAAATGCATTTTCTAAGCGACGGAAGGTTTTTTCATATTTTAATAAGTCTGACTCTGAGTCACAATCAATTCAGCAGGAATCACAGGCAAACTTGAGTAATAAAGATCTTGATCTACAATCAGTAGATAACAACATGGAAGTTGTTTCGAACTATACTGTATAAGAATCAGTATTGAAACAAGATACTACTGAAATATCGGAAGAACTTAAAAATCAGGGCACTTCTGAAGAGGATAATATTACTCTTGAATTGAGTTCTGCTGCTTTACAGTTGCAACATAATAAAGAATTTGCAAGTGATCGAGCTCATTATCCACTGAATATTTTAGAAAATGATTTGAAACGTGCCATTGTCCATTTCGGATCTTGCAAACCAAGCGACCCCTACCCTAAAGATGGAAAGGAACGTTCTTTTTCCACTTCCTACTATACTAAGAAGACAACTGATGGTAATGAAATGCGCCGAACATGGTTGTGCTACTCAAAATTATTGGACAAAGCGTATTGTGAGCCCTGTTGGCTATTCGGTGATAGAATCTGTTCCAACTTCAACATGAATTGGGTGGAGGGAGTGAATGATTGGCAAGGATTGTCGAAAAAAATCAAAGTTCTCGAGTTATCGACAACACATCTCAGAGCTTGTGTTGCATATGACAAATGGAAAAATGAATCAACAATTGATTCATTTTTCAATAAGGAATTAGGCCAAGTATTGAATTTTTGGAAACTCGTCTTGAAAAGAATAATCGATGTCACTCTTACCCTCAGTATGTGCAATTTGGCTTTTCGAGGACACATACATAAAATTAATGAAAAAGAGCAGCAAAAAGGCGTTTTTTTATCTATTATTTTTCTTTTGGCCAAATATGATCCTATATTAGCGAAACTTGTTGATAAAGAAAATAATTTAATAAAAAATTATCTTAGTCCTGAAATTCAGAATGAAATTATCAGTCTATTAGCTCAGGAAACAAGGTTGAAACTAATATCGACAATTAATAAAAGTAAGTTCTACTCCCTCATACTGGACACAACTCAAGATATTTCAAAACAAGATCAACTTAGTATTATTCTTCGATATGTTCATATCACTTATGACGAACAAGGTTTACCTGTTGAACTAAAAATTCTCGAAAGTTTCCTTGCATTTATTCGTCTTAAAGATCAGAGTGCAAAGGGAGTAGTAGAAGAAGTTCTTGACGTTTTGAACAATTATCACATTCCAATAACTAACTGCAGAGGCCAGGGATATGATGGAGCTGCAGTGATGAGTGGAATATATTCTGGAGTACAAAAAATAATATCTGATAGGGAACCTACTGCTTCGTACGTCCATTGTGCTTCCCATAATCTCAATTTGGTGATCAATGACTCGGTGTCTGGAGTAACGGAGGCACAGAAATTTTATGAAATAATAAACAAGGTCTACGTATTTTTTAGTGCGAGTATCAAAAGGTGGGAGGTTCTTGAAAATGTAGTATCCTCAGATTCTGAAAAACTTCCCACTTTGAAGAGATTATGTGAAACGAGATGGTCATCACGTTATGACGCACTTCATGCCATAAACCGAGCATTTCCACAAATAATGAAAGCTCTGACTAGAATTGTTCTCTCATCCAAAAAGAATGATGAGAAATCTGAAGCTACTTCCCTTTTGGAACTGATGAATTGTTTCGAATTCATTATGAATGTAACAGTTCAATCAAAAATATTAAATAACACCAATATTGTTTCGAAAATTCTTCAAGAAAAGCAGTCAGATTTAGCAACTGCAGTGGAGTTGTTACGTAAAACCCTTAGGAATCTGGAAGAAATGAGAAACTCATTTCAAATGATAAAAAGTGAAGCAATCAATTAAGCAAGAAAATGGCAAATTCAACCCTCATTCAGAAACAAAAGAAGAAGAAAAGTAAAAAAATTTTTCGACGAAATGAATTTCGATGAACCACTCACGTGCCCAGAGAAAATGTTCGAAATTAATGTTTTCAATTGTAATGTTGACATTTTAATTCGGCAACTGAAAGATAGATTCCTGGGAATTAAAACTATAACAAAACGTTTTTCCTGTCTGAGTTTCTACAATTTGATCCATTTGAATGATCATGATTTGATGGAGAAAGCCGAACTTTTATCATCTTTTTATACAGCAGATCTATGGACTGACTTTTCCAAACAACTTATTTCCTTACGAAGCGTTATTAAGGATAATTTGAGTGCCACAAACTCTGTGTTAGATTTAACACAATTATTAATTTCGAAACATAAGTCATTATTGAGTTGTGTACCAGAAGTACTCATAGCTTTGAAAATTTTTGCAACTCTTCCCGTTACAGTTGCCAGTGCGGAAAGATCTTTCTCTGAGCTTAAGATTATCAAGAATTATCTCAGGAATTCGATGTCGCAAACACGTCTATCAGACTTGAGCATTCTCAGCATTGAGCAAGAAGTGGCCAGAAGCTTAGACATCGACAAACTGATAGATATGTTTGCACAAAAAAAAGAAAAAAGATTAATGCATTTTCGTTAGAGAAGTGTTTAATTTATTTGTTTATGGTTATTTTCGTACCAGAATCTGTATTATTTTGTTTGGATATTTTTGTTATTTATTATATATTATATATTAGTATTTATTATATTTTTAACACTTTTTCTTCATTATTTTCCTTTGGAAAACTTATGAGGGAAATTAATCATGAATAACATGAACCTATGGAAGGGGGCCCCCGATTGAAATCTTGCGGGGGGGCCCCCGAATTTTGCGCTACGCCACTGTTGTTCACATGTAATGAATGAAGTTTTGATTTATATTCGAAAGTAAAATCTCCAAGGTAAGACTATTTGAATCTATTCAGTTTAGAAATATCCACGGTCTTGTGTGCAGTACGTTTCAATAGAAAGGTTCTATTAATGAATTCTAGGCATTTTCAATTCGGTTTACTTCAGAATTTGTCAATTTAATCAGGAACATACACATACAGAAATAAATCCGAAATATATTTAGTAAGTTTGACTTGAAAAAGTCATGTCAATGATTTCCATCAAAATCAACCTGAATCTTAAAACTCAGTTACTGGGATTACTGGACTCTAAAGGTGCGGGAATTACACAGGTCCAGATGATGATAGAATTGCGCCAACAGGAGACAATTCCAATCAACGGAGAAGTAACATATCCTGAAATTGCATAAAACTCGAGATATTTACGTTCAACGTCGACGAAATGAAAGCGTTCCTTCAGTCCGTCTCCCGTGAGAGCTAATCTTCCTGCACAGTCGAGATGGCAACATCAAAAGGCGAAATAGAGAATCCAGCATGGATTCCCGTCGTTTGGACGGAGGCAGACTTTTATTGGATCCGCTTCGCCGCCCCCGAATGCCGTATCGGCGGCGTATGAAAGCGTGGAATATTTAAGAGGCCTGTTCGGGCTGCCTTTATTCTCTCTCCCTTGTGTAATAAAGAAGCGCGCGGGGCTTTGGTTTGGCGGAATTCAAAGGTGTGCCGTTTTTTTATACATATATATGAATTCTTTCATGCACGGTGTACCACTCGATTCGAGCGTTATTAACTGCCGAAGAAGAATTACAATCTTGAACGCTGAAGAAGAAAGATTGGGGGAGGGTGTAACACTCTAAAATCTTTGCAGTACGAAGAAACAAAATTAGACTGCTTCCAACTTTTAGATAAACGGCTGCCCTTCAATCGGAGAGTGGGTGTGGGTGAAATACAGTTAAAATTTTTGAGCGCCACGATAGTTTGATTTTCCACCGGTTACCTCGTTCGTCGAATTACTCAGTAAACCACGAAATCCAAGTAACGATATAAATGATATATGGGAGATAGTAGGTAGAAAAAAAGTTTTCGGAGTGAACTTTCTGTCAAATATTTACTGAAATGGCTCAGAGGGTTTAACAAAGTTAAATGCAAAACTCTGACGGCAAATATATGATGGTAATAAAGTAAATATTTAGAGAAACAATATGAAAAGTCGACGTATATAACGTTATATGCGCTTTACAGTTAATAGTACAAAATTATATTGTATATTGTAAGAATTAAGAATTAAATGTGATTAAGATGAGAAAAAGAATTGGGAATGTTTCAAACTGTCCAATTCAAATCAAGAAAGTAATTTAAAATGTCTGGATCTGACCTGAATATATCTCCGGGAATTTGAAGTAGATATACGCCAGTTCTTTAAGATTCCACTGTCCTCGAAATTAGACTTGTCTGCATCCGAAGTTCTCCGGGTATGTTTGACAATCTCAGGAAGGTAAATCCAGGTAATGTTCGAATAACGAAACGTAGAAGGTAGAAACGATGTAGAAGTAAAAGAAAAAAAGAAAGAGGCCTCCTGCAAGCATCATTGTCGATTAAGGCATTGTTGAGTGAAAATTTGAATTATCTACCCACTGGATGTTATGCGGCCTTTTGAAGAGTTTTCCAATGCTCTAATCCGAATTAATCGAATATGAAAGGCAAATAGGTAATTCACAAACGTAGATTTGCACTTTCTATAATATTTGGAAACTTTACGTAGCTTGAATCCGCTAAATGCGACAACAAATATCTCGCTTATCGTAAAGGGAAAATCATAATAATCGAACGACGAAGAAGCCAGCAGGAAAAACCAAAAAAATTCTTCGGAACATATACGGATGATTGAGCCCGACACGCATTATTTCGAACCGTGAACGATGAATGAAAATAAATCGCTGCAATTTCGTCAGGAACCAGTGGTGGTACGAAGATTAACCTACAATAATTTTTCGCTCTTTGAATCTTTTTCTTCAATGACAAAATAACACCGTCACAAGGGGTTTCCCAAACTCGACTTCCTTGGTTTCATGCATTAAACTCATTTCTACGTCCAGATGGATTCTGAAAAAAAAACGAATTATTATTATTATCATATTGTTGGGGAATAAAACAATTAAATTTTCGCCGAAGTTTCATTCGTATTTTCAGACATTATCTAGGCTCATTTGGAAATGCACAAACATGAATGTTGTGATTCCAAAATGATTAAAATTAGTAGTACCTAGTACCTACATCTGGTCTACAATATCAATTGATTGTTCGATGTAAACTAATTCGTATACCATTTCATTCAAACTTTCCTATCCAATGTAGTAACGTCATCGAAATTAAATCGCTTGTAAAATGTTAATATCACAATAATCTTTATAAATAGTTTGAGGCGTTCACGACAGGATATACTGACATTTAAAGAGTCTTCCGGGCTTACTGGCCGTGGTCCATTAGGAATAATTTCACCTAACGTCGTTTTGTCGCTTGGAGTCACGGAGATGAAGAATTACAACCCATGTAAACAGTAGGCACCCAAATCTTCAATTCACAAATTAAAAAGGATGGTGCTCAACCCTTTCTAGACGTCTTAGTAACTAGAAAGCCTAATGGAAAACTAGGACACAGAGTTTTTAGAAATCCAACCCGCACTGACAGATATCTACACAAGGAGTCCAATCATCACTCACAACAGAAATGAGGGGTTATCAAAACACTCGTAGAGAGAGCCCGACGTTTGTGCGAGCCGGAATTTCTACCAAAGAAATTCAGAGAGCAATATGACCAAAAATTTCCACACGTGATGGTAACACATCATCACAAACCACCCCGAATGGTAGAGCTATCTTACCGTACATCCCTAAGGTCACAGATAGATTTGGTAGAATACCTATTGAAGAGGCACAACATCAAGATCGTTTATATACTAGCACAAAAATTTGGGCAAATGATCAGAACTAACACAAACCGCACTAGCAGAACATGCTCTAACAAACGGGCACAATATAGTTTTCTCAAAGTCAGGGATTATTTCGAATAAGTTACTATCCTAGGCCGAACATTGAAGCCATTGAAATTTAGAAACATAAAGACAACATGAACCGAAAATAAGATACCCCTTTGTTACATCGCGACTGGTTGATGATCTTAGAAAAAGCAAAGATCAAGCCGATACGGAACGGGATCGCGTAAACTCACTCGCTCGCGTAAACTCAATATCTTTTCCCGCCATTAACCGAGGTGTAAATAACACTTCCGGTTCGAACACGTCAGTGGTCAGTGTCAGAAATTCCGCGTTCGAGTTAAAATCTCAGACCAAGAATCCTCTGAAGATGCCTACCGCACTTGTCGGCGAAAGGTTAGGTGAAATAATTCCTAATGGACCACGGCCAATATGCCCGAGAAACTCTTTCAATGTGTATTATATTTTTTATTATTATTTTAAACTTGAAACGATTATATATACTATTTGATTAATCTTTTTTGTATATGTATGAATGTATATCACGGAAACACAGATTTTAATAATTTACTCAGTCTTTATTTCTTTTTCAATAAGATCAAATGATTCTACGCAATTGAAAAATAGATTTTCATGTGAACACAAGCCTTTGGGTGCTTTAATTTGGATAATATGATCGATCCCAAATGGCCAATTTCTTTAGTGTAGGCCAAAGTGTTATATGAAGTTCACTGTCACGATTCTTCCCCATTGATGCCGTTCGTGAAGCCCAGTTATGATGGAACGCTTTCTACCAAGCCTGTAGAAAGTAATGAATGCTTAGAAAATGCAGCCAATCTAACATTAATGGTTCCTATTACCTATACCTATTACCTATACACGGTCCGTCGGCTTCCAGTCCTAGGACTGTCGATTTGAACTGAAAGTCAAGAACCGTGGTCTTCCGTGTTTTTCCAAGAATAGTAACTTTTGATGTTTGAAATGACTTCTGCTTTTGAGAAAACTATATTGTGTTCATCCCTTGGGAATGTTCCGCTAGTGCGGATTTTTTTGTGTGATTGAGTCGACAGCATCGTCCGTACTTCTTAATTCTTCCATTGATACTTCATTTTTATTTTACCAATGTTGACTTTGTCACACATGTGAAAGTGGGTCGACGTTGTTATTGGTAGTTTTCTTTTGCTCATAAACGGTCTGGATGTTTTGCCTCTTCATTATTCCATACCAATTCTATCTTTGGGATGTAAGATAGCTTTTTCCATTAGGGGTAAGTTGTGATGTGTTATCATCACGTGTAGAAATTTTTGATCTTATTGCCCTCTGGAATTATTTGTCATTATATCCGTTGGCGATAAATGCATGCTGTAGATGTTCTCTACTAGTGTTTTAATAACTCATCGTTTCTGTTGTGAGCTCGGTTGTGGGTGACGATTGGATTTCTTGTGGATTGGTGTTCAAGTTTCCTATTAGGCTTTCTTAGTAACAAAGACGACTAGAGAGGGTGCAGCACCATCTTCTTCAATTCCCATGATGGATTGAATATTTGGGTGCCTAGTGCTTATTGTTCTGTATTAACAAAGCCTCAAATTTTCCATCTTCGTGACTCCAAACGCCAAAAGTATCGTAGATGGGTATTCCGAAGCCGTTTCGATAGCACTGTTCGAATTTCTCCACGAATAAATTTGTAATTGCAGAACGTAAAGGGTTTCCCATGAAGATACCGTATATATTTACTCATAAAACTGGCATTTTCACTGAAAATAACTAATGTTAGCCAAAGCCCAAACCTATAACTTTTGGAATATCTCAAACACCTAGTTAAGCGATTTCTTGATAGGAACTAATGTGGACAGAAACACAACATCAAAACCTTCAAGTCGGTCGTTGTGCCCCGATTGGATGTTCTGTAGATTTTTTTAAAACTGAGTAGAGTCCTTGGCGAAAGTTCCCGTATTTTCCACACCATAGTCGTCAATTGGTCTCAATGGAACATTATCCTTCTGGATTTTCGGGAGTCCGCATATGTATAAGCGGAGCACTTGCTTTAGATACTCTTACAACAGGAAGGTTTATGCTTACAACAGGGTCGCAATATCGATGCTTCCTCCAGTTACAAACAATTTTTCTCCACCTGAGATTGATTGTAATTCATAGTTGGACTATTAAACTGAGCATTGATAGTGCGGACCTCAGTGCATTATCGGATAGTCACTTGGTAGCCTATCCAAGAATATTTTTGGACTGAAAAAACAACCGGAAAAAAAATACAGTATCTGCGTATAAAACTTCATCGTTTTTCCTGTTCGCCCAGTTCGGGTGGATGGTATTTTATCAGTTTTTAGGACTATAACTTTTATATATTCGCGTGAATCTTTTAGCATGGCCCCATCCATTGTAACGCCTGCTATTTTGTTTCAGAATATTCGGAGTCAAATGTTCAAGATGCGGAGACCGGCTGCTGCCACACGAGATGGTGATGCGAGCGCAGCAACACGTATTTCATCTACCCTGCTTCGTTTGCGTCATCTGCTGCCAGCCGCTGCAGAAGGGTGAGCAATTTGTTATCAGGGCCGGACAGCTGTTCTGCAGGCAGGACTTCGAGAAGGAAATTTATCTTATGCAAGCAGGTTGGTACATAAACAAAAATCCTCTAGGCAGAAAATTCTTTTCTCACAGTTTTCAAAGGATTATATTAGTTCGGTTAACTTTACTGGGATCATGCATGATGGACCCAAGTTCTGATAGTTCTGATAACGCTTGTTATCAGAATCCCTCGAAATGAATTTCTGCCTTAATATTTCTTCCGTTCTCTTACACTTTTGAATTCATCACCAGAACGAAAATAATTCGCCTTTAAAAGCAAAGATATACATAAATAATTAATTCTAGAAAAAACTCTTCAACATGTGAAGGCCAGCTTCAGTGATATGAATATTTGAGTTTCTCTGATATTTTGAGTTCATCATATGTATCCCGAGTTGATTGATTTTGACTGTTTCTGGCACTTCTGGACTAGATATAGGTAAAAACGTTGAAAGGAGTCCTGGACTTGATTTTCATGAAAACACCATTAGTGGAAACCGTTTCACAATATTTTTATTTTTTTAATTTTTATATAGTATCGATTTTGAAAATATGCCATAACTTTTTCATTTACGAGAATATCTGGAAAAGATTGGAACATTCTAGATTCACTTTTTCACTGGAAATAAGACACTTTATTCAATTTTTTTCTCGTGTACCTACTATCGAAGAGTATTTGACCCTTTTCAATTACATTATTGTTATATTCGCATCTAAGGTTATGATATGGTTTCTAAGTACCTATTAATTACTACAACTACAGGTTCCAATTTGATGTTTCCCGTTGTGATGGCAAATAACAATCCACTTCCTATACGAATACGTTGTTGATTTTGCACATAGGATGTGAATTAGTTTCACTTGAGTAGAACTTCATTATATTTTCAATATATAAAACTAAGTCGGCCATATTGTTGGTTACACCATTCATAACTCAAGATAGGATGAACTGTTTGTTATGAAAGATTTTTTGTTAGATTCTTCTACGGCGGGGTAAACATAAAATACCATAAAACCCTGAAATTTTGATGAAATGGAAAAAAAAAGAGAATTATTTTCTTTCTTGCGAATAACGCCAGTAGATGTCGCTACTGTTGTTAGCGTTTTCAGTAAAAGTTTTATTTTTGATATTAATTCGGTGAACTACATTTTCTAATAATATTAACCCATCTGAGTCCATGTGTTATTACACCTATCTTTCATCCGAGCTCTACGGAAAATTTTATGATGAAATGTGTTGAGCAAATCTCAATTCTACTATTATCGGCAATTTAAACAATTACTGTGAATTTTGAGTTGCTTATACGTGCCGATTCACAATGGACAATCAGCAATCTGCCCCATTTATTCTCGCATTCTCTGGAAAAAAACTTTGAATGTTGTTCATCACAAGGTACTACATTCAATGAAGGAATTGTAAAATATAAAAAATAGTTACCTCTTTACCCCTTAAATAAGGAGAATTCTTTTGATGTATGAATAACAATGTAGGTGATTGTTTTTATTTAATCAATAGCTATCTCAGTTACTATTGGTCATACAAAAACGTTTGAATGTGCAAATTTGAAGTATTTTTTATGGGCATTCAGAATTCAGTAGGCATCGAAAACCTGAAAATTTTTTGTGACCTATTGTTTTTTAAATGGTACACCCTGTATTTTATTTTTCTAATCGGTAGAGCTCTTTCTTCTGATTTCAAATATATACTTCATTGAGGTTAATTTCGGCAGTATTTGAAAAATATAGGTTTTTTCGTCTCAATCTAAGGCAGCTGTGTAACGCCACTCGAGAATGCTGTGATTTCTTTATATCGAAGTTCCATTGTATGGCCTCCTAAAAGTGAATACTTAACCATGGACACTTTTCCATGGGGGATATTTGAAATATAAAGTGTATATGGACCCTCCGCAAAATATTAAAGAGATTCATTTCAGAATAGAGGAAGAAATAATTGAAAACCTCAATATATTCCATAAATGGAAGGAAAACCCTTAAAAAATTAATTAAAAGATATCGATTGTGTGTAGACGTATATGAGGGTCATTTGAACACTTAATTCAACTTTTAGTTAATATATGAATAAAATAAATATCAGTTGTTTTTTTATCCACTGTTCCTTCGACATAAGGAAATCGCATCATTATCGTGTGGCACTCCACAGCTGCCTTAGATTTAGAAGGAACTATCTATATTTTTCAAAAACTGCCGAAATTAACGTTTATAAAAGATATATATATTTGAAATCAGAAGAAAGAGCTATAGATTAGAAAAATGGAATACACGCTGTACCATTTAAAAAACAATAGTTCACAACAAATTTTTAGGTTTTCGATGCCTTTATGAGTTTCTTAGTACTGAATTCTGAATGCCCATAAAAAATACTTGAAATTTGCCAATCAAACGTTTTTGTACGACCAATATTAACTGAGATAGCTATTGAGTAGAAAATAAACAATCACCCTGTACATACCTATTTCATTGCAATTTTTTGTATTTTGTATTTTTTTGTATTTTACCTAATATATTTCCCTCTTGAAAAAAAACCGACGGTTAGTACAATTTTATTCATCTCTAAGGTGAAACAAAGTTCGCCGGGTTAGCTAGCTTATCTAATTGCCAATTGCCACAATTGGTCTCACCACCAGATCCCTTACGCTCTTTAGTTTCTGGGAAAGGAAATGATTCTAAACACTTCTTGGCCAACATTCAAAAATATAATAGCTTCCAGACGACATCGTTTGGCGCAATACATATTGTCCAGGACAATTTTATGTCCACTTTCAAGTTATTATACCATAATAGTTTATTATAATATTAAATTTGCTTTTTTATTTATCGATTGAAGCAGTACGAAGTCTATAGTTAGTTAAGGGTAGATATAACGCCTTATTTTGGTGAAACTAATTTATTTTGTATGACTGCAAATGCACGTCCGATCAACTAGTTTCGGTGAGTAGAATTACCATCCTCAGGAGCTGAGTAACAGGGCGATTGCAGCAGTCCTGTTATGACTTTTCAACTTCGCAGGAAAATCGACCGGCAGACATCGTCGTCAACAGATAAAGTACAATAAAACATACACAAAGGTCATACACTGAAATATCTACGGTTTCTCTTTGAAAATTCTGGTATCAAACACGACGACGATGTCTGCCGGTCGATTTTCCTGCTCAGTTGAAAAGCCATAACAGGGCTCCTGCATCTCGTCCTGTTACTCAGCTCCTGAGGATGGTGATTCTACTCACCGAAACCAGTTGAGCGGACGTGCATTTGCAGTCATACAAAATAAATTAGTTTCACCAAAATAAGGCGTTATATCTACCCTTAACTATCAATAATGGTGAACGCCAAAGGGTTTAGAGAATTCTGCTTCAAATATAATCCACATGAGAATGGTCTGTTACCTTTTCTCTCTCTCTAAAACTAATACTTCAGAGAAGTTCATTCCCACAAAAACCTGTAATTTCTTCTTCATAACCAAATTCTAATTTTCAGGATCAGGAGATGACGACCTGCTCGACGAAAACAGTAGACCCAGAGACGGCCGTAGAGGCCCAAAACGACCTCGAACGATATTAACATCTGCCCAAAGGCGTCAATTCAAAGCATCATTCGAAGTTAGCCCGAAGCCTTGTAGGAAAGTAAGAGAAGCGTTAGCCAAAGAAACTGGACTATCGGTGCGAGTAGTCCAAGTCTGGTTTCAAAACCAGAGAGCGAAAATGAAGAAGATCCAGAGGAAGGCGAAAGCTGACGATGGGAAAGGGGACAAAGAAAAAGGGGATAAGGAGGACAAAGTTATCAAGGAAGAATCGCCCTCCAACGATCATTACTTGGGTAAGAATTTCTTGTTGATTTGGTGAAGGTGTCCTAGAATGTTCAATGATTTATCAGTGTTCTCGATGATCAAAAATATTTGGGAGAAGTTCGAATGATCTTTTTTAATGTTTCTCGACGAAGCTACATCTCTTCAACGATACGAAATGGATCATTTATTTTCTCCGAAATCAGCACAGCAAAAATCATAAAGTTTGTTATGACTCTTGTAACTCAGGATCTCGAAATACCACGTTGAACATATATAAAATTTCAATCCGTCTGGAAATGGTGGCTTTGATATCTAAAATTTTTCCAATATTGAGACAATATTTCGGAATCGCAATGTGTGTTGCTAAAAAAAAACAAAGTGTTCCTATTTTAATTCGCTGCAATATTTTTTAACGTGGACAACGGGAATGAGCACTTAAATCAGGACTCTCATATAATGTAATGTAATGTAGTAATTAGGTACTAAGATTTGATTTTGAATTAGTTGAAATGTTCATTAAGTTCGTAAAGAGTTATACAATGTGTTCTGGGTAGTATGGAAAACATTTCAAGGGGTGGTAGAGGGCACCTGGTGATCACAAAAACTCATCATAAATAGCATCTATGAATTAGCTGTTATGTATGTACAGGATTGGCAAAATTGGTGATACCTGAACTACAACTTTTTAACCGAAAGAGATAGAGGAAAATTATAGGACACATATTACGGTCGTCTTGGGAAATCATCAATGCCTTCCTTTATTTTCTTTTGTTTTCTTGAGTTATGGGCCAAAAATGAAATTTGGGCCATTTCAACTTTGGTCATTCATTATCTTCGTTTCTCTTTATGATAGGATGTTGAAATGAGAACGTTATAGACAATTTTTTTATAGCAATCCAGTAGCGAACTATGTTTTTTCCAAGAGGAAAAAAATACAACTTCATGATACACAGCATAGCTCGGTAAGGAATCTGGAAAACATAATATGCTAATGGATTCCTATGAAAAAAATGTATAAAGTTTCCATTTCAACATCCTATCATGAACAGAAACGAAGATAATGACCAAAATTGAAATCGCCCAAATTTCAATTTTGGGCTATAACTCGAAAACAAAAGAAGATAGAGGAATGCAGTTGATGGCATTACCAGTTACCCTAAAAAAGACGACCGTAATGTTTCATATTCCTCCATCTCTTCCGGTTTAAAAGTTGTAGTTGAGGTATCATCAATTTTGCCCATCTTGTACCTATAAATATTATCATGCTCCGAAGTCTGCGTCAATTTTAGGATTCAAGGATTTATACGCATGGGCAACATGAGCACGTGCCCAGGGCAGCAAAATTTTAGAAGCAAGATGTTTATGAAGATTTTTTTTCAATTGCTGCTGAATTCTGCAAACTTCCTAAAGATCTCTTCGCACTTGAAACTGATATACAACTTTTTTCTTCTTCGATGCATCGGTGGGTTATTATTTAATCTAATATTGATTCAAAAAATTGTTCTTTGAAAAATTTGAGTAACACAAGATAAGATGGTCAGCAAGGGAGCAGGCTTGTGCATGCTTGAACACTTATCAATCGCTTTGAGCCGGCTTAAAATGACGACGTTGCAGTCATAAACCTGTAAAGCGTGGTTTCAAACTTAAATCGAGATTACTGTAGTTAAGGCATTCTTTGTCTAATCAATATATTTTTCATATGGTAGAATATAGAATGTATTTGGTTCTTGCAAATTATAACATTAAAAATTTAAAATATCTATCAAACACGAATACAACACAACAAAAATCGTTCATAACACTAAATAAATCCTCAATTCCAAATACTCAAAACAATAAACGCTGCACAAAGTACCAAATCACAATCTCAAATTTGACAATAATGATCAAATGAATCAAAATTGGGTCTCCAATAGCCTTCTTACCATACATTTAGTTACTGTTTATCGTTCTCGCGTAATACCAAATTGTCAAAAAAACTCCAATTAATATCTAATCTTCGTATTGGAAAAATAAAGAAAAACATTAAAAAATGGAAACAAAAAAAGACAAAAGCGAAGCACTGCTTTACTCGGATCATAGCCGTTACTGAATGATAATATTCTAGTGATGTTATTGCATTCCTGACTAATCATCATCAACATGAAGTTGACGTCAACTGATTGAAATTTAATTATTTTTCCAGATACGTATCCGACACATTCTGGTGATAGCTTCTGCAGTTCGGACATATCTCTAGATGGCAGCACGAATTTCGATCAACTTGACGAGGCAACTTCAGATACTTTATCCTTGCAAAATTTAGAACTACAGTCCAATCACCATCAGCATGATTCTCTACCTTCATCTGGATCGATAGCAAATCCAATCGATAAACTCTACCTCATGCAGAACTCTTATTTCAGCACGGAACAATAAGACATTAGTTAATTCTATTTTTCGTTTTTTTCTCAGATGTTTATTATATCATTGTTTTGTTTTCTTGCATAGTTTTTATTTTCAAATTTTATTTATATACTGTTTATTTATGATTCTTGCATCGGTATCACTGAAATTGAAATCATCATAAGTTAGTTAACTCGGGAGCAAACAAGATTCCTCCTTCTTTCCAATTGGGTAATACAAAATATAAGTAGCTAATTACAAGCTATAGCTCAAGTAGATTTGTATATTTTTCAATAATGCTGATTTGTTGTTACAAATGATATTTTAACTTCATCAGAACTAGATTTTCATTTAACTCATATCATACTTCGTTTTTCATAAGTATTATCAATTTCAGTGAAAAAATATTTTGCCTATGTAATCAATGCGAAGATCTTCATATTTATTATTTTCCACGAAAGCCGCTTGTTCCTTCTATTTCTTATACACACATGATTGCAATGTATAATAAAGCACGTGCTAAATTTTCTAGTCATTTACAGATTTTAAAAATATTATGTACATAGATTATGATGATTTATTTCTTGGTGTAGATGTTGAAAACACTGTTTCGAAGTAAATCACGATGGAAAAATCATGATTTTTCGGTTGCTTTCACATATAAGCGAACAATAATTTTGCAGGCAAAATTTGCATCAGTTAATTATTATGAAAAAAATGTAAAGTATATGAATTAAAAGTCTTACAACTAGTCCAAATAATTCAACCATTTGGTTTTTCCTCTCGAAAGCAACTGCAAAGTAACCGTATTTCTTTCTATCTTGCTCGAAAATACATATGTATAAAGTATCCTGAGTCGAATTATTGATTGTGATGAATTATAATATACCAAATATTATAGTATTGAATATTATCTAGATTTTATTATGTATATTTTAAATAAACTATTAACAAAAGTTTGTCTTGCATGAATTTCACCCATAATAATTTAAAACAAACCTTACAATTTTCAATATTCAGTATATCAATATAATAATGGAAATAGATATCTCTATTTTAACAGTGAGAAGAAATTGAATAAGCTTTAATCAGATCATAGAGAAAAACTCAGGCCGGTGTTCTATTTTTATTCTACCTAAAACACTAAATAATATTATTCGCTGATATGAACAATTCGAAGAACCAATAATCGAACTATATTGCCAGCCTCCGTTCTCGACTAGTGAATGATATTAGTAACATCACTTTTATAACATAACTAACTTACCCTTTTTGAATTATTAATTCACTAGGTAAATGGGAGAAAGTTAAAATTATCTTAGGTGATGATGATTATATTAAGAGATCTATCTTAAAAGGAAGCAGCAGGTCATCCTTCGGAAGAGGGAAATCAGTTTGATATAAAAATTTTGGAAAGAAACCAATATCATTTTCGTTGGAAAAAAAAATAAGAACAATATCAACTGAAAATGAGAGATTCATTCTAGTGAACTAATAACAAGATCAATTAGTATAACATTGTTTATGATGAATGATTGCCTATTTCGATAAGGATTTAATTGAGAAAATCAATTTTATCATCTTAATTTAATAACAAGACAACCAGCAATTCACTTCCGATAAGTTCGATAAATATAGCGATTTCAAGGAAAACAAAGATTGATTGATACGCTGTGTTACTGTCATCTATGGTATGGAATATTTTTGTTTTCTGTGATGAATTAACCTTAAAAATCTTCTAGAACAACATAACCTCTTACTTGAAGTTACAATATTTTGAGAACTTTTTGAATTTCTAATTAATAAGGTAAGAATTGTAGAAACCATTCATGAGCGGTATTATATCCATTTTCGTCACTTTAAGTATTTTCAGAATATGGCTAAGAGTTTAAGAAGTAAATGGAAGAGGAAATGCCGTGCAGTGAAACGTGTGAGGTATGGACAGAAGGAATTGGAGAGGTTGAAAAGTATTTTGGGTGTAGACAAATCACAAGTAAAAGTGGAAGATCTTGATGTAACAGAGATAGCGGAGGTGAGAACGGCTGAAGAAATCAAGAGTCAATCGGAAACAATCACTGTAGATGAAACCATGGATGTTGATGTTGCTCCATCGAAAGTAAATTTGAAACGGTTAAGGAACAAGGATGGATCTTACCCTGTCTGGCTGCATCCTCGAAAAATTCCAAGAAAATCTAAGAAAGAAAAGAAGAAGGCTCAGAAGAAGAAGAAGGGCCGTAAATGATAATTTCACCTTCAAATTATCAAATTGAGATAAATTTTCACGATTATGTATATAGAAACAGAGCTTCCTAAGCACTGGATGCTTAAGTCTTATTGTATGTCTTTTACAATAAAAAGATTTGAAAAATTGATTCTTTTTCTATCACTATTAGCTACAAAATTTTCATGAAATACTTGGTTTATCCACAATTGTCAGTTGCTAAGTTCTGGAGTGACTGAATTGAAGCCTATCGAATACTGTATCATCGTTAAATTTTATAACGAGCTAATTGCTGTGTTATTTCTTCATGTTTTCATTTATCGATTTAATAAATTTTTCAGTCTTTAAAAAGGAACTAAAGGTTTCATCAAAACCTTGAATTACTGGTGTAAGTCTCTAGGATACTTCTCATAAATCATGGACGAAGACAGAACAGAAGTAATTTCTAATATAATATGTAAGTTTATCTATCAAATAGATGATGGATAATAATATCCTTGTTTAAAAAACAAGTTATATAAACAAAGATTGTGAAACAAAATAAAATTTTAGAAACAGTTTCTTTCAAATAATATTTGATAATCTCAACTATCGGAATACAGAACTGAACAAGATTATATAGGTATTTTAAATTATGTTGTTGAGTGATTTTTTCGAAAGAAATGTATATTTACTTAAATGATGAGTGAAAAACAAGAAAAAAGTTTTATGTTCTACAATGAAATGTCAATTCAGATAAAAAACATAACATAACCTACATATTTATTTGAAATTATGAAATGATTACGACCGTTGAATGAAGATATTTATTTCAAAAATTACTACTGGTTACAAGTATTTTTTAATACAAAATTATCGAAGATGTCTTCGGGCAAGGAGGAAGGTTCCATTCCTAAAACGAACCAATTAGACAAATTAACTCCATACCGAATCTGTATTTCTGCTCTTATCAAAACCTTCCATAGCAAAAGGCTCTTTGGTATATAACTATTTACTGTGTTTGTCAGATTCTTGAATTTTTAATTTTTCAGATGCTATGAATGGAACTCCAAATGTATCTAAATGTACCCGAGACTTTTGTATGATGCTTATAAAGCTCTTACAGAAGCCTGACCTAGAATTATTGGAACTTTGGAGTTTACTGGTTTCTGAAAGTTATGAGTTACCAACAGCTTTAACAGTAACTTTCAAAGATGAACTCTTATTTATTTCTCAAAAAGGCATAGAGGCTCTTGTTGAGTATATTGATAATCTGAATAGACTTATGGAGTATGAAAATAGCCTTACATTTGACTATTTTTCTATTGCCAAAACAAGTGTGATAGGTGAGTTTTATGGACGTCCAGAAATTGGGCTTCTTCAATTATTCATTATAAATAATTTTACATTCAAGGTGTATATTTGAGACGTTTGATAGTCAATTTTGACCGTCTCACATTTTTCCAAATCACTGAAGTCTACTCAGAATTTCAAAATTATTGCCAAGGTTTAGAAGAGTTGTCATTAGAACAAGAGAATATTAAAATATTGAGTCCTGAGAATTGGTGAGTTTCAGAGTTATTGATCTTTTATCTATAAATACTTCTACAACATGAAAGTGTATCAGGAATGTCCTGAGTATAATTGGCATTTTAAGAAATTTTGTCCTTAGTAAAGAATGCCGACTTCAGAAGATCATTGTGAACTGTCATAACTTTCTACTCTTGATTGTGGGTAAAATTTTTAGGACTATGGATAAAGATATGTGGACTAGGCGACAAGCTGAACTTTTCATTGCGACGCAAGCAGCTTTGGTTGAAAGCAACGAAGGAAAGGCAATGAGTCCTAAAGAACTTCAGAAAGTGATTGCAAACATATTGAAAACTAATCCAGACCTAGCCGAAGCTGTAAGTAAAATGCAATCCATTTAGTGTTTGCAATTTAATATGACTAAAGTAAATGTATGTGTCAGAGCATTTGTCTTCATCATATTTGAACCACCACAAATATACAGGGTAATTCATGAATATCACTCTATAGAATATTTTTAGGAAAGACACAAGATTCAGGATTGAAATTCTAAAGGTGAGCTTCAAAAAAGAAGACAACTTCTCATATATTTTTTGAAGATCCTAGGACTTCGGGTTTTTCCGTAAGTGACATCAACTTTCATTTTTAAAATAGGAAGACCCATTTTTTATTGCATAAATAGATTCTCCATTGTATTTTGAGTATTTTTGATTCCAAAAGGTTGAATTTTCCTGAGAAAATTATCTTCAAATGAGGAAATACGAAAAAAAAATCTCAAAATTGAACTCTGTTGAAATACAGACAACTTCGAGGTTTTTTCATTAAAAATTCTCATTTTTGAGAATCTCCGAGAAGAAAGGCTGATGCTTCTTTTCCGATAACTTATTTTCAGAATATGATACAGAAGGTCACAAATTCTTTGTCAAAGTTAGAAGTGACGCAACATCAAAAAATCGTTTTTTTTCAAATTGGAACCCCATTTTTTCAAAGCATTATCGAAACTTTCATCCAAAAATAATAGGAGCACACGTCTGAGACTTTTATTCCAAAATTGATATTTTTCTAGATATTCAGGATAAACGATTATGCCTTCAATTTTCGATCTCATTCCAAATGTGTTTTTTTACTGGAAAATAATTAGTGGTCAAGTGAAATTTTTGGAAATCTCTGTTATCGAGAAAATATTTTCTATAGTTCAGACGAGTTAAGTTAATGAATTATCGTTTGTAATGCGAGAGCAATAATTGGTTTAAAGTTCTCAATAGTTTGTAATAATTTTTAATGCTTTTGAAAGAATAATTAACAGAATATATGTAACAATTTCATTACTGAAAATTCAAATTTCCCAACCATGACAAAAAAGAAATTCTCCAGAATTAAGAATTCGAGGAAATTATCCTAAGCTTTATAAAATAAAGAAAAACTGAACTCGTCTGAACTATAAGCAAAGATTTTCTCGATAACAGAGTTTTCCAAAAATTTCACTTGACCGCTAATTATTTTCCAGTAAAAAAACACATTCCAAATGAGATTGAAAATTGAAGACAAAAATGGTTTTTCTTGAATATCCCGAAAAATATTCATTTTGCGATAAAAGTCTTGGAGGTATCCTCCTATTATTTTTTTACGAAGATTTCGAAAATGCTTCGAAAAATGGAGTCCCGATTTTTTGATGTTTCGTCACTTCTAACTTTGACAAAGAATTTGTGACTTGTATCATTATCATATTCTGAAAAATCACGCTATCGGAAAAGAAGCATCAGCCTTTCTTCTCGGAGATTCTCAAAAATGAAAAAACCTTGAAGTTGTCTGTATTTCAACAGAGTTCAATTCTGAGATTTCCTCATTTAAAATTCAAACTTTTGTAATCAAAAATACTCAGAATTCAATGGAGAATCTATTTATGCAATAAAAAATTGGTCTCCTCATTTGAAAAACGAAAGTTTATGTCACTTCCGGAAAAACCGGAAGTCCTAAAACCTTAAAAAATATACGAGAAGTCGTCTACCTACTTGAAGCTCACCTTTAGAATTTCAATCCTGAATCTTGTGTCTTTCCTAAAAATTTTCTACAGAGCCATATTCGTGAATATATCATTAAAAAGAGTGTACTGTACAGGGTATCCCAAATTGCTTGATTTTGGCTATTTCTGGTACTTCTAGACTAGATAGGTAAAAATGTTGAAAGGAGTCCTGGGCTGGATTTCTGTGAAAATACCAATAGTGAAAACCGTTTCAAGATATCTTCATTTGTTTTGAAGATATAACAACATTTTGAAATTTTTTCGATTCAGAAGATGTGCCATAACTTTTTTATTTTCGAAAATATCTGAAATAGATAAAAACTTTCAACAAGCACTTTTTCACTGGGAATGAGACATTGTTTAAATTTTTTTTATGAAATAAAATGAAAAAAATGCGTTCGTATTTAATATTAAAAAGTGGTTTTTTTCCACGAGAAAAAAAATTGAATATAGTTTTTTATTTCTGGGAAAAAAAGCGCTTCTAGAAAGTTTTAATCGTTTTCAGATATTTTCGTGAATGAAAATGTTATGGCACATTTTCGAAACAGAAATTAAAAAAAAATGAAGATATCGTGAAACGGTTTTTACTAATGGTGTTTCCACAAAAATCGAGCCCAGGACACCTTACGAAGTTTTTACCTATCTAGTCCAGAAGTATCTAAAACAGTCAAAATCAAGCAATTTGGGATACCCTGTACATTAGCATAAATTAGGAACAGAGATTTATTAAAGAATTTCCAGAGGTTGCTTCACAGTGCCCGAATCTATGATTCCTAATCCTCAGAACTATTCAGATTCTCTTCTCTCCTTTCTCTTCAGATTCGAATTTTTCAATCTTCCATGTACTCTTGATGGTTAGTGCGACACTTAGACTTCATATAACTTCACAAAAAAGGCCATCAATGCCACAATTGTATGCAGGCCAATTAACATTTGTTACAACTGTTTTTTTTTTTTTCGGAGAGTAAAAAAAATTTATTTTTTTGTTTGCTTTAACTTACACCACAAACTAAAACAAAATGTCGTAAAACTTCTTGCTTTCTGGGAGATGGAAACTATGGCTTGTTAAGCTCTGCAGCGACTTTAAGGGTGTCGTCTGCAAATTTATGATAATTTAACCAATGATGCACCAACCAGTCTTCTCTGAGATGCTTGAGAATCTTTTGGTGAATGAAGACTCGCGACCTCTTACTGGAGGTAAATTTTCATTATTTCAAAATTTTGTTCAAGCGTAAAAGGATCCATTTTGTTAAGATCAATTATTATTATTATTATCAAACTTATTGAAATGTGGCCAGTCTAGAAATATCCAGTAGTTGAAATTGCAAACGCTAGATGGTTCACCTACTACAGAGGGTTTCTGAGATTCATTAGTAGTAATTTTTCATCTACAGCATTTTCTTGCATATTTAAATTATCTCAGAGTGAGGGAATACTGTGGAGCAATTGAGAGCCTTTATGGTTGCTTCGATTTAAATCAGGTAGAAGATAGTAAAAACAATGAGGAGAAGCCCAGACATTCTCGATATGCAGCTCTAAACCTCGCAGTCCTCCATTATCATTTTAATCATTAGTAAGTGCTTAATTAGTAGTAGTAATAGTAAAATACTTTATTGATACTGTGCTTACTTAATTAATATATTTTTTAGTGATGAGGCCCACGCTTCTTTGAAAGAAGCTATCAGGTTAGCTCAAGACGCAAATGATAATTTGTGTCTTCAACATGCTATGGCATGGCTTCATAGACTGAACATTAAGCAGAATGATAAAATTACAGAGCATTCTCTTCTGAGCAGCTTCAGCCTAAGTATGTCTTATAGGCCGTCTACTACAATTCAGAATTGTTTGAAAATATCTTCCTTGTGTTCATCAAAACCATCAGAAATTTTAGATGTGAGTATAAAAAAAGAAATTTTATTTTTAAATCTATAAAATGAAGATAAGAAATAGTATTTGTCCCAGCACAGTAACTGTTGGAATATCTACTTCATCTTTTCAATAAAGAAGTATAAAAAGAATCATCTCCGCATCAAATATGAGTAAATTTTATAAAGACACTCATTAGAATGAGAAACCCTAATTATATTGAAAACCCTATCAAAATTAATTTTTCTGATTTAGCAATTATTAAAGTCTAAAGAAATGTATAAAGGATTATCAGATCAGTGATCATATAATAGGTCATCGTGTATTATAAGAACCCCATACTTTATTGTACATATTGCAGGCTCTGGATAAAGCTGACATAACATACTACCAACACAACGATAGGGAGTTAATTTCTAACAGCTATTCAATAAAATCTAGTTTATGGCAATTCTATGGAAAGCCTGAAATGTCTTCGTTGTGGAGTCACCTCACTTTATATCTCAATATAGGTAACAACGCACCCACCAAGGCTCATTATGGAGAGCCGTTTTGTATATCTATTTGTAATGTGGCTATGCATCTGCTGGGAGAGGGGAAATACAATTTGGCATATTGTGCTTTAAATTTCGCGAAACGAAGGTGAGTAAAAATACTGATGTGTAAAAAGGAAATTGTATCTGAACTGGTGGAGTAACAAATTTTCAAGACCCCCTCTTTCGAATGAGATCCTCCTCTGACCACGCCTCCCTCACTGGCGCCCTATTCAAATCAGCAGGTGTCCCTGCCACACCCTGTATAATCAATAAAATTATCAAAAAGGTTTGGAATTCATGTTTTTCTATTTTACTCTGACACAGAAGGGGTATGGATGAAGTACGGTCGATTAAAATACTTGAAGAAATCTATGATAGAAGGAGAAGAAGTGAATTTCATTAATTGGTAGAAAGGATTTGTTAAGATATTGCAAATAATTATTGGTACTTCCAGATTTCCGGACGAACCTAACTGCCAAATATGGATCCTGTGTGAAAATTTATTTTATTTTCTAAGAGCTTTATATCATCAGCAATGGGTAGAAGCCGAAGCTGCTGCCAGGAATATAATGATAGTAGATAAGTGGGAATCTTACCTTCGCTTATCTGAATTATATCTGTACAAAGCAGATCATAAAAGAGCAATGAGGTACCTAGATTTGATATTTGAAAGGTACGAGGACAATAATAAACACGAGTTCAAAGGTTATCAGTATATTAGGGCTAAGTTACTCCAGGCACAAATAGAATTTGCTTGCAACATAGATGACATGTTACCTCCAGGTAAGTTACATTTGGATGACTAGAGTGGGCAAGAATCTATGTATTCATGTAGAACCATCAAAACATGATAATTTTATTTTTCATTCTGAATTAACACCGAAAGTAAATAGGTATTTCTTTGACATACTCATCTTAGCCTTTCATTTAAGAAAAAGTTTGCTTTGGAATTCATGAATTATTATATTTCAATCCAATTGAAATCATTTTGATTTTAATATTTAGGGGGAAACTGACTAAGCATCAGTTTCTGCTGACATATATCTCTATTATAATTATATTTCTCTATTTCAGTATCATAATGAGTTCATTACAGTACTAAAACTGCTGTAACGAAACTCATTACAGCATTGTCTTCAGTTATATTTTTCGATTTGTGGTTGTCAGTACTGACCTTAGATCTTCTCAATTTTCAAATCAAATGAATTCAAATTCTGTAATCTGTCAAATTTCGTAAATTACACCAACTGCCAAGATACAATACAAATCTCACTAATCTTAATTTTTATTCGAATTTCGAGAATATTTCACAAAACTAATACTCATTGCAGAAGGCTATTCCAACACTTATGCTTTCGAAAACTCAGTCCTTCATCTCTCGTTTTCGAATTTTGCATTCGTGTTGGAATAGGAGCTCATTCTGCAACTTGTTTTAGAATATACTATTAAAGAGAGCAACAGAGAATGAGGAACGATACTAAGTTTTATCTTTAAAATAGAAATAAGAATTGCATTTGAGCTGCAGCCTATTTCATTATTTTTTTTTTATTTTATCAATGTTCATTCAGAAGATGTATATGAAACATTTTTTTTTCAAGGTATAATGGATCTTTTGTTTGAAACACTTGGAGAAACCCAAAAATACAACCTTGATTATTATACATCCATGATTTATCTTGTTATAGCCAATATGCAGTTGCATATAGGCATGGCGGAGCAGGCTCTTGGTAATTTGGATAAATGCATGACGCAGATAATGGCTCATGGCGGCTGCTATGATAGAGCCAGGTGTTGGTTATTATACATGAAATGTTTCATTGCTGAATCTGCGAGATTTAATAAAGAAGAAAGAGCTAAAGTTATACTGGAAAGGATTCATATATTAGATGAAGTGAAAGATCTATTTAAAAGAGTTGAAGCTTATACAAGAGTGAAGGATGTGGTCTACCTACAGGTAAATTTGCTCTTATCCTTTCACATGTTTTTTTCAGGGTATTGTTCATTTCCCTAGGAGTGGTCAAGTCCAGGGTTTCGCCAACCTTAACCTGACCATCCTCTCCACAGTATCCAAGTGTTCCTTTTAAGCTCCTCTTTTCCCCCTTGGATTATATCCACAACATCACAGTTGCGGCTTATATCTGTGCCTTCAGATATAAACTGAGATATTTCTAAGTAAATTCATCTTGTTGTTCGAATAAATTTTTTTATTTTTAGTTGTCTGCTCTTGTGTTTGTTCTTCAGGTACCTTCATCAAAGACTTTCTACAAGCTTTTTCCTTGTTCCTCATTTTTCTCTTCATTTTTCACTTCTAGAACTACGTACATCCATGATCTCATCAATCTGTTTTGTTTGTAGATATTCTACAATTTTGAATTTTCTCACGTTTTTTCAATGTTCCTGATGCCTTTTTTCTAGTCCAAATAAGTCCATACTCTATTTAAGAGTTCAATCTTTTGCAAAAGTCAAATTTTATGTTTACAATTTCTGTGTTAACTCTATCTCTTGTCTGAATATATATATATTTTTTTCGGATTTGACTGCTGAGATCATTAGCCACAATATATTTATTAAATGCATTGTTATTTCTGTCTGTTATGCCCCCATTTCTCCTTAGCAAAAGCTTCTAATTATGGTATGTATATACTAATGCTCATAGATATTTTGTTTAGTCCTACATTTCCCATCCTTTACACATTGATAGCTGCTTCTCACAAGTTTTTTTTAATTGAAGGCCAAAGTTTATGATCAACTTGGAATGAAGCAAGAGAGAAACAAACACGCTTTGGAATTCCGAATATTAGATCAAGAACACGTTTCTAAAAACATGCAAACTTTGATAAGGTATATTTGAAGATTGAAGTCTGAATGATGAATATACATAATACATAAAGTACTCAGTGCATTATCATAAGTTTGTAATTATTTCTTTTTTCTGATGAGTGAATGACAAGTATGTATTTCGTTCTGGAAATATATAGATTTATATATTTGTAAATAAAGAATATTGTTCTGTTTTACAGAATGAAATATCTAATTGTTTTATTTTGAGGTGTTACTTCTAATTAAATTCCTCTTCACAATCTTAAAAAAAATGTGAAAACTGAAAATAAGTCCTTACTTGAGACAGGTTACATATTAGGCGTTAAGAAACGCGCGTTTTGCTGATGAGCTTTAATGATACTGTGCAAACGCGCGTTTTAGATTAGCATAGCAAACTATAATCTTTGAATAATAACGTGCTTCCAAAAATTTTGTCGAGTAGGCTATGGAATTCTGAAGGTTTAATTTTCTGAACTACGTTCTGACGCAGAATATTGACGTTCAAAATTCCATAGTATCCATAGCCTCCTTCGCGAATTTTTTTGAAGACACGTTATTTGATGGCAGCGTCATCTATCGGTAACCAGTAAGAAATGTACCAAAACTTCTAAAAGAGAATAATTTTGTTCTGTAATCTGTGTTCCATAGACACTATTCTCTGTTATGTCAATTTGACATCTGACAATTGTTTGGTTATATTTATATTTTATGTTCTGTGGTTATATTATTATATTAAAAAAAATCACCTTGTTGGAAACGTTCTATGCATTCTTCTTCATAAACCTGCTTGAATTCTTGAGTGTTTTATGTTCTTGACTTTACGATGTCTCAGAATGAATTTACACTCGTAGGCACTGATGCAAATTTCATTGCAAGGCAAAGAAATACATTCTTTGCATTATCAGAAATTGAAAGGAAAATTAATGATAGGCAAGAGCCTATGGATATTGATCATCAACCCGAAAAGAGAAATCCAAAGAGACACAAATCACAAACGAAATTATTCAGAGGTAAAGAAAGTATTTTCAAAACTCCACAAGATCCTGTCCCTAAAAATTTCTTGAAGAAGCTTCCGGATTTCAAAAAGAATCCTCATAAATGGACCAAATATTCTTTAGAAGATGTGAAAGATGAAGACATATCTGACAGGGCAAATACTAAAGCTGCGTTATCGTTTCTGAGAGATTTGGAACTCAGAAACAAACCTGTAGAAGATATATCTGATACAGCAGATAAAAAAATTGTATTTCGAAAACCTATCGGCACTTCTGTCCCAACACAAGAAACAGAAACTAAACCTTCATACAACAGTTCTAAGATAGTTATGCCGGAATACGTTGTTGGGCAAAAAATGAAGAAGGAAAAGAAAACCAGAAATATGAAATCAAATGCGGCCACTAAAAATCTCAAATTAGACCACCTCTATGAAGATGATGGTCAGGATGAATAAAAAAGTTTAATTTAATTAATGATATTGTATATATTTTTAATAATAATATGACAGAGATTAAGATTAGGTAAATGCAAGCTTTTTGCATTTTCAAGAATAAAATTGATGCTGTAATAAATAAGTAGTATGAATTTGAGTCTAGTGAGTTCTGAAATGTAAGTATTCAAAAATTTCTTATACGACAAAGCTTATGGACGTCATAATTTGTTTACGTACATAATAATTTCTATTCTTTTTTCATCTATGGAAAGATTGGTATTGAAACGCTATGAAATTCATTCATTTTTACATGAAACATTTTTAATATTTGCTGATATACTATAAAAAACAGAATTGCAGAATTTTACATTAAAATTATTGTTTATATAAAACTGTTAATTGTTGAATTAATTAATGAAAATAGATGTTTCCCAGCAAAGATTATTAATCTTCAAATTTCAATTTGCAGAAGCATGTGCATTAGACTGATTCAAAAAAATCGACTTTTTTTGTTTTCACGAAACCCCCCCCTAATTATCTTCAGGGTATCGAAAAAAGACCTTTGCGAAAATATCAGCTCAAAATAATAACATTTAGAGGTCGCTCATCAATTATTTCTCTTTTGCCTACTAATAGCAGGGGAAAATTTTCTTTTTTCAATAAAAAATTCCTAGAACACAAACCAATAGGCAGATTTCTTTGTGTGATACATTTTCGTGTAGGCAATCAGATACTCTACAAATATGTCCCCTACGATATTTCGATAAAACGGCAGCTTCAAAAGTTATTCGATTCGATGCTAATATTGAGGTATTTTTGAAGAAAAAAATCATTCAAAAAAATCGACTTTACTTGTTTTCACGCAACCCGCCTTCTAATCATCTTCAGGGCATAGACAGAAGCCGTCTGTGAAAATATTAGCTTTGAATATTAATATTTAGAGGTCGCTCATCGATAGTTTCTATTTTCGCTGCTGGTGGCACTTATTTGAATTTTTTTTTTCAAAATACCTCAATATAAAGTATTAATATAGAGGTATTTTTGAAGAAAAAGTTCGAATAACCTTTGAACGAGCGGTTTTATCGAAATATCGTATGAGACATTTTCGTAGAGCATTTAGTTCCCTACACGAAAATGTATCACACAGTGGAATCCGTCAATTGGTTCGTGAAGAAAAAATTTTTTATTGAAAAAAGAAAATTTTTTCCTGCTTTCAACAGCGGAAATAGAAATCATCGCTGAGCGACCTCTAAATATTAATATTCAAAGCTAATATCTTCACAGACCCCTTTTTTCGATACCCTGAAGATGATTAGAAATAGAGTTTCGTGAAAACAAACAGAATCGATTTTTTTGAATAATTTTTTTCTTCAAAAATACCTCAATATTAGCATCGAATCGAATAACTTTTGATGGGGCCGTTTTACCGAAATATCGTAAGGGTCATTTTTGTAGAGTATTTGATTGCCTACACGAAAATGTATTACACAATGAAATCCGTCTATTGGTTTCTGCTCTAGGAATTTTTTATTGAAAAAAGAAATTTTTTCCCTGCTATTAGTAGGGAAAATAGAAATAATTGATGAGCAACCTCTAAATATTATTATTTAGATCTGATATTTTCATAGAGGTCTCTTTTCGATACCCGGAAGATAATTAGGGGGGGTTTCGTGAAAACAAAAAATGTCGATTTTTTTGAAACAGTCTAATGTACATATATTGGAAAGAAAAGGGTAGGTATTTGTTGATTTGTAATTTACTACCAAACAATTTCTAATTGGTAGAATATATGCCTGAGCTGTCATTATATCATTCCTAATAGCAAACATGGAATGGATTGTTTTAATTCACTTTCCCGGCATTGCTTGATCCTGAAATTGAATTTTGAATCAATTCCACATATTTGGAATACCATCAAAGTTTCTATTAAGTATATGTGTTACTTATGTTCACTACAGAAGTGGCAAGCAACAAAATCAGTCATAAGTATAAATAGTTCAAGGCTTTCACGTCTAGATATAATGACATTGAGTGAGTCATCCCGGATTATTCGCCTTGGTCTATGAGGAATTATTTCACCTAACGTTTCGCCTACATCTGCAGTAGAGGATTCTTGGTCTAAGATTGTAACTCCACCGATGAGCTACCTGTACATCAAATTTACAGAAGCGAAATTTTCTTCAGAATTCACAATGACTATTAGGTACTCTTTCAAACAAGCCTATTGGTAATAATGGCACACTTCGCACCCAAATGTTATGTATCATTGAATATCAGAAGTTTTCATAGATTCAGTTCATGAATTCTGATAGTCCATGGACGAAGTTGTCTTCTCCACTACCTTATTGTTTATTCCTTTTTATTTGAAAAGGTTTCACAATAACTTTTAAGATAAGACCTTTTATTCATATATTACAATTTTGTCTAACTTATTTTCTACTTTTGAGTTCGGCGTGCTTTGAAAGCGTGTTTTTTAGATTTTTAAGTCCATTTATTTTTCATTTTTTAGTTTAATGTTCTATGAAAGCGTGACATTTCGCTTTTTCAAAGTATTTACCTACATTTATTCACCATGGATTATCAACTATTCGGAGGTAGTATCTTTTCCGAACATGGTTGTCACCATGGTGGAAAAGTATAATATATGTATTCTTCCAGAATGAGTTGTCACAGGTACCTAACGGGGAATCAGAGTTCGATTCCAGAGAGGGAGTCTTATGAATCAGTAAACTGACGAGAGCGGCGACCCGCTCGACTGGGTGAGGAAATTATTCAATCCTGTCGATTCTGATCAGGATAATGAGATAAACTTATAAAATTTTAATCGGAAGGCAAAAACAAAGCCAAATATATAATAACATACCCGATGGAAGTTTCAATTTTGATTTTTGTTGCTACTTCTCGAAATGAGCGGAATGACAATATTTCCAATCGATATAAGGATGAAACAATAAGAAACAAAATTTTCCTGATAATTCATGGTCTCCGCAATAAGTCTCAATCGAGACACCCTGTGTATTAGGAATTGATGTGCATGTATGATGCGATGCATGCAGTGCCGTAGCGCAAAATTCGGGGGCCTCCCCGCAAGATTTTAGTCGGTGGCCCCCCTCAGATGTATCTCATTTATGTTAAGTTTCCACTGACATTTTTCAAAGAAAAATATTAAAGAAAATGTGATAAAAATAATATTTACATTGAATAACAAGAACTTCTAAACAAAATAGTATGGTTTCTAGAAAGAAATCAATGTGATAAAAAACTTGAAAAATTATTTAACAAAAATGCATTAATCTTTTCTAATTTTTTTGTTCAAATATATCTATAAACTTGTCGAAGTCCAAGCTTCAGGCTACTTCTTGTTCCACGCTGGAATAGGCTCAAAAGTCTGATAGACGTGTTTGCGACATTGAATTCTTAAGATAATTCTTGATTATCTTAAGCCCAATAAACGATCATTTGGCGATGTTTAAAGAGAGTCCCGAGAAGCTTGGCGGTATATTAAAAAACTGTTGAAAACACACAGGGAGTAACTGAGTGATAATTCGAATTTCGAATGAATTATTGAAAACCTTATATGTTTTTTCATACCAGTCAGGAATATTTCTCTACTTTCCGGAGTAGTAATTGTATCTCCATTGTTTTAGTTTTGCTTTTTCACCCATGGGTGAGCTTTTCTTTGAGATTTCTGTTAAAGAAATAAAGGCCGTATTATTATTATTATATCATCAGAAAAATATGGCGAGTCTGCAAGTTCAATATAATGAAATTATTGGGGCCCCATTCGAAGCTTTGCGTTTGGCTTGGGCGCCCCTTCAGTGCCGGGGCTCTCTGATTCGCCACTGTGCTGAATAATTGATTGTGACTCAGGCATTCGCTTATTAAAATATTGAAAAACCTTTCGTTGCTTAGAAAATGCATTTTCTTTTTCTCTCTGGAGTTTTCGTTTGCAAGCTTCACTCAAATATTTTCTTTTCCGCTCTGACATTTTTTCTATTATCTGAAAAATTATAAGATATTCAATATGCTGTTTCTAATTTGCGCATTTTATAACAATTCTTTTTTTTAATACTGAATATCAAAAAATACGAGGGACGTTTTTCAAGAAATAAATGAGCTACGCATTGATTCTAGAACTGACCTTCAATGAAATTGCAGTCCTGAAGCCGAAGGCACTAAAAAAATAAGAAACTTTTTCTTTGATTTGTGAACAAACTCACAACGTGGTTTCGTATTCAAACACCGTTAAATTTAATGAATAGTTTAAGGCTTTCACGACCGGATATACTGGTATGAAAAGAGTCTTCCGGGCTTATTGGCCGTGGTCTATTAGGAATAATTTCACCTAACGTTTCGCCTACAACTTCGGTAGGCATCTTCAGAGGATTCGCGGTCTAAGGTTGTACCTCGAACGCTGAATTTTTGGCAGTGCCAAAAATTCAGCCCGGAAGACTCTTTTCATACCACCGTTAAATTTGTTTCTTTCACTACTAGAATGGAAATAGAAAGATTTCATAATATTTTCCCCTTTTTCATAAAATAATCTTGATTGGAGAATTGACAATAATTTCAGCAACAACAGATAAGCCGCAAGCCGCCTGAAGAACAACACGTCAAATAAGCCGCCGAGCCCCCAATAAAAAGATCATGTGGCGACGTCAGAAGAGAAATAACGAAAAGCTTGACGCTATATGAAAAACTCTTAAAAATAGGTTAGCACAGGATGTGATTGTATGTCGAATCGAATTATTGTAAACCTTATATGTGTTCTGAATATAATTTAGGAATATTTCTCTATTTTTCGAGAATAATAACTGTACTTTCATTGTTTAGGTTTTGTTCGTTATATCATCAGAAATATTTCGCGAATCGGCAAGTTCAATAGTTATTGGAGACCCCATTCGAACCTTTTCGTATGGCTCGGGAGCCCCTTTGTGCCGGCCCCCCTCCGCGCTGCGGGGTCTGCGGGGCCCTCTGCTACGCCACTGGATGCATGACATTTTGTGAAACAAACTGTTCATGCTATGTTTTACCTGTTAAAAATGCGATGTTTAATTGTCTGTTTTCTCGACGATACTTGAGAACATTTGCGTTGTTTTTATTTTTAAAAACTCACGTATAATATTTACCTTTTACTGGAAGCGATTCACGAGATCAGTGTTGATGTGTAGTTGGTGGTCATATTGGATATTGCAATAAAGACAATTCGTTAAAATTTCATAATTTTCCGAAAAGGTTGTTCGAGAAAAGAGGATGGCAGATATGAATTAATAGTGAGGAGAGTTTGGGGTATACAGGGTGTTTGGTAATTCGACGTGATCGTTCGAAAACGATATTCTAGATGTCATTTGCAGCGAATTGCATCGATTGAAGCATGGTTCGAAAATCTATGGTTATTGACGTATGTATCTTTTTGAGAAGAGAAGCTAATGAAACAAGGAAGTTTTTCCTCACTTTTGTACACCAAGTTCATTATACTTTTTTCGAGTAATTCTCAATTCTTACATCAAGATTTTATGTGAAAATAGTTGCAGCCATTTATGACTCCTTATATCTCGGATTATCTGAATTTTTAGTGAAAATTTTTTCTCAAGAAATGATGACGATCTCCTCAGCTTTGAAAAAAATATTCATTGAATATTTAGAGTCAAGTAGCTTCAACAAAATTAAATATTTTCGATTATAAAGCAGGAAATTTCAAAAAAGTTGAAAAATCGCCACATCTTCGTAGCCATAGATTTTCGGGCCATCCTTCACTCGACGCAATTCGCTGCAAATGACGTCTAGTACACTACAAAACCTAGGGTTTGTAGTATGTGGTCTTGTATATCGTCGCATTACCAAACACCCTGTATATTCGTAGATATGACATTTTAGAAAATATCATTATTCTAATTTACCGATGTGTTGATGGTATAATTCGAGAGAAAGGCAACCGAAAGATTTGCATAAAATCTGTAATACCTCCTCATAGGAAATTTAATCTTGAAAGCCCTTCATAATGTTCCAAAAGTTTTGGATTCCTATGAAAACATGTCCGAAGTTTTATCGAATTATATATGTAGTTTATTTTCTCAAAGAAAAACTTATTAAAAGTGATTTATTTTCCTTCTGTTAACAATGCTATGGAAATTTCTGAGTTTAAGAAATATATTTAATTATGATAAAATAAAATATGTTTTATATGAAATACTTTATCAAAAATTAAAAATTATAACAAAATATATAGGAGTAGGAATGTTGCTGAAAACAACAAATAAAAAAGAAAATTTCAACAATTTCATCTGTGCGCCACGGAGTCAAGTTGTTGACTAGCAGTGAAAACTCGAAATATCTCGAAAACTGAATGGGCACAAAGTTCATAACATACATCACAAATTGGCACAAAATAGGCACAAAATTCCCAAAATATTTTCATATCAAAATTCCACTAGTGAGTCACCAACTTGACGCACCTATAATAGTAACATATGAACACCTACATTTTTATCAAATAGATGAATTTGATTTAATTCTATTCAGTATCAGTTCATTAAACGTTCGGAATAGAATTTTCCGAATTCTGTGTCAAATTCGTTGATTTAGAACAAAATCGTGAGATACTATTTCATTATATGTTTCAATGCGATAATCACTAAACGATATTTATGAAAATATTATATTAATTTTAATAAAAATTCAATGAATTAGAGAATATAACGTTTAATATTCAACCTATTCATGGTTGGTGGGGTCCAGAACGTCGAAGAACTTCCTGGTTAAAGAACTTACGTCGAAATAGAACTGATGCCAAAGTTCGATAGGACATGGCACGAAGAAGATGTGGCAGAATGAACACAGCGTGTTTTTTAGAATTAGAGAAATAACTATGAATTCAGATTTTGCATCATAGGCTACAAAATGTGTCCACAACCTAATCGTTCAATACCTCCTGCAAAATTCTAAAAAGACAGACATTTGTGCAAAATAATGTTTTCATAGGAATAAGAGAACAAAAAAATATCGACCATTAGCTAGTGTGATTAATGGATGGAAATCAAATCTGCGATGTAATGGCGAAACGAAACACCGGCTGGTGTTTTCATTCCGTATTTGTTCAACATTCGTAATGCATTGAAAACATTTGTGTCAGGGTAGCCACCTAAATCTTCCACGAACATACGGCAGTGAAAGTTGTGTCAACTTGTTATATAAGTATCTTGGCTTTTCCATTCTCAGCAATGTTTAATGCAGAATTCAAGGTATTTTCGGCTGATGTACTTAGCACATGAATGTCGTCAAATCCAAAAGTCAATTGAAATCATCCACTCGTTACGTATTTGATCCACGTTCGCTGAGATAAAAATTGATTTTGCGGATGGTCCACTTATAATTTGGTTCATTTTTTTTCACACAGGGTATCCAGAAATTGGAAAAAATCAATGGTTCAGCCTGGGGAAATGGGATGCATACTGTATCCATCCATCACACACAGCTGAGCAATCTCAATTAATGAAGCGTGTGTTGTCATCACCTCGCTACGTTGCGAATGTCTTTTTTCTGACTGTACCTTCTATGAACAGGACATTTCAATGACGTTATAGCCATAGCATGGATCCGATGGTTAATGAAGGATTAAAATTTTAGTGAATCAATAAATTTTAATGGACGTTTGTGAAACTGGCAGTAAAAGGGTTATTTTTACAGTTTTATGATCCTATCTCTAACGATATGTGATACTTAGAATGTGTCCCCTGGGGATTTCCGTTAGAATTGTATGGAAAAATAATTATTCGATCACTTCCAAATTTTGTGTGAAGATACAAGCCAAGTAGACCTTCATTTATGTTATATTTTTAAATTACTTCCGTTTTTACCGGAAATGGTATCAATTTCTTATTTCAAATGGAACACCTGTATATTATGACATTTTCGGACATATCTTCAAATGCCACATTTATTTTATGTAAACTTTCCTCTATAGAACCGTGTTCAAGTAATTCACTGTGTTTTGAAAAAAATTACAAATTTAGGCTTTTAGTTAGAGCATTCCATGAAAGAAACGCATATCTCAAATCTGATTTTTTAAATGGATTACTGAAAAATAGATATGTAGAGAACATAACGTTTTGATACACTGGATGGTAAAATATGAGACGATTTCACAAAACTTTGATTGCCCGATCAAGCAATATCAAATTGGAGCCACTGAGATTGCTTGAAATTCGAAATCGAGTGATTCGATTGATTCGAATTAACGTAAGGTTTTTTAATCGCGGTTTTGTGAAACCAACTATTAAATTTGGAATTCGAAGAAGCCAAAAATTCGATTTTTTCAAATGGAAATATTAAGTCATTTCGTGAAAAGTGTGATATTGTTATCATCAAATAATCTCTGATTTTAAATAATGTTCATTTCCAATTGTAAAACATGAAGTTCTATGGCCTCTTTTAGTTAAGAAGATATAAATAAAAATCAAAACCTTTGATTTTGTTGATCGAAAAATGTTTTTTCCAAATTTTCGATATGTAAACTCGGAAGCATATCATACATATTTTGGAAATTGTCTGAGACTTGCGTGTTCAGCAATACATGTTATATGTATATATATAATTTTTTAATTAAGGAGCATCGAAAATCTGACCAGCCCTTAATAACAACAAAATTAACTCTACTTTGTCATAGAGTTTGTTCGAAGTAGTTTTTTCTCGAAGCATCTTCTATCAATTCTATCTTTCTTCGTTCATCGCTTAAAATGTCCAAATTAATAATTGATAGATGATTAATCAATATTTTTAAATATTTGGAAATTGAAAAAAACGTGTTACATTGTTTTCTACATATGGGGTTCTGTTCTGCTTTGATCTTATTTCAAATTTATTTCATTGTTGGATTTTGAAGAGAAATGTCTCTCTTTCCGTTATAAGATTTTCAAATAATTTTTAATTTTATGTTTCATCTACCAGAACAACAATTCGATGTCTCTTTTGATTATCTTTCAATACACATCTTAAATTCCATAGTATCAACATCATAAACAAGGTGAGAGTCTAGATGTGTATTAAGATAAGAATGAATCAAATAGATAAGACAGGATGAGTCAATAAAAAAATTTATGAACTTCGTTTCGCAGATGATAAAAACATCAGACTGATATCATTGGAAAATTTACACCTTAATATGGTTTCGGGAAATTCCAGGTGTATTTTCTTTGGGATCCATACCACACATATTCGTATATTAAACATCATCGTTCGTCGACTTCAGAAATGAAATTCATAACCTATTTTTCCCTTCCAAAATTTGAAAATACATAGGGGTTTATATACACCAAACAACTTTGGCAACATTTTACTTTTCAAAAGGATTCATGTTGCATGAAAAATGTTGTTATGTGAAAAGTTATAAATATAAAAAATTCAAGTAGAATGTTAAAGGCACTCCATAAAAAAGATGACAACGAAAATATTTTGCCACAGCACCAGATCATTTCCCATCCAAACATAAAAGTTTGTGCAACAGGCTCTGGGTCCGAAAGATTTTTGACATTGTAGTGGAAAGTTCTTACAAATAACCGATAAATATGCTGAAAATTCCGAATGCAATCGGCAGCTTATCCGAGGTGGTTTTGATTTATAGTCAGAGCTGTCACTTGTTCAGGTTCTGAACCCACACAACGTTGTTTCACTTCAAGTTTTGATGAATATTAGAGTTCCAGAGACTGGGAGAGAAAACCTTAAAAAAAATTCAGAAAAATGTTAAATGCTTATTGAATTTCATAAAATGACATGGCGAAAAATGAAATAGCAGTAATTCAATTTTCCAACAAAATCCATTTGTAACAAGAAATAAGCGGTAAGAAAACTGAATTCTGGGGCTATAAAAAACATCATAAAATACTGTTAATTTTATTATTCATGTTTCAATGTGCCAATGTATAGATGTTTCTGACTGAGAAAAGTTTTAAAAAGCCTTAAAAAAAATTCAGAAAAATGTTAAATGCTTATTGAATTTCATAAAATGACACGGCGAAAGATGAAATAGCAGTAATTCAATTTTCCAACAAAATCCATTTGTAACAAGAAATAAGCGGTAAGAAAACTGAATTCTGGGGCTATAAAAACATCATAAAACACTGTTAATTTTATTATTCATGTTTCAATGTGTCAATGTATAGATGTTTCTGACTGAGAAAAGTTTTAAAAAGGCTCTTGGTTATTCGTTCTAACATAACTGTTTCCTTTTGTGATTTTTACTATATATTATATTTTGGTAAATTGAGATTCAATTACGACTGGGTCTTTGTTAGGAATACAACAGTAACTTCGTATTCAAATAAATACATAAAATTATGAGAATGGATTATACCACCCGAAATATGCTGGCGCATTTTTTTTTATGATTGGCCTTTCATGAAATTTTTTTCACACTGCAAACGTTCATGGAATAAAATATCCCTCCCATTTTATGATGAAATTTTACTTTGGATACCTAAAGTGCAGTTAATCTATCAGAGAAACAGCCTGTTATGTGGAAAAATTATTTAAATTAACTTTCTTATGACATATGGTTAAGGACGACAAAAAAACTTACTTTAAAAAATAAGAACGTTTTTGAAAACTAGTTTCTTAGAAAACTCAAAATGTTTTTGACATTCGCTTCAGTCGGAATTGGAAGGGGATTTTAGCGAAAACTTTAAAATAACGAACTTGTTTTTTTTCCACCCTTACAAGAGATTAAAAAAAATAGTATAGTGTCATATTCCTATCAGTGATAAAGTATTAACCGTTTCAAGACATTTCCGAAAATGAAAGAGTTATGGCACATTTTCGAAATCGATAAAATATCAAAATTTGGTTATATTTTCAAAATAAATGAAGATATCCTGAAACTTTCTTCACTACTGGTTTTCTCACGATACCCTCACGGTATCCCGAATTGCTTGATTTTGGCTGTTTCTGGTACTTCTAGACTAAATAGATGAAAACGTTGAAAGGAATCCTGGGCTTGATTTCCGTGAAAAATCCAGTAGTGAAAACCGTTTCACGATATCTTCATTTGTTTTGAAGTTATAACAACATTTTTTCGATTCAGAAGATGTGCCATAACTTTTTCATTTTCGAAAATATCTGAAAGAGATAAAAACTTTCAACGAGCTTTTTTTCACTGGAAATGAGACATTATTTTGATTTTTTCATCTTTAATTTTTTTTTAAGATAAAAAAAGAAAAAAAATGCATTCGTATTTGAAATAAAAAAGTGGTTTTTTTTCCACGAGAAAAAAAATTGAATATAGTTTCTTATTTCAAGTGAAAAAAGCGCTTCTAGAAAGTTTTAATTGTTTTCAGATATTTTCGTAAATAAAAAAGTTATGGCACTTTTTCGAAATCGATAATATATCAAAATAAAAAAAAAAATGGAGATGTCTTGAAACGGTTTTCACTAATGGTGTTTTAACGAAAATCGAGCCCACGACACCTTTCGAAGTTTTTACCTATCTAGTTCAGAAGAACCTAAAACAGTCAAAATCAAGCAATTTGGGATACCCTGTATATTGTTGTTCGCGTTTCTAGCGGTATATTTTAGTATGAATTTTTATACCGAAAAAGCTAATGGATTTGTTATATTTATAGCCGTGATATTCAAAGTATATGCAACGTTATTTTGGGAAAGAAAGCGATAGATTTGTTTGCCATTTTTTACCAGGATCATCCATTAATTCTGGGACTCTCTGTATAGAGACCTTGTTATTTTTTCCCGTTCTAATATCTTGGCTTTCATAGGTCGATGTCGATAGAGTTTCAAATTATTTTTTAAAATCCCGAACAAGGCCTTCAAAATTGCGTATACCTATGCATATGATTACAAGCAGTTAATCAGTTAACTCTGGTTATTCAAAGACAAAAAGTTTCGAAAACAACATCGAAAATGTTGAACACAAGATTTGCTTAATTTCCTATGAATCAAAATAAGTACTTATTCGAAGTGGAGGACTGTTGTAGTCAACATTTACGGTTTTCATCCACTATACAGAAAACTCCTTGATGTAGTTGTCTTTAGATTTCTACAGCAGTAAATTGAATCATTGATCGCTCGTTCCATGAATATTTACTCAACTGTTATTGGTCAAAAATACAGACTTGTGGGAACCTACAGTAGAATCCGTTTATTATGACGCCGGCTATACTGACCAATCGCTTATAATGTCGCAAATGCAGTGTTAAGTCTGGTTTCATTCAAAACTCCTTACAATGATGTCCGGATTTAATGACTTCGCTTATAATGACATGTCGCTTACAATGACATGATTTCAGATACAACAACATGATTTTTCGAAAATTTTTCCGGTTATAGTGACCGCTCAATCATTTTCTCAAGCCAGCCTACACTTTTTAATGCGATGAGGTTTGATACGATACGAGACATAGGTACTCGTGCCGACATGCTTTTCAGTATAATCCAGATCCTTGAAGAGGTTATTGATGTTTTGTGGGCAAAATAACATCCATTTAAGCCATTTCTAAGTTGTACAATGGTGTAAGAAGCTATTATTTCAAGTCGAAAAAAAACAAACGCAAACTTCTTCATATTTAGTTTTTTTTGGAAGGGAAGCTATTTTTTTCCAATAAAGAAAAATCTGAATTTGTCGTTCTCTTCTTAAACAGAATCCAAGAAACACATCAATTTTGCTGAAATTCTGCTTTATGTGACTTCCGGTTATTATGACGTATTTTTCATTTCCCCTCGATGTCATTATGAGCGTATTCTACTGTATAACACTATTCTTTATTTTTCCAATCGTATTCGGAAAGTATTCACGCACCTCATACTTTGCATCAATCTATTCAAGACGAAAAAGGCTCCAGCAATATTTCATCAAAACGCTTATTTTGGGGTTCTGATATTAAATTAAGAGCAATAAAGCGAGTTGTGTAGAATAATTCTATTGATTCACTCGAGAAGAGCTACATTTTAATTTTCAAACACGTATTACAACTATCATTACAAATAAAAATCAGTCTTACAGAAAGTTCATTTTTCTAAGGAGGCACTTACTTCAGAATCATTTTATCCTACTTCTCCCTTTCGGGTACCCCCTATGAGAAACTATTGAAAAATGCATCCTTTTATGGAAGTGACGGGTTCCGTCCCTTTCAATTTGTTGACCAGTTTATACACCTGATATCGTTGGCGCATTCTCAGAGCCACCGCTAGTTCTCCATCCATTTTATTCAAGAACGAATTCAAGACACAATTCACGGTGAAACGTTGGGTTGATAGTATTTACGTAGTTGGACGCACGAAGTGTACGGAAGTTTTCCAAAGCCGGTTTCGAAAAATCAGTGTGTTTTCAGTTAGAATTGTTCGAAAATGGCCAACAACAGAGCAACAAAAAGTGGATTCGCTGCCGAGGCCCAAAGGAAGGTAAGAATCTGACCCTTTTCTCTCGTGTAGCAACAGATGAGTGTTCAGGTGTGAGCATATCATGATGTTGGCAAGCTATAAAAATATATTTAATATTTGTTGGAAACCTAAAAATTCATTTCGACTATTATGAAAATGGAAAGAAATTCGTATTGTTGTTAAATATCATACATTTATTTGCCATCTTTTCGATGTTGCATTAGCTGTTGGAAATTCAGTTGGTAACCGGTAACTACTCCGAAGGTGATACATAAAGAACGGAACATTCCATGAAGATCTTGAGAGAAGAGCGACTGCAGCTGGGCGTTGAAAAATTTTTCATTTTGACGTCATGCATCGTTAGGACCGAGTTGAAAATTTCATCGATTTGCGGGACTTCGAAATTTTCTTCTCTGTGAATTGTGGTTTATCCAAAAACTTAATTTCGGTTTTTCACAGAGAAAGTGAAGACTACAATAACTTTTTTGTGAAATATCCTGCTAACTTCTCCGAAAAACCGCTTCGAAATCTGAGAAATAACTCAAAGCTAAAAGGTTTGAAGAAGATTTTCATGGTTGAAATCGGAATCATCAAGTTTTTGTACTTCATGAAAAATCTAGATAAAAAACTGAAAAACCTTGCTCAATATTGACTGAATCCTTCAAAATGATTAAGTATACGTTTATTTCATGAAGTAGAAAATAATTTCATATCGTGATTCATGATTCCAATGATGATCTCTGGTCAAGTTTGAACACTGACTTTCTCGTCATTTAAAGCCCTTCGAGTATTGGGTTCTTTGGCTCTCAGAATAGATTGCGAACTGATTTATTAACTTGAGTTTGAACTTCTTGTTTTCAAGACAAGTTAAGAATCGTTATCAGCCTTTTTTGTGTCATCATATTTGGTCATCAATATTTGAGAACAACTTCCACTCGTTGCAGAAAATTTAGACAAAAATCAGTTAATACATCTGGAAGGTAAACATAAAGTTGAATATAAAAATTAGAATTAAAATGAGATCATTCATTTTTTATTAATTAGACTCAGATGCGAGTTGTTGAATGTTGAGATCATGGTTTCCAAGAAAGCCGACCTTGAAGTGTAGACAAACACCGATGTCTCCACTCCAAGAGTTTCTTCTTCACCTCTTGTTCGTAGAGTTCATATTCACTCATTAGTGTAGATGTCAAGGTCATAAGACAGGTTAAAATATTAGGCGTTCCCCATTTTCAAAGCAATCCTACTGGCCCTAGAAAAATCTGATAGATTCATGTAATACTTTGAAATTTTTTCGAATTTTTAATTTCAACGAATTATCAACGATATATGATTTCTACGGACAGACTCTCAGACTTTGTGTTTTACATTATTTATTATTCTTATGTTATACATGTCGATATAGATGCTGTAAATTTAGGTCCTGAATGAACTTATAAGAAAGAATAAACCGCTCAGTGCTCAGTGTGAGTAGAAAAAATCGCATTAAATTGTAATGAATTAATGTTCACTACATTCCAACAAGTGATTACCAGTAAAGTCAAAAACAAATCAATTCTGTTAATAGGTTTGGGTGTAAAAGTTGAGAACGGAGTAATCAATTTAATTCTCGATTTAAATTTGAATAAAGCCGACAAAGACAGGTCAAATATCGCATAAAAGAATAGGTATTCCATATAAGACGTTTGTCATAGGATGGATAAAAGTCAAGAAAAGTCCGAGTTTTTTTAACTGACCCATCTTGAAAATATTTCCAGTTGAATGAGGGTCAATATACTCAACCAAGCTAATTATATTCAACCTTTTTCTACCGAATGTATACACTTATTTGATTTCAAGTAATAAATATATAGATAACCCGAAAATGATCAAATTTTGAGAAAAAAAGTACCTATCTAAACCATGACAAAATATATTTCTAATGAACGCATCTCTTTTTTGATAATTCTGAATTTAATAGATTGAATATTAGCTAAAAAGATAAAATTTTCACCACTGTGGAATATAGAGTACTGTACTATGTACGTATATCTCAATCAACTGAATTTGAGAAGTTATGGTGAAAAATCAATATTTATTTGGAACATTTTTGAATGATGCGGAATAGCAGTGTCGTTAGTGTGTCCTGAAATGTTTTTCTTCGTCTCTGTTAGGTACCTAAATTATCGCAACAAACATTTCAAAATTTTTTTTTAAGCAGTTAAGCACCTCATTCAGAGTGATTCATAGAATATACTCTTTTTTCGAATTTAATTAATGTAGCCCCTATATCCTGAGCAAATTGGCTGTGACACATGGTACGGTCAGACTGGCATGAGGAAATTATATGGGCTTCTTTTTTGCATCTGGTTACGAATCCCTAGTTGTGTTGAATGAAGCGACAAATTGAAAAAAATCGCTCCGGAATAATTTCAGACACTATGATAGTAGTCTTATTCATTGCAAAATCCAGATTCCCATATGGAAAAGTTGAGTTGAGTGTCTTACAAATATGTCAAAAAGTGTATTATAGCGGGCATATTCCATTTCCAAATTTGGAGTAGAATGTGGTTTATTATCATGAAGAAAATAATTACTGACTACAGAACCCCGCTATTGTACTTCAAAATAAATGCCACTATCCTATGATCTCACATTGCAGAATCTTCTCGAAAAATTTTAGGATGTTGATATTCGAAATATTCTTTACTTTTTCCTGTAAGGAAATATTTCAGACAAATGTTGATAAAGACAAAATTACGACTCAGTTTTGGTAAAATAGTATATTTTTTTCCTTTACCGGAGATTCAGATCAAATATTTTCGGGAATAATATAGAAATATTTCGATAGTGTCTAGGTTAGATGACCTTCTCAAACAAGTGGCATTCGGAAAAAATAAACAAATCACGTGTTTAGATATAGTTCCATGTACACCTAAGGAAATATTGGCACGTCCTATACACACTTTCTGTTTAACCTCATTTCCAACGTGCGTTTATCAAACATCCATATATTATGTATTTATATTTTCCGTTTTACAGCCAATATACCTATAACGTTACGCCATACGTGACTGTTTTGGAGATGTATTCAATTTCCCAGCCGCATTCGGTTGAAGGCCATCTCCAAATCGATAAAACACAGGAACATTCCTAATTCAAGACAGTAGGCCTCGTGCAGACAATTGTTCCTATTAGAAACAGAGGAATGGTTCCATTAATATTAATCTAAGCATCTACTCATTCATTATACCCGTAGCTCCAGAAGAGATACAGATCAATTTGAGACGGTGCGGTATATTTCGCTAAAATACATTAAAATGTCTGATGATTAAATATTGGTTTGGGGAAGAAAAATTTTGAACCTTGATGAACTTTTCAAAGTTTACTTTTTGAGCACAAGTTTTTATAAACACCTCGTACTTCATACTTATGTCCGAAATTTGTTTATATCAATATCAAATTATCAAAGGAGTTTATCAAATACTAAATCAAACGTGACTTGTTTGAATTCAACCAAGGGTTGAAGTATGCATTTTTTAATAATTCGTTTTGTGCAAATCTAGCACAGTGAGAAGTCTATGAACCTTAAATCCAAATTTTGGAGAACATACAGGGTGAGCCTTTGACTTGAATATATTTTAATGATATATTCCTGAGGTAAAAAGAGCCTTTTTTTCGTTTCCATTTTTTCGGATTCTCTCAATAGAAAAAAATATAGCCATTTTTAAGTTTCACAATAACCTATGCCACTCTTGGAAACATTTCCACAAAGTTTTTCCGAACATCAGATCAAACCTCCGAAAAAATGTAGCAGAAATAATTCTGTGAATTTTTCGAACAGAATTCTATTCAACCAAAGTAACCAATTTTTTCAATTCCGCTGATATAGATTTTTCTGATTAATTACTCAAAAAATGCGCATTTCACGAAGAATTCTTTTATTTTCCAAAATGGCCAAATATTTTTTGAATGGCCATCTTAAGATCTTCACTACAAAATGGTTCGCCGCTCTGAACATTTCTTGTATATATGTTATTGAGTTAATAAAAATAATACTTGTTGACGATTTATTGACATCCAGCATTGATCTTCAAAACTCGAAAAATCCATTAACATCGAGTAGAAGTAATCGAAATCTAAAGATGCCTTGACGACAGACGTATGAAGAGAGGGAAGTAGCATCTCATAATAGTTTATCCACTTATCAAGTTCTTCGAGGAAAATTTTCCAAAGTGTCGGTAGCAGCGAAATCCGAGGCGATATATTTTATTCTATGAAAAGATTCAAACATGTTCGAATCATTCAATGTTATGCTTGATTCACAATGGACGTAATTTAAACGTAACGTAACAGATACGTAAAAATCGAAGTTCAAACTACAAAATATTCACAAAAAGTTCAATTTTACGTTTTGATTCCATAAGTCGAATGCTCGGTCGAATGTAAATGTAGAAAAGGGAAAAGTTAGCACCCTAATCATGGGCCATGATGGATAAAATGGGGATTGGACTATTGGAGACCCCGTTTGCAGATTCATCCGTTGCTGGCTGAGGGGCACTGATGAGTCCTAAGGAGGACGAAACCGGTCTGTCTCTGCTAAGCTTCGATGACGACATTTTCTCATCTTGGATGAATCTGCAAACGGGGTCTCCACTAGTCCAATCCCCGTAAATGTAGAAATTACGCAACAATTTTTGAACACTTGTATTCTTCTTAGGTATGATTTCTGTTGTTTAAATTTTTGCCTTTTACGTATGTGTTAAGTGACTTCCATTAGGAATCAAGCATTACAGATTCGAATAATTCTTAGGATTTAGAAAATTAGAGAATGTCAACAACTTGAAATGAAAAAAAAATGTGAATAATCTCAAGACCCGTAAAGAGATTTGAAAAAATTTTGAAAACTTGATATTTATCATTATATGTACAGAGCATTTCAATGAAATATATCCATCCCACGTAATTCTGAAGGGGTCGCTTTTATAAAAACCCCCTATACTATTGCATTATTTTCGGATTCTCTTCTGAGAGAGGATTACTGAAATTAATAAAGCATAAGTTAAAAATGCCTCTCAGCCAGCTTCTCCCGACGATAAACGTCAGCGAATTATAAAAGAATGTCGACAAGTAACGTTACAAATTTCACATGTTATGTTCGAAACTCATATGAAGCTCGATTGGATGGAAATCTAAATCAATTTTAACACCTTATAAAATTATTCATTATTGCTCTGCTCATTTAATAATAATAATAATAACCGTCTTTGTTACGAATAAAAATGTTACTATTAATTAGTAAAGTTAAATTATCCGTAACTGCCAACTGATTGACTTTTCATTTTCGTGTTAAACATATTTGTAATCCTCTTGTAGAGTAGAATGCAACAATACAATAATGTATAGAGTGTTCCATTTGAAATATTCGGATTGGTAACCGTCCTCCTGATTTTTGAAGTGTTTCTCCATTTTTTCACGAAAGTAACGCCTTCAGAGTTATATGGGGTGGATCATTGAAATGCTCTCTATACCATTCAAAAGTTAACCAACACTCTAGGTGGAAAGGCATTTGGGTAAGACTCTATTTGTGGAGAATTTTCAGCTGTTTTTGAATGCGCTGGTAAAAATTTTCAATCAGATATAATGTTCGCAGAGTCTTAAGTTTGTAATTTACGTCAGCATTAATTACCATCAACAATTGCGAATGAATTGAGTTCATGTTCATATTCCTGAAATGACTAATAGTTTTATTGGTTATTATGTACCAACGTGGGTATACGTGGTTATTGGTTCCGATTGACTTTTCGCTCATAAAAATTCGCCGAACTTGAGGCAAAATAATAAGGTTAACCTGGGAAAACCTGCACATCTATGTGTCTCTATACATAGTCCGAACCTACATCGACTGATAATAGAATAAAACCTATTTAATGATAAATTTTCCATGTTAGGAAACATATAAAAAATAAATTGCCTAAAAAATCCTGGACAGAATATTTTTAAAATTTTTTCGAAAAATTATTTTTCATGACATTTTGCAACATCATGATAATAAGAAAATTTCATACTGGACTTATAGTATGAAACATTTAGAATATGCAGTAATAAGGCCTATTATTTACCTGGACGAAGTACTCTGGGTTGCCAGGTTTAAACAGGTATGTCGAAATGAGATAATTTCACCGGTGTGATAATAGAAAAAAATTTATATCAGGATAAGGGCTGTTTTATTTTAAACACGTTGATATAGGGTTGCCTGCAAAAAAATTGGCCCTAATAGTGGTTGCCGAGTTCTGAAGATTAAATTTCGACACGCCTTGAATTGAGCGACAGAGAGGTCCGAGGCAAGAATAACGTGGAATAATAAATCTTCACGTTAATAATTCCGAAAAGTCCACTTTGAAATCGAATCCGGTACAGACAACAGTCTCCATGAATGTGTCGATTCGGAATACAGGAAATTTCATCATATTTTTCAAGATAAAAACGCAAGGTTGTCATTCGCTTTTCCTGATAATTTCGCTATCTTCCCAACCTCTCTGACTCTCGTATTTATGACATCATACATTTGAATGTGTGTCGAATTGAAACATGACCGAATACCTAGCAACTCTCCCTCTATACATATCACTGAGTCATTCGTTGTCTCGATTGATTGATGACATTATTGATTCAAAATTCGTGTGGTATCATTGAAATTCCGATTACGTCCTTCGTTATGCGGAAGTGTTCAAAGGACATAACGTAACGGAATCAAAAGCCACCATTAGAGACGTTTTGGAATCAGAATCTTGAGCAATACAGTTGATTCTAGGAAAATATGCATTTTGATAAAATTATTCGTTGGAAATGCATTTGGGTTGTTTAGTTATTTTTCTAATTCTGTGTTAAGTCCGTTTATTCTGCCACATCTGGTAGAACAAAATCGTCGAGAATATCTAAGTTTCGCAAGGTTTTCATGGCAATATTTATTCATTATTTGTCAAATTTATGACAGAGAAAACAGTGCTGCCAATCGATATTTTTCAATGCAAAAATCACTCAACGATATTTGTTTGAATATTCTATTAATTTCAATAGAAATTCAATGAATTAGACAAAATGACGTATTATACTCGTACAGAAGGTATATTCTAACAATTGTTCATTCAAAAACTCACCAGTTCGTGGCTCTTTCTCGTGGAAGAAAAGAATATCAGTGCCTTCTGAACTTGTATTATAAATTTTAATACTAGTGCAGAGAGAATTGACATTCTTCCAAGAGTTTAAAATTCAAGAGCAAGCCACGGAGTGGCTAGTTTTTGAATGAACGAGTGTAAGAATGTGCCTTATATACGAGTTTTATACGTTATTTTCTCTGATTCTCTAAATTTTCATTTAAATTAGTGAAAATTTTGCATAAATATAGTTTAATGATTTTTGCATTGAAATATGTTGATTGGCAGAACTGTTTTCTGTATCACAAATTTGACTTATAATAGATAAATCCGTGTAATCGAAGTTCCAAATACCAACATATAATAATGAAATATCTCCATGTACTCTGTGTGAATATGAAATATTCCCGCACGTTTTTGTTCTATAAGGCAATGAACGAATTTGGCACAGAATTATAGTCCGCTCAATTTAGACATCCGATGGTATAAAAATTCGCACCTATAGCTGAAAATTGCTAGAATTGTTTCAAACACGGTAAGTTTTGATATGAAATTAGCCCAAACAACAATTTCAGACCAGTTATTTATTTTAAAAAAGTGTCCAAAAACCATTTTTCCAAAGAGTCGCCATTTTTGAGATACAACAATTCAAAAAGTTGAAAGAGTTGTAATCGTCATAATATGCACACCACTTTGAAAAACACGACTTCATGTTATAGTTATAGCTCAGCAAGGAAACCTCTTGGGAAAAAACGTAGTACGCTACTGGATCCCTTTTAAAAAAGTGTCTCTTCTTTTCAAATCAACATCCTAGCACAATCAGAAACGGAGATAATGACCAAAGTTGAAATCACCCAAATTTAAATTTGGGCCTATAAATCGAAAACAAAAAAAGATAGAGGAATGGAGTTAATGGCATTATCAGTTTCCTTAAAAACGACGACCGTAATGTGTCATTACTTTTCCTTTATCTCTTTCGGTCAAAAAGTTATAGTTCAAGTATCACCACCAATTTTGCACACCCTGTACAACATGGTACAGAATAAAACCGTCCAAATTTTTGCAACCACATCCAGCAGTAGGTAGACTATTTTCACAGTTGCAAAAAATTGTGATACGCAGTTTTTCCGCTCCCGTCTTTCAGTTCTAGCTGATATTAACCATACCAAGTAATATTCACGAAAAATATGTTGATGAGCAGCCGCTGAGGTTGAAAGAAGGCATGCTTATTGTACTTGTTTTTTATTTCGAGTATTTTTAATTTTAAGGAAACAGGCGTATTGAAACTTATTTAAGCACGTAGTTTTTTAGGAGCTCCATACATAGAGGAAAGAAAGCAAATTTTATTGGTGATAACTTCTTGTGGAGTTGAATTACACTTTTTGAAAACTTCAGCACATTGAATTACAACAATCTTGTTTTGCAAAAAATTTAAAAACATATGTTTTACCCCTCCTGAAAACCGCAGATGTTCTATCACAGCATGTTGTAGGTATTTTCATCCATATTATGACGATTACAGGTCTTTAAACTTCGTTATATCTCAAAAACGGCGCCTCTAGATGTTAAGTATTCAGCCTTTTTCGTAGATGAATATCTGATCTACAATTTTTGTCTGGGATAATTTTATGATGAAACTTACTGTAGCGGAAAATTGCGAAAAAATCGTTTTTGTGACCCCGAGTAATTTTTTTCTAGGTATTGAAACGATGAGGACCTTTCAGATTTCATTCATAATGGTGTTTTGAAAAATGTTGTCAATTTTCAGGTGGTTGCGAAATTTTGTTACCTTTTTTTTGTGTGTAATTTGACCGGATTTTAATAGGAAATTTAATATCGTGATATTTTCGATCTGGTTGACAGATCAACCAGACATTTTGAAAAATTCAATTCAATACTGATTCAGGTAGGTTCCGTATTTCTCAAATATCCGCCAAAGATATTTTATTTCCGAGCCTAACAGTTCAGCTTTGTCTATTTTGATAGTGGTTCAGTTCTATGCAAGAACTTGATTTTTGTCAGTTATTGGTTTATTTTTGACTCTTACTTTGAGGAGGCATCGAACCTCTTCTATATAGGGCGAAGATTTGACTTGTAGGTACATACAATTCAAAAGAAGACTCCTGAAGGCGAAGTAAACATTTTTTCTTTCACAATTTTTCCTGATAACGTTTGGTCGAAACCAACTATTTAAAATCCATAAAAAAATTTCAGCAACGTTAATTGAAATTCAATGGTCCACCACAATTTGAATCCTTCATTAAATCGGATATTCCATAGACGGTGGACATTGATACTCCGTTTAAAGGAGGATTAAACACTTAAATGACCTTTTTATGGGCGTTGCTGAAACTCAGGGTTAATCACACAATCTTTTTCATCGAATGAAATGATTTTCAATATAGTTTTCAATTGATGTGTTAAATCTATCCGGAATACTCAGTTCCAACAATATATTGAAGTTTCCTCATTATGACAATTATATAAAATTTCATTCCATGAATATACCAGAAATTCAAAGGGTCAATTGCTTGAGGGATTCCTGAAAAAACATCCTGAACATTTTATTTTCAGCTCTGAAGGCGGTTTAATAATTTTGAATGAATGATTAATGTTTTCTACTCCTTTATTGAGTTAGGTTGGTAGTTGGTATAGTATCCAAGTTATTAAATTGAAAATTCTCGTTTTCGAAATAAAAGGTAAAGTTTCTTCAACGCCTTGAATGAAATCATTGATGGAATTTTCAACGACCATCCTCCAGAGTCCCATATTCGTCATATAATCTTCAGAAATGGGTCACTCGTGTGTGTAAGTAGGTCAGCTAGAGGATCACGCATTACTTTTTTAACATTCCAACAAGCGCACAAGCACCAACAGCACTTCAATTCCTTCCGGTGGGTGGAGCTCAAATGGCGTCTATTTAGTGTTCACGACGTAACAAGTTTTTTCACAAGCTTTTAACTTCAACACCTGTCCTTCCGATTGACTCACTTTATGTCATCATTCTGAAACACACCTTTCGTCTAACGTTCATTGCGATTAGAAGAAGATATGCATTAACAGGCGAAATTCAAGTTCAAACAAGATAATGTCTGATGGGAAATTTTCATTTTATTTTAGGTAGTTAGTGCATTGTTTTTATTTTTATTAGAACTTATAGTCATTCGCAGCATTGAAAATGTCCAGAAGGCAAAAAGAACCTTCAAAATTAAAGCTGTTTCCTTGATTTCCTGTCTCACTATTTCGTGCTTGTTTTTATAGCTCATGAAGATTGTCTTTCATTAAAAAAAAGTTGTTCAATCCTGCTGAAAATTTTCAAGATCGCGATTCGAAAATCAATCCGGAAACTACGTAAAACAGCGCAGCGAATATATTGTACCTACCGTAGATTCGGGTGATTTGGAAAAATTTTGAAATTTAACTTGCCATATTTTAAAAAGAATGACCAATTTTCAAATGAAATACAATTCAAATAAAACAAAATAGCATTGATTATTTGGTGATATTTTTTGTGGAAATAAAGTAAATAATAACTTGTTGGTGAAGATATTTCAACTATATTTTTTGTGGAAATAAAGTAAATAATAACTTGTTGGTGAAGATATTTCAACTATAACTTTTTTTACGGAAAACCCCATCAGTCACCAGTCACTTGCTAATATAATTGCATCAGAAATTATATTTTTCTCGTGTTCAGGCAGACGAATTTGACAACCGTATGCATTTATATTTTTTGTTCAATATTCAATATTTATGTTCAATATGTTTTATTTCTGGAGAGGTTCTCTGTAAGTTGAATGATTTTTTTCAATGTACCTGAGAAAAATCGGTATATTTCCTTCTGCCAATGCGCCGCTAGTATTAATTCGGCATTGTACCAAGCCACCCTATAAAAAAACGAAATATGTAAATATATGAGATAGATCCCTGTTGGTGTTTGATTTGGAAACAATATTGTTTCATGACATGCCTTATATCACAATGTCACCCGAATCTTCAGATACTTATTATAAGGTTCTATTACTGAGTCAAAATAAGTTTCAAGCAGCAAGATCACATAAGGAAGATCATAAATTCAAAATGTACAGGTAGTCTGAGAAAATGATGAAGCTCCTATTCGTAAAAAAAAGCGCAAAATCACACTGTATCCCATTGTTTTCGAAATTTCCTTCAGATTTATTGAAGAGAATGGAATAAAACTAGACATCTTTTTGTATTAGATTCTAATTTCCTCGATTTGAATCTTCATATTCATTCAGAGGTTTTACTTAACGTGTAGATCATTTGAATATTTGGGATTAAAATTATGTTTTAAGGGAGAAGGACAGAAAGTGATACTTCCTGTAGTTATTTCTGATGAATATTCGGGTATGAACAAGAATTATTTTTCATAATTTCCAAATCTGCGGAAAGGGTACTTTCGAATACATTTTTGAAACACATTGCTTAATAATTAAATTTTCAACTTTAATAATTCAGCTGCGGACGCTCCAAGCACTTGACCTTTTATTTTATCTTAATTTGCCCACAATCAAATTGCTATCCAATGATGTTCGTTCTATCACAATTTGAATATAATGATCATTGAGTAAAAACAATAGTTATGTTTGGAGGCAGTAAACAAAATATATAATGGTCTTCCCAAAGTTCTTCTTATCGCATACTTCAAAAACGGAGGTTCAATTTTGGGTCTGGTACCGGCATATGGTCAGCGGCAAAAACCAGAGATTTTGCCATGAATATAACCGATATGAGTCATAATTATGACATAATCGCTTGCGAAAATTCAGCCCAACACAAACTCATCGAAGAACCGGTTGTTTTAAATAAGGTTATCGTTTAGTTTTTATTGGTTGACCATAAATGGAGTCTATCTTTCGTCTTGGATCTCATTTCTTAATTCCATCAACATTAGTCACGTTCTTTCGTAGCTCATTCTAGGAGGTCCATTAGCGTAGACGACGTCAGTATTTGCTGTTCTTATTGTTTGTTCTTTGACGAATAGTTTTATTCAATGGCCAATTCGTATTGGCTTTTGGGATTTCTTATCTACACGGAAGTGTGTGAGCAGTTTCTGATTAAGTTTTGCGATTCCTGAGAATATCGGCAAATGAAAGTTCGAGATGCTTGTTCCGTATTTACTTCTCCTCATACTATTATCATTGAATGACATGATAAAACTAAACCAATTACTATCGATGTTACTTTCTGCTCAGACAAAGAGTATGAATTCACGTAGAATAAATATTAACTGAAGCGCAAGCTGCTCGTTGCAAACTCTCTAAACATCGAGATAGGTTGTTTAAATATTTTCAATCTATATAAATATAGGTGGAATGAAAGACCAATTGTATTAGTAACTAATCTGGAATGGATCGACTAATTCTTTTGATATTTTTAAATTTTCGTTTGAAAAAAATTCACTACTTTTTTGAAAGGTCTTTAACAACCTGATTTCAACGAATTATGAATTATATTAGGTAAAATGATTAATAATTAATGATTAAATAATTCATCACGAATTTAAATGATGATATTTTTTAAATAATCCAAATACAGATTTATGAAATTTCTAAACTATTATCTGATTCGCTAAACATTGGATTCATTCCTATGAGATTGTCTCAGAGAAAAGGGTTATGCACCACAGCGAACGAGCATTGCAAATTTGAAAGAAAGGATAACTACAGAAATATTTCATCTCAAGTTTTGAATGAAGAGAGAATCATTCTTCTCCGCCCCATTGGGTGGAGCATATATTTTAATATATTAAAATCAATTAGGTACGTCATATAATTTAAATATTCAGTTCCTCAACAGCAATTATTAATACCGCAATTTCATCCGGTATTACTCATATAATACACCATACATGATTAATTCTTTGAAATCGGGTTGTTAAGGGGCTTTAAAAATATAGAAATAAATAGGTGTTTAATTTGAAATAAATAGGAAGGACTGAGCTTGAAAAGCTCACGATTCACAATTGAATTCAAAATTAACGGATAACATATTACATAACATATGTATATATACCTTACAAAAGGACACAGAGAATTTTATTCCTAATTAGTAGCAAACACTGTAACTAGTACCTAGTATATGTTAGCCCTTTGAAAATGATATGCTGCCTGTGTAGGCTTTTTGAATCAACTGGTGCATACATTGATAGACTCAAGACTATTTATTTATTTATTTTGCAGGTAAATGCTAAATACAGCGAAGAATTAGCACACGAAAGTTTGGAATGGATTGCAATGGTCACAGACAACCCTATCAACACTGCTGGTGACATGGACAACTTCTATGAAGTACTCAAGGATGGACAAGTGCTTTGCACGTAAGTTGTCTTATCTAAAAAATTCAATGTAAAAAGCCGCCAATTTAAAAATGAGCAAAGAACAAAGAAAGTCAAAATTAGAGTATGGTTGTGCGAGAATAACCGAAGTCTCATATAACAGATTTCAATTAATTGGAAAAAAAATAACGAGAAAAACACTGACTAATGTTACAAGTATTTTAGAAGTCGCCGTAGAGAATAGACTATGCTTTCTCTTAACCACAGTGAAGAAATTTTGACATGGAGATCTGCTAAAGAAATAAAAAAATGGCTGCCAAAGAGTATGTCGAGTTTCATCATCTGAAAATATATTTTCTGGCATACAGAAAGATTTTGAATTATTGAAAAAGAACCAGGTGCTCTTATGACTGGACTGCTGGAGATTTCGAGTTCCTAGAACAAGAACTGCGTCAACAATTTGGAATAATCCTCAGACAAGTCGTTTTATTTTTATTGGAAAACACTCAACTAGCCACTTTCAACACCAAAATGTGTAAATGACATTGAATCTCGAGGACGGTTTTCTTTGAAAGCTCTCCCCAATTTCTTACATTCAAATAACGTCTATTACACTTTGGGAATTACCAGATTACCTATACGTCGTTTCGGAAAAGTATTGGAGTATTCTTCTCATCCTTGGGAAGAGTACTTCAATGATGTTATCATCTAATTAACTCTGAATTCCTGAAATAAAGCACTTCACCAGATCTCGACTGTGACAACCTTTCAAAAAGACGATGTTAAGAACTTCATCGATGAAATATCAAGAACCATAAGCAAAAAACTGAGAGAAACTTTTTGTATCAATCGTATTTTTTCTTTCGAAATATAGAGAGATTCATAATATCAATGCGACTAATGAAATGGGTTGAAAGGGTGAAAAAGTGCTTATAAATCACATTTCTTTGTTAGTCACGATCAGATGAACATACAAAAAGGGAAAAACGAGGGGAAAATCTTTTTTTTTTTTGGAATAATGACAAGCATTTGTTTCTGTGATTCATAGTTGTATTGATCTGATAAAAGAAAACTGGACAATTAATGAAATCTACTACACCGAGTGTTACGGTATTCTAATCAAGAATTAAAATTTTAACGTAACCCATCGTTGGCTTACGTTGGGAGTTCGACAAGTTGAAACTCACAACTTCGAAATATAGAGAGTATAAATGAAAGAACTTCGAATTATAGAGTGTTTTTGTTTTTCTGGAGATTTGTTTTGCTTCGAATTACTGAGTGTACCTAATTGCATCTGTTTTATTGCAGATTCGGATTTAGCGCGAAACTTTTCATCCGAATTGGTTGAAGCCAAACATCTTGGATTACTCTTATGAAATCAAAATAATATCTTTTGCATCTCGGAACTTCATGAAGATATAATTCTTTTCAAATGCCTAGGTTTGATTAGTGTTCTACCCCCACAACTCCACTTTTTTGGGTGATTTGGCGCTATCTGGTTTTTGTAATTTTCATTGCAGCAAGTCAACTCAATGAGAAAAATTGTAGAAAAGGATGTCCCCAACAATTTTAATCCCTACAAATTTTTCCAAAACCCTACTATTGTCGAGATAAATAAAATAAAAGAAACTGTTGGAGTTTTTTCAAAAATGTAATATGCTTCTGCCCACATTTTTCAAGTTAAGCTTCTTGAATGCGATTTCCGCAAAGAATTCTCAAACCGAAGAAGGTACAGGCTTAAAAAAAGTCCATAACACGTCGGAGTGTGATAGCTCCGCTATTCGAAAGTGTTATGAGAATTTTCTGATCAGTCTACCTGTTGAATATGAAAACCCTCCTATGGGAACACCCTGTATGAATTATATTTGAAACTTTTGTGCTAACAATAACTAACGGTAAAAATTTCAGTTATTCGAAAGCCGTGCTATCACTGCGGAAATGCTTAGGAATGTGTGCGGACGTTTTGAACAAAATCTTTAATAGGAAGCGGGCGGTAATTGATTTGAACCTCGACTAATCTAGTTGACTTGACTGTAAGTTGAAATTTAACCTATATAACTGAACCATTTAAGTGAGCATTTATATAGGCCAGGCAAATTAGCATTTCCATGGGAAAGTTTTGATCCAATTTTGATCTTTTCACTCTTCATGTTTTTTGGTTTGTTGAACTCGAACCTGAAGTTTGCGGGCAAAAGGTTTGCCCGAAATTTGGATGTAATTTCTTGTTTTGAACTACATCTCGAAAATTAGGGATTTTAAAAAATGGCTGAAGCCATTCAAAACTCACGCTTATACTCTCATTGATTGTAAGTCAACTATTTTCCACTATCTGGCAATTTTGGCTAGCAGGGGCAGATTTTCCATATAAACCCGGCTATACTTACCCTTGTAATCGTTGAAAAGGTTATTTTGAGTAGAAATAAAATATTGCAAGAAATATACAGGATGCTATTTGAAAAGAAAAAGTCAGAGTCACTTCCGGTCAAACCGAAAGTGATTTTCAATTTTAATTTTTCTCAAATGAAGGTTCCTTGAACGAATTGAAGAACATGAAATTGAAACATTGAAACAGGTATATACTGGGACACCCGGTTTAACAACTTATCCAAAAAAACCCTTACTTTTCGAGTTGTACTTAAAAACCATAAATTTCGATTAAAAAAAAGAGGTTCCGTGCAAAATTTCTGTCATCAATCTTGAGATTTGTGTTTAGCAACCCATAAAACATAAAGGGTGACAAAATCAAAACTGCATCAAAACGTTCCCATAAACCGCTTTTTCCGAGCTAATATGACTAGGCTAATAATTCCTAGTAATATAAGCCAATAACCCCGAGTTTCAGCAAAGTCAATTAAAATTCAATCGTCCATTAAAATTTGATCGAGATTTGAATCCTACATCAAATTGTATATTCCACAAACGGTATCCATGGATACTCTGTTTGAGGGAGGATTAAACTTGTTTTTCAAATGTTAGTATTCGACGGAATTATATATATTTTGTAAAGAAAATTGTACAAGCCTTCAAAAAAAAATCTTACTGGACTCCCAGTGAAATTTTCATCCACCATTTATCAATATTTGTCAAACTTTTCTAACTTTGAATCATATTTCCTAGCAAAATCTTTCAAATGAATCAACTGCGTTGATTTCTTCAAGCCCCTGTACTTTCATGTAGCCCGTTGCCGTTTTTCGTTGAACTGCCTATTTGACTCGTAAAGTTAAGCTTGTTCCAAACCTGTGATATTGAACAACACCCTCTCAACTGTTAATGATTTATTCGGGAGTATTATACGCTCGAATATCGTGATGACCTATCACACAGTCGACTCAAAGAATGTATGATGAGATTGACTTTCTAGTTACCTTATTGGTACGTAATTGCCGTCATGTTATACATCAAACATTATCCTTAAATTGGGATTTAATTTGACGCCTCCAGAAATAGGTCAATCTAACAGCTGCTACTCCATAATATGCATACAGAAAACAGAAACAGTAAACTCACTGATCGTTTATGTGGTTGTGAATTTGGTTTTATCAGTGTCTTAGAAATCCGAATAATTTTTTTTGAAATCCGCTTTAAGTTGGTATATGAAATATTTGGGTTGAATGGTTTCTGAAACTTTTGAAAAAAATTCGAATTTAATGCACTCTTACTTTATCAACTATCCTTCAAGTGATTGCAAGCATTGTTTTTCATGTACCTATCAGACAAATCCTAAAAATATTACAAATTTAATAATATCTCAGGAGCAATGCTCTTGCAGATACATTTGATGATATGACAGTCTCATTGCTTAAGAGTCATACGCCAAAGATTATATAAGCACCTCAGAGGTAAAGTGTGTTAAGTCACATTTTTTCAGACACGAACTTTCTACAATATTGGAGTCACATTAGTAAATTCTAGCTAGTGGAATACATTTTTGACTCCCTGGGTATATCAAGTCACCAAATAATGGCAGTTAACATTTTTTGAATCAATAATGGAACTAAAAGATCCCTGTTTTGTGTAATTTTGATATTGTGACTTAACACACTTTACCTCTGGGGTGCTGATATAATCTTTGACATATGCCTTTTCACATAAACTTGTGGTCATGACACGCGCGACATCTACCGTAAGTTAGTTTGACCACGCAATATACATATTGCCTTAGTTCAGTCAGTTTCGTGTTAGTTTGATTTTATGAGTCTTGAAGAAAGAACAAGCTTACAGAGTAGATGCTTTTGAATAGTGGTACCCCAACTCCTTGCAAAAATATCTTCCTCTATTTCAGTATCGTAATGAGTTCATTACAGTACTGAAAGTAGTGCTGTAATGAAACTCATTACAGCATTGTTTTATGTTATATTTATCGTTTCGTGGTTGTTAGTACTGATCTCAGAACCTCTCAATTTTCAAATCAAATCAATTTAAATTCCGTAATCTGTCAAATTTCGTAAGTCACACCAAATGCCAAGATAGAATATGAAATTCACTAGGATGTAGAAAATGAATTTTTATTTGAAGAGTATTTCACAAAATACTCTCGAAAATAAATAGAGAAAATATCGTCTAATACTCATGACAGAAGGCCATTCCAACACTCATGCGTTCGAAAACTCGCTCCTTCTTCGCTCGTTTACGAATTTCGCATTAGTTTTGGAATATGAGCCCACTCTGCAATTTTTAGAATTTACTATTATTATACAGGAAAGTTATTCAGAGTTCTTGCTTCGAACTGAACAAAATATTTCTTCAGGAAAGTCTGACCAATCATGTTCAATGTCACCCAAAATAGGTACTCCAGACTATTGTCAATAAAATCCACCTTCAAAGTGGAAAAAACTGAGATGAATTCCACCATATTTTGGGGGTTGTATGAATATTCAGTGTCCTTGTCTCTACCATAGATTTTTAAATAACATTTGTTTTCACCTCTTGACTGTTTTATTTGTTATTGTGCCTAAGGTGTAATTTGACTTTCTGGGAACTCACTCAGTGTCGGCTTCATTCATATGATGAAAACACATCTTTGACGACGGTACTGAAGATGGCTGTTTAGCCGAAAACGTTTTACGGAATAAAAATAAAAATACTTCCGATACAAACCTCATCCTTTTCATTAAATAACATTTAGTTTTCATGTTTTTTTTTTTGTATGTTCTAAGATTACATTACACCTATTTAATTGAATTCTAAGTTGAAATTTTGGTTTCAGTCTTATAAACAGTATCAAACCTGGTATGATAAAAAGGATAAATAAAAGTGCCATGGCATTCAAGTGTATGGAGAACATTAATGCATTCCTAGACGCAGCAAGAGAATTAGGAGTACCTGCTCAAGAAACATTCCAAACAGTTGACCTGTGGGAAAGACAAAATCTTAATTCAGTTGTAATATGTTTACAATCCTTGGGAAGAAAGGTAAGTGAACTGGTTTTTTATACCGTTCTAGATACCAACTTAAAAACTCAATTTTTACAGGCTGGAAACTACGGCAAACCTAGCATTGGACCAAAGGAGGCAGAGAAACAAGAGAGACAATGGTCTGAGGAGAAACTCAAGGCTGGACAAACAATTATTGGCCTACAAATGGGTAGCAACAAAGGTGCCAACCAATCTGGTATTAATTTTGGAAACACCAGGCATATGTGAATTTCAGTTTAAGCTGTACTGCTTTATGAGAATTCTTTTTAAAGTTTTCCAAATTCTTCCAAGAGATACTGTTAAATTAGATCTAGGAGTTACACGTCATTCCATAGTTGAATTTATGTGACGAATTTTTGAGGATTAGAAAGATGTTATTTTTGTATTATTATATTCATAATATAGAAATATTCGAAGGATATATTTTTCAAATGTTTGAATGTAGGAAAATAATTTTCCTTGAGATAAATATATAGTGTTCACTCATGTTTATTTCTTTTATTCCACAACAATAATGTGTAAATAGTATCATCAATAAATATTACTGATGGTCAAAATAAATAAAAACTTTTAAATATATAAACAATAAAGGAGTATCAATTCATTCCACGAGGCTATCTTCTGTCTCCATCTAAAAAAAATATTAAATTATATATTAATTTACAAAACAAATATATTTAATTTATCTCTACTGAATTGTATCAACATTAGACAGGTTGTATCGGCTGTGTTCTCATGTTACAGTATAATATTAATTTAAGAGTTCTGTTCTAATATCTTGAAGAGAATTAATATCAAAATTAAAATGCGTTAAAGAGACATTTTTTGAAGATTCATTTCCCTATTATGTATATCTGACTGACGAATATTATTTTGAATATTAGAGTTTATTTGCAAAAAAAAAATTGAATGCAAAGAGAAGTTGATTACAAACCTGTTCTATCTGTGCTTGCTTTTTCCGTTTTTCAGCAAAATATTTCAGATATGTTTCCAAATTAACATAATTAGGAGGCCGTTTTCTCTCGTATTCAAGTGGTATGCGAATATTCAGTTTCTCAGGTAACATGAAAGGCCTCAACCAAGTAACTAAGGGTGTTTGACCTGATATATAAGGAGCTTCTCTGTGGTAAAATATCAATCCATCACAAATTATTTTGTTCCGAGTACCATATTGCCATAATTCTGATCTTATAATTTCAATATCAGCTGGATGATCTAACAAAACGTTGAATGTGAAAGAATTTTTACCGTAAGCAGTAAAGTCATCTGGAGCTTCTGAGAACCTTGATCTCATCCAAGAATGTCGCAGTTCAGCCTAAAAGAGGTAGGAAGAGAAATATTACAAAACTATGAATTATCTGACAAGACAGCAATTTCTAAAACTTTGGTGGAGTTATAGTTGAAATTTCTTTCATCATTTTGATGAATAAAAATTATTATAGACATTCATCTTCCTCAGAATGAAACAAAGAGTATTTTAGGTAAAGTGAGGATAAAGGTTTCAAAAATCAACAAAAGGCGCATGTTTTCATTTTCAAGTGATGTGATCAACCCTGGTTCACAATTTTGAATCTGTATCCTTATACAGATGATATTGGATGAATCCCAGACTTGAAAAGCCCTCAAATCACAAAGAAATTCTCCTGATCTGTCAGTCTAAAGGATTTAGTAATATGTTTTTATACAAACTTACCTCACATTCTAAAAATGAAACAGAATTCCAGACAAGCATATCTAAGATGAAAAATGTTTTTGCTGTTTCGTTATAAACACAATCTAATACTGTCAAGCCTCCCTTTTGATTATTGTTCCTCCTACCTCCTGGTAGACTCGATCCAAATTCCATCAATTTATGACCAAATTTGTTGAAACATTTAGTTTTTCCCTGTGAAAATAATTTAATTCATTAATAGTAATTATCAGAAAAGGGTAAATGGTAGGTAATAAGCAAATGTTGTTTGTTGGAATTTATCTGATTCACTTTGATGCAGTAATATTTACTTTGTCTGATATTATAAGGCGCCTTTTCCCAACTGGACAGAATTTAACCAACCATTTATTGGATAAATCATCTGGTATTTCAGTGAACCATTCGGACATCGTTACCCTGAATTTAATTCTTTTTCGTCGAGGGGCTCTCTCGACTTCCATTAATTCCTCCCCCGTTTCATCACTCGTACAATCATATTCATCGAATAGCTCAGACAAATCACGTCGTTCATCAAACATTGAATCATGTTTTCTAAAATATGAAGAAATCATGAGTTCAATTTCTTTTCGATCAAAGGATATCGTACTCCTTGTGCTCATTCAGAAAAGTTTCTCTCCTCTGTTGTAAACTGAGATCAGCAGTCCTATGGTTATTCTTGTAACATTGAGAGTAATTTGATTTCGTTGAACTGTCGCAATGCAATTCGTTTTCTATAATTCCTTGCTCCTCCATTATCATAGGTAAAAAACAATCACAACAGAATACTACGAATAACAGATTTTAATTTTCAAATTTGACGTTCAATATTTCGAGGTTAGATATTTCTAGCATCGACTATAATAAAAATCTTTAGATTCAGAACAGTGATTTATTTTCTTCTTCTTCTCTGTCCATGCATGCAATTAAGATCATGCAATGTTTCTCTCAGTGAAAACAATGAAGCATCCAGCAGAGTACTACGACGTTGTCTGCTACGACAACGAAAAATAAAATACACGAAAGATTCATTAGTCTTTAATCCATGATGATCTACCTTCTGCATTGCAAATGTGGTAGAATACTTCTCGATGAAATAGGTATACTAACTACACATCAAAAATCTACTGCAGCAAAATCTTTAATTCAGCTTATTTCAATCATCCACGAATAAAATAGTTTTTTTTTCGCCAACATAGGGTCGGTTTCACAAAAATTTGATCGTACCGTCAAATTAATTGGAGCCACCGCGATTCGTTGAAATTTCAAAACGAATGATTCGATTAGTTCGAATTTATTTAAGGTTTTTAAATCGCACAATTAAAGCTTTGTGAAACCCTCCCAATATCTTGGTTTCTAATGGTTTCAGAAATACTGCCTGAATTAAGTTTCCCTAGAAACCAGCACAATACAAACAATAGGTTCAAGAGCACATACAAATGTTTTGATTAATAAGAAAGAGAGATAATATTAACTCCCGTGAAATATATAATAAGACCAATCAATAGTGTTAGTTTTTGCGAATTGGTCTATTCAAAATTATGAAGATGGTGATTTAGATTTTTTTGGCCATTTTCACAGTGAATCTTCATTAAGGCCGACGTGTAATTCTTATTACAGTTTAGGTCAAGAATCTGCAGCAGAAAATATTTCATTATGGATGATTGCCCAATGAACGAAGAATAAATGGTATTTTGGATATAGGTATGCTTCACTAAGATTAGAAGACTTGAACTGAAGTAATTATGGACTTTGGAGATTACGATGTGTTAGGTGACGTCTTGTCGGATGGTAGCAATGACAGTTTCTTCGATGAGCCTAAACTCACCACGAAATCTTCTACTTCAAGCAGACAGCGGCAAACAGAAGCAAAAAAAGAATCTAACCAAGATGATTGGGCTGGCTTTGAATCCACCAATAAAACAAATATGCCGGATTCTAAAGGAAAAATTGACTGGCTTGGGCTAGATAAAAAAGAAACGAACGAAGCAGAAAAAAGAGAATCATTACCGAGGACCAAGAAGACTACGAAGAAAATAAGTTTCGAAGACGATGATATCCTCGGCACGTTGGGGTTTAACGAAAAGTCAGAAAAAAGTAAAAAAATGGAAAGCTCATTGACACAAGAGCCAAGAGATAGGAAGACTGATTTACTAGAGAGTATATTAAAGAGCAACACTAGAGAAAAACCTGCTGACAATGTGCCAAAAGTAGATATCACTGCAGCCAAAACTACGAGTGGAGGATATGTAGCTTCTACAAATGCCAATAACCTAGAATTATCAGGTTTTCCTAGAGAAGGGAGGAGAAAGCGAGTTACTTCTGGTTTGGTTGATCCTTTGGGACTCTTTTCGGATCAACCAAATGAGGAACCTCAAAGGCAAATTAATGTCTCTGACGGAAAGCATACGAGAGCTCGTTCATTCTCTTCTGGTGACACCAAAGATCTCGATGCAATGTCCTCAACCAAAAGCCAAGTTGGAGATACTAGAAGCGTTCCCAATCTTCTTGAGGCACAAGGTGAGTTAATCATGAGAAAATAGGTTACCATTTAAACGACCATCTGTCTTCGAGATATCCAATGTTAAATTAAATGCAGAAGGATCCTTTTTCACTCAACTGCCGATATCTCTGGAACTACTGATCGCCTAGTGAACCGACCGAGGGTTTCTTTTTCTACAGAAAATTTCTAACAAAAATCTGTTATGGTTAATTAAAATGCCATTTTGCCTAATTTTGGTTGATTGACTGGATCTTCGTATATATTTGGGTAAAAATTGTTACAGCCTAATGCCCCTTAACTACCCCAAAGCCCCCTTAAATCGGTAGGTCGATCGGAATAACGGTTTGCCTGAACCGCTTGATTGAAATTTTGGAAAAAATAAGGGGACAAGATTTTTGTTCCTCAAACTTGACATAGGAGATGTAGACTGGAGAAAACAGGCGGTACGCCTTCTCAGGATGAAGAACAAGAAGAAACTTGACCTAATCCTTTGAAAATGAATAATTACATTATTTTTTCACTTCTTCTCAAAGTTGTTTTTTTCAAATAAATTATCAAAAATAAAATGAGAAAAATTCTGAAAAAAAACTCTTATCATCCGAAAAATTTCGTTCTGAAAATAAATAAAATAAAAAAAAATTTTTAGTTCGTCATTAGTTCAGCGTTATATTATATTAATTAGGGCGGGCATACCGTATCAGTTCAGTAAGTACTTCAAAAATGAATGCTGAAGTGATTGGTTGTGTGTGTTTCCTCTTTCCTCAACGGTCGATATAAAAGGCGATGCCAAAGACAAAAAAAAAATTGGGTTCACCCAATATCACGCGATAGACTAACGCATGGAATGTTTCAAACCCTGTATCCAAAATTATGGCAACATTGATCGAATTTTTTCAATTATGTCAGAATAGAATGTCTATCACATCATTTGATGACCCACTCAATATGATCAAAGTGGATAGGAAATCAACCACCTTTAGAGAGACAATATCTCCAGAAGAAAAACTTGTTGTCACTTTGAAGTTCGTACTTTTGAATAGAAAAATAAAAAACATTTTTTCAAACAGATCTAAGCTTTCTGATTGCTGGCTTCGGGATGATTCCCTACAGTGGCGTTCGAGCTCTAGTCCACTGCTGAGAAGTCTGTGTTGATGCTAATATCAACATAGTTATACGCTCCTGAATTTATTGAGGAATATGCAAATTGATATGCTTGATGTGTTGTTTTCGTTTGAGAAATTTGTGCTCTTTGAATGATATTGAAAAATTCACTTTTCGTTGAAAGGCGTCGGTTCTTGGGTACTTTTTTCATTTCACTGTACGGGGTGGACAAAATTGGTGAACTAGAATTTTTTAACCGAAAGAGAAACTGATAAAGCCATCAACTGCATTCCTCTATATTCTTTTGTTTTCGAGTTGTAGGCTAGAATTAAAATTTGGGAGATTTAAATTTCGGTCTTCCGTTTCTGATTGGGCTAGGATGTTAAATGACAACATTATACAGGCACTTATTTCATAGCAATCCAGTAGTGTATGTGTTTTCCCAAGAGGAAAAAAATACAACTTCATATTATAGCATAAATAAGCAAGGAAGACTACTGGGAAAAAATATAGTGTGCTACTGGATTGCTATAAAAAACATGTTTGTATAATGTTTTCATTTTGACATCCTAGCACAAACAGAAACGGAGAAAATGACCAAAGTTGACATCGCTCAAAATTCAATTTTGGACTGAAACTCGAAAACAAGAGAAGATGAAAAGGAATGCAGTTGATGACATTATCAGTTCCCCTTAAGATTTTCTTTTTATCTGGAACTTTTCCATGAATATTGAAATTTTCGACTATCTCTTCCCAATTCCTTTTTTCACCATTTTATTTTTATATTCGGGACTCGTCATGTCCCACAAAGCTGGACCTTTTTGAACCTCATCAATAAATAAGTCAGTATCGAAATGTTTAATTTCCATTTCCATTTTCAAATTGGATACAATCGTCATGAAAACGAACGTTGAAGTGTGTACGCCTGCATAAGAACACATGTATCTCGAAACGCCCACCTGACGCATATTCAACGCGCTTCGAAAAATATCTCGAAACGCACGTTTTCCGAGCGTTGTATGAAAACACTCGTTTTGCATGTGTACGGGTACATAAAAGCACTTGTTTTTCGAAACGCGCGCTAGCAAGAAGCGTGTTTCGAAACACCTAATGAGTCCCCGGTGGAATATCCTCAAACGCACGTTTTACGAGCGTTGGATCAAAAACGCGCGTTTGCATGTGTACGGATCAAAGACCTTTTATCCTTTTATGATAAGTCTATGGTACGGATACATTGAAGCACTTGTATTTTGAAACGCGCGTTTGGCTAACGCGCGTTTCCTAACGCCTAATGTGTACATGGTCTTAGCGGGGACCAAAAACTGGCAAAATGGCTTTTTTTTGCTCTTTTTTCAGGTTAACGGATAACAGGTTTCAGATAACAGGTGGAAACAATTTAATTCATTAAGCATAACAGATTTTCGTAGAAAATTTGCTGTCGGCTCGCTAGGCGATCAGTAGTTGCGGAGATATCGGCAGTTGAGTGAAAAAGGATGCTTTTCCATTCAAAAATGGATATCTCGAAGACAAATGGTCGTATCTGAGTTTCGTTAAAAGCAAATTATAGCTGAATGAACAGGCAATGCGACCCTTGCATGTGTCGGATAAAAATTTCCATTTGCGTAGAGCCAAAAAACATTTTTTTACAATTTTTTCTTCGTGGTTTATTCGAGGATTGCACGGCTACCGGTATTCCGAAAAATGTTTAACCAATAATTTTAAAAATATGTAACAAAATCTTGGCAGTTGCGCATATTATTCTAGAGTTAGGCTAACCACAATACACGGAAGTTATAAAAAAAAGGAAAATATGGGAACATGAGGTGGAAATATTGTAATAGACACCCCTATATGAGCTTTGTCCTTTTTGTATGAAAAGTGACTTTAAGGAGGATGTTAAGGAGGTTGACAAATGAGATCGGCTTCACGTCAACCCAACAACAAAATTAGGCTCTCTCCACCTCGGAGAGAGGATGGGTACGGCCTTCTGCAGAATTGAGAAGGTCTTAGTGTTATATTTCTCTTAGAGAGTTCTCAGTTTTAGGGATAATTGAAACCAAGAAGTAACTTACAAAAAAATCTATTTTCCAAAATACCAACAAAAAAAAATAAAGTAACTAATTGATCTCTACGTCTGTACCTCAGACTGTCTAATAAAATTTCATAATGAAAATATAAGATCCCTAAAAGTTTTGACCTTTTGATTTCCCTCGCTGGAGTATAATCCAAGTTCTCTGAAATAAATCACTCGAAAATCCTAACTGAACAACACGAAAAATTCCCTTTTTTACAAAAATCTACTACTTCGCTCTCTCACTCCTCGAAGCTACCTAATATTCCGACAACTACGAAATAAAACCTTTGCCTTTTTCCCTCAACGGACTTTAACCGTTTCCCGTTCCGCTCTTCGAAACGACCTTATATTTCCCAATTACCAAAATTAGAACTTTACCGTTCCCGACGGACTTCAACCGTCACCCGAGTTATCTAAGGATGTCTTTTCCGCCCGAGACCCCCAGATACACTCTTCCCGACCTTCCCCCGGGCAACCTGGAGACCTTCACGAAACCGTCGTCCCCAGGTCTACTGAATGCTCCCTTAGGAAACCAATTTGCTTTTCACCTCTGGTGGGTGGTCTCCAACCTTACATTTTTGGGTAGTACCAATCAGGTTTGTTGAAATCAAAAATTGTTTTTTCTCCTTCTCTAAATTAGGCGTGTCCGGACCACGACCAATTTCTCAATTTTGCATTTTAGCAAAGATTCTCGTCACACTGTCTTAATGCTGAGATTCCAAATTGAAGCCCTGTCTGTTGGATTATTCATAACAAGCTCATATCCTCGGCTCCACCCGCGTTATATTTCAATTTAAAACGGTACTGATGGGTCCGCAACCCCACATTCATAACCTCGTATCGATAGAAAGACAGCACGTGTATACATGACAAAACGATGTCGCGTATAGATTCAATAATATCTTGCTCAAATTCACACTCGTTCAACCTACTGTAACTGCCGCAGATAACAGTCACGTTCATTTTTATATTGATTCATTCGATGCCAGTCAAAAGCCCTCTTCAAATTGACCATTATTTTGGATTGAATTGAAAATGTTAAAAATGGCTATCGTGGGTTGTCTTCGGCAGTTAGACATATGCCGTCGCTGAGTTTTTTATAGAACTTTTTGAGCACTACAAAATTGTCTTTGACCATGTTTCTCTATCTCTTATAGTTTGCGCAGCGTCGCCCGTAAAAGCCGGAAAGTTCCGGGATTTTTCATGAAAAATCGATATTTTTTCTCATTTCTTCGTTATATAGGGATGAACTCTACATGGAAACCTCTCAATAAAAATTCTCTACAATATAGTAACATCTGGTTCCTGAGTCCATAAAGGACAAACAAACACGCGGACATTCAGATTTATAATATTAGTATGGATAACTGATAAAAAGGTTTGGAGAATATTTTATTTCACATGGTTCGAAATTCGTTTATCTCCAGACGTCTAAGTCATTGAGGATGGGATATCAGTTCTCTGATAATTCCGTTTTCAACTATGTGAATTGAAAAATCAATAATTCCCATGGTTTACCACAATATCATTCATATTTTGAACTTATGCGAGAAAAAGCAAATTGAATTTGAAGGGCCAAAGCAAATCGAAATAACAGAATCCGCTTCTGTAGCAATGAGAGATTAAGATCCGTTTGCACCATCGTTCCTTAAAGTTAAGGATCCCTTAAATATTGACACTCAAATGGAATTCTTACGTAAGGGACCTTAGAATATAGAACAATATTTTATTATCTATGAAGGGACCCCTAAATAGTTCTATCTAGTGATATTTCAGTTTTTCATGTTGTTTAACTTCACCCTAGTTGAATAAAGCCTTTTCATTGGCTGGCCGGATACAGATGATAGTAGTTGTCATTTCCTTAACCTAGCTTTACTGTCATTTTGACGATTTCATGCTAGTTGAAATTTCAATTTTTTTGCTATAATTTCATAGAAAATAACAAACGTTCAGTCAGTTTGACAAATTATTTAAGGTTATAATCCCATCCTTAAATTTGAGGTTAGGTTTAAGGATCGAAACGTCACTTAAATATTTAAGGAACGATGGTGCAAACGGATCTAAGATCCGTCCTTAAATCGTTCCTTAAATATTTAAGTGACGTTTCGATCCTTAAACCTAACCTCAAATTTAAGCATGGGATTATAACCTAAAATAATTGACTGAACATTTGTTGTTTTCTATGAAATTATAGGAAGAAATTTGAACTTTCAACTAGCATGAAATCGTCAAAATGACAGTAAAGCTATAGGTTAAGGAAATGACAACTATCATCTGTATCCGGTCAGCCAATGAAAAGGCTTTATTAAACTAGGGTGAAGTTAAACTACATGAAAAACTGAAATATCACTAGATAGAACTATAGAGATAGATAGTATACTATCTCTATGGTCCCTACATAGATAATAAAATATTGTTCTATATTCTAAGGTCCCTTACGTAAGAATTTCATTTGAGTGACAGTCGTGCAAGTGTCAATATTTAAGGGATCCTTAACTTTAAGGAACGATGGTGCAAACGGATCTGAATACGTTTATCTACCGTATCGGTGGAAGTTCGAATAAAACTCCTCTCCAGCTGGCTACATAAAAAGTGACCACATCAGGCAAATGACTTGATAACAGAAATATTCTAAAATAACTACAAATTGTATGGTGTACATGATGAATGTATTCTATTTAATAAGTTACTTTTTGTTAAGGAACTCCCGACTGGTTGGGACTTGCACCTAAACCAAAATCCTCAGAAAGTGACTGGCCAGCCTCCTCTTACACAAAATCCAAATCTGACATCACACTGAGCGACAAGACTGACTCAGCAGGTAACATAAGTAAGAGAGCGGAGAAAACCCAAGCAGCTGTCGAATCCGACCAGAACACATTCGAAACCTCGGGTTTCCAGACCCCGATGTCTAGCGCCTTTCTCACTAACGAGAAACTTCTCGCCAAGTCACAAATAGAATTCCAGAGCGCAGCGGTAACTCTGCAGCAACAAGAATCCCAAGTATTGATGGCACTCCAAATGAAAAAATACGAGGACAGCCTCATGGAGATACAGCGCCAGCAGCAAGAAATCCTGATGAAGCAGGATCAGCAGTTCAGCGCCCTGCTTGAGAGGCAGTTCGCGAAGCAACACGCCATGGAGAACAGTTTGAAATTACAGCAAGAGAGGATAAATGGTCATATTCAACTGTTACTGACCCAACCACGGGTGGATGGAAATGTTTCCCACTTCAAGGAAGAAACCGATAAGACCAGAGAAATCGCAGAGGAGGAGTACCTCAAAGCCAATGAGAACCTCATCAACAATTTGAAGCAGCGTCATCGTGAAGAGCTCTTCATTCTGGAAGAATCTTATAAGTAAGTTGATTAGATAGAAAAAGTGTGGTTTCGTGAAGAAAAATACTTACTCTATCAAAGTGTGGGATATACAGGGTTTATCGTAAACCGACGTTAATCTGGCTCTTTCTGATAGCTTAGATCATGCCCGACGCGAATATCAGAATTTGATTTTAGTTGAAGTTTCTTAGTTTTCGAGATATCGTTAGTTTTATGAAGACATATTTGACTGGAGTAGGGAGTTATAAGAATATCTCAGACATGAATAAAGCCAGCAACAAATTTCTGAAAACTCTCCTGAAGAATTCATTTGTAATGTCCTATGAATGCAGCAAATGCAACAGGGGTGTATAATATGTAGAGGGTATTTAAAAAAGTGAAAAATAATTGGGGTTTGTTCAATCAAAAATTTTCGTCACACCATCCGTATTCAAGATGAAGGGCGTTGAAAAAAAAATTATACACATTTTTTTACGATGTTCCTGAAACAACTGGCAACATTGTGATGAAATATTATTCGAATATGTTTTGGGAGCTGATACATCCAATGAATTTGTTTTTATGTCTGACTACATAGAGGGCGGTAGTTCCATTCTTCGTACTGAGTAATATTGAAGATAACTTTTTCAATATTAGATTTATTAATCAAAATTTCAAGTGAACTCAAACATCATTTAATTTTACACCGAAAAGGAACTCTTGATAAAACGTTATACTGTGTACAGTTTTCAGAATATTTTGGTTTGAAAACTATGAAGTAATAACCGATGATGGTATAAAGTATTGATAAAGTCATTAATTATTATTAATTAGTAATCACTTTGATGGAAGGTGGCGTAATTGGTTGAGTAAACTTTTTCCGAATCGTTGGATTGGTTTGGTAGAGGAGCAGAAACTCCGAGTCATTTGGCCTCCTCGGTCAAGCGATTTTAAACTCTTGAATTACACAGTTTGGTCGTATCTTAAAAAAAATTTATGCTACAGAGGTATATTCATTGAAATTGATTCCTCACACAAGACTTGATGAAACATGATAAGTTAAATGATAAAAGGAGACAAAAACACTTGGCTAAAATTTCACGATTTCAATTAAAAATATTCGTTGATGGGGCTGAAGGACTTAGGTCAATTGCCTTAAATACAGTTATTTATTTTTTTTTATTAGTTGACATATATGTTTCGGATTTTATCCCATTTTCAGAACTTAATTCACAAATACAGAAAGTACATATTGAAATTATTATCAGATAACATATGTTAATATCGGAGGTAGGCGGAAATCTAGTTGGTCATTTACGATTGGCAGGTTCTTTCTTAGGGCTGAAGATATCTCTATGATTTTTCCAAAAGGTCCAAGCGATTACCTTCATTACATTTATGTAAGATTTTCATATTATTGAAGTCAATGAAGTGGTTTAAAGTTATGCAGTGATATGAAAAACCAGATGTTGGTATATTCATCTCAAGAATTGAAAGACAAAATTCAACATCCTTTTAATGAACTCATAGCTGACTCCCAGCCGTTTTGAAGATAAATGGATTCTTTAGAAAAAAGGAAAGACTTGCGTATTCGTGAAAACACATTTTGTACACCTACTCGGTAAATACCAACAATATAGATAATGGAAATAGCCCAAATAATGTCCCAACAAATATTCCATTATCAAGAATATCTCGTTCACAATTACTCTAATTGAATTCTATTTTTTGTTATTAGCCTCCATTTTCATCTTGTGATTTTTTGTTTGAATAATATATCATTACTTCATTACAACATCGGTTATCCTACTAATGCTACTAATATTATAGATGCGAAAGTTTGTGAGGATGTGAAGATGTTTGTTACTCTTTCACGTGAGAACTACCGAACGGATTCAGATGAAGCTTCACATCAATATAGTGTATCTATCCGAATAACATTATTTATAAGAATTGTGTGGTATTTCAGCATAAAACAATGAGAAAATATCAAGCGTGTCGAAAAAATGCCTGCTTCTCAGAGCTATAAGGGCCATTCGTCAAAGTACATACGTCGCGTAGTCGCGAATCACCCATGTTATTCTCACGGTGATATGCAAAAAAGACCCTTAGCCTCAATCGATTCTAGGCAACTAGGTGAAACTCAGAAATATCGAAGTATGTCAACCAAGCAATACTATTATCAGCTGTTGTAGAACTATCTTGCGTAACGTACCCCCGAAGAAACCGCATCACGGGAGGGCCCATACGTTGAGAGAATTGACTGATTTTTTGATTATAGGATGGAAGTTTCAGTTATTTAGGTAAAGGTTAGACGTATATAAACGAAAAGTTAAGGAAAAACAATTGGATCTGGTAGGCGGTGTGGCAATTAGGATCTAGGTTTCTTCAAGATTTTTCGTATTTGAGAATGATATTGGAATAATAATTAATAATAATAACAATAATTTGAATAGCCGATTTGGACAGACGAAGGTGCGCTGGCCAGCTAGTTACTTCATAATTTTCAATTCAAAATATTCTGAAAACGGTACACAGTATCGAGTTTTATCAAGAATACCTTTCTGGTGTAAAATCAAATGATTTTTGAGTTCACTTGAAATTTTGCTTAATAAATCTAAAATTAAAGAGGTTAGGTTCGATAATACTTGTTACGAACCGTGAAAATTATAATCATAAATCGACTCTATTTTATGAAACATGTACAAAGAGACATGACATAATGAGATGATGAGTAATGAGTCCGACACAAAAACGAATTCATTGGATGTATCAGCTTCCAAAACATATTCGGAAGTAATTGCACATCAAGAACATCAAAATTACCGATAATTTTTCCTGACAGCGCGTTGTCAAAAAACTGCATGAGTTCATACATACCCTCCACCTACGGTGTCGGGATCTTTCTCCAAAAATGAAAATGACCGAATGCAGTTTTTCAAAGAAAACACGCTGGAATGCAGAATTATCAGGTCATTTTGATGCACGAGTGTAATTCGGGGGAATATTTCTCGAAATTGCTATGGGTACGCATAGTGCAATTATCGCAGAGATCTTTCACTTTCTACAATGCAAATATCGCTGTAATTTTCGATAATTGCATTTTATTTACATGAAGTTTTTGACAGGAGGGAAATATTCGTTTGAAGTTTCATTACAATGTTGCCAGTAGTTTCGGCAGTATCGTAAAAAACGTGTGTGATTTTTTTTTAACGCCCTTTATCTTGAATTCGGATGGCGTTACGAATTTGAAAAAAAAGCAAATTCCAATTATTTTTCAGTTTTCTATCTGTCCTAGAGAAGGGATCACCTTTATTTGAAACACCCTGCATAGTATGTATAAACATTTACGCAAATCACTGCCAGATGTGAACGAATCGGAACAAGGTATTACAGAAGGCCATATCATGATTTAGATTAAGTTTAGTTCAGCTTTTATCTAGTACCCTTTGTACATTGGGCAATGATTTGCAATAAATATATAATTCGACTTCAGGAAGCAAATATCAGTTTTGGAGGATTCGTCCCAACAAGTGGAATCCAGACTTAAAGCGGAATTAGAGGCGGTCCTCTCAAGAAACGAAGAGAACATAAACTTACTTAAGGAAAGTCACGAAAAGGAACTTGAAACCATGAAGAAGAAGTATGAAGAAAAGGAGAAGCAACATGTTGAGGAATTCAAACTCATAAGGGATAATCATTTACGGGTGATGGATGAGATGAAATACGAACATAATCTAATGATCGAGAACCTGAAGGAGTCGAGAAGACAGGAGTCTTCCGTAGCGAAGGAATCTGGTGAGTTTGGAAGGATGCTGGACGCTAACATTCAGTTGTTGCAGAACAACAGCCAGATTTTGCAAAGTGTCAGTGGTAAAGTTGAAACGCAATACAGCGTTGTCTACAGCACCAGAGAAGAAACTCTGAAGGCCAAGGAGAAGGAGATTGAAAGTGAGTTGCTTTTTTCAATCATCATCAGAAAAAAACTCCGCCTTTTCCTTCATTGTAATTTCAGTGATGAGGAACACTTTAGAAAAGTGTAGGGAATCTGCAGAAATGGAAAGGACTCACCTCCTAGGGTTGGTGAGGAGCTTGGAGACGAAAATCGCTGAACTGAATCAGACAACTAGGGAAGAGCGTTGGGCTATGCAACAAGCTGTGTCTACATTGGCAGCAAGATCCGCAGCATTCGACAGGGAGATGGAATTTTCTAGGGCTTCTGTGGAAAGGGAAAGGGAGCAACTCAAGGTGAGCAATCTCATTCAAAATTGTCCCATTTTCAATAAAAGTCAGTAAAGATTTTGATCAAACCAAAGCAACAATCTGGCACTCACATTCTCAGGCCAAAATTCTTCTGAAGATGTCTACCGAAACTGAATTCTTTTTTTGTGTTATAAAGGATATCAAGGCTTTGGTATAATAGCGAATATCTGTGATAAAGATTAACTTCGGCGCTCTGAACGTCATTAAACATAGGAATAGAAAAATAGCTTTTGAGTATTTTTCACTAAATACAATATTTTATCACTCCTGTACAAGGAAGGTAGTCAAAACTTAATTCAATTTAAGTATGTTTTTATAGAAGAACTTCTTTCAAAGACGCTTGTTGATCTTCAAGTCAGCAGCTTGCGAATAAGAGGCGTGATCAATTATTCTTATTGCCATTTATTGTATTTGCTTTTTTTTCCTTTTCAATATTATATTTCATGATATATTGATATATGAATTTCTTATTAAACTATATAAGAATCTGGACATATGGATATTAATTAAATAACATTCAACCTACTTCTCATTTGATCAGGCTTTTGTCAGCTCCCAATAGTAAGTGGCATATTGGAATCTCATTTTATCAGATTACTGTAAGATTTTAGTTTTAAGGAATAACTAGGTAAATTTTAAGAATGTTTAATGAATGCAAGCAAAAACACTGACAACAAAAAACTTCGGTTCACAGTCACTGAACGCACTTCTGTGAATATTTTAATTGACTTTCGTCAAATGAATTCGTCTCAAAATCTTGTTTAACAACGTCTAGACTAGCTTCTGTCTATTCTGCTAAAACTGAGGATTGCGTTTCAAGATTACGTCTGATGTCTATTTTTTTTTGACTAGTGTACGTCTAATCTTTTAGTCGAAACTTATCGTCTTATCGATTCCTCTGAACCGCGACTTGTCTCCGTTGAGACCATCTAACGTCTAATTCTCTAATCGAATCTTCCCTGATTTTCTCTAAAAGATACTTGTCCTCTTTTCCCCTCGCGACAATGCAAACACTTGAAATGTTCAGCGTCAAGTACCTCGAACCGTCTGATTTGGTACTTCTACTCGGTGATGTGCTTGAGTAAATGAATATTTAAAACTACAATGAAATAATTTTATTCCAAACGAAATCCCACATTACTTTTTAGTGAAACTTTATTTCCCTCTCTGTTTTTGTCATCACATTCTACAACACTCAATGTGTATAGTGGCGTCAGAAACGAAAAATCTGATTTTTGATTTAGATTTGGCACCTATTGGTATCTAATGGTCATAATGAAGAACAGGAAGATTTGAATGGAATTTTAATACATAACTGAAAACCTAAATCAACCGAAAATCATTTCAATCGACGAAATCGTTCGCGAAATGTAACTAACTGAAAGTTACAGTTCTTATGGATTCTCTTCTATCGAGCCTCTATCTTCTCAACCGGAAAAAAAGAAAAAAGTATTTCTTTTGACTTCAGGAATCGTCTGTTGAACTATACGTATGTAGTAGTTTCCTAATGCAAGCGGTACCTAAAACGCTGACGTTATCGTCAGAAAATCGGAATGCGCTGCGCTGCGACCACTATTCGGGCACTACAACGCTTGCCGAATGTCGTTGTCGTTATAGTAGAAGATCCGAACCTACCTCGACCTTCACCGAGCTGATAATAGCATAGAACCTATTTCATAATAAACTTCAGACGTTAGATATTATATAAAAAATAGGTTGCCTAAAAAAATCCTGGACAGAGTATTTTTAATTATTTTTTCAAAAATGATTTTTCATGACATTTTGCAACATCATGATAATAAGAAAATTTCATACTGGACTTGTAGTATGAAACATGTAGAATCTGCAAACATAGGGTTGCCTCTTATTTACCTGGACGAACTACTGGTTGCCTGGTTTAAACAGGTATGTCAAAATGAGATAATTTCACCGGTGTGATAATAGAAAAAAAATTATATCAGCATAAGCGCTGTTTTATTGTGAACACGTTGATATAGGGTTGCCTGCAAAAAAATTGGACCTAATAGGGGTTGCCGAGGTTTGAAGGTTGGATTGTTGTCGCGCCAGGACCGAACATCGCAGTCGTATCTGAATGTAAACCAGTACGAATGCTCGGTACGTATACCTACTATGATAAAGATGATATTTTGAACCATGAAAAAATGAATGCTGTTGAAGAGTTCACAACACAAATGTATGGCATAAAGCACTGTCGACAGTAAAGTAAACGATGTGAGAATTCGTATTTTCATGAAAAAGTACGGCGCAAAAAAAGACGGCGAACAATTTTCAAACAAAATTGAAAGTTTTGACTCCAACTCTATACCGCCATGGTGGATTTTCCTACAACAAAAAGTTTTACGAACAATATCTGTAAATTCCATCCATGTGGCTTAATGCAACAGAATCTGTATGTGCAGAGTTAAACCCTATAAATTACGGTTGGTATTTGAATAGTTATTTGAAACCAACTGGTTTTATAGGAGATCAAACTCCTTTGAAACTACGAGGTATAATTGAAATGGAAAATAATGAGGATGAACTCGATGAGACCGATAAATTTGAGAGTGTCAATTCAAGTTCAGATGATTCAGATATGAAATAGAAGATATTGATCGTTTTTTTTTTCATTGATATTATTTTTTGTTCTTTTGCTGTTCTGTAATAAAATTTATTAATATAATACAAGATCTTCTGACATTTTCCTTGTTATTGCATTACCCGAATTTTCGGCAGTCCACATTATACCCTAAAGTTAATATTATATTATGATATTGAATACATTGGAATGTTATGTATTCAATTTTGTTTGAAATTCAAATGTCAGTTGCTCCAGAATATCGCCGTATTGTTCTCAATATAGCCTATGGAAGGTACCTATGTAGTAGGGGTAACTCTTTGGGTAAAAGTACCGAGCATTCGCACTGTCTTACATTCAGATAAGACTGCGATGTTCGGTCCTTTATTATTACCCCTATTAGGTCCAATTTTTTTGCAGACAACCCTATATCAACGTGTTCACAATAAAACAGCGCTTATGCTGATATAATTTTTTTTCTATTATCACACCGGTGAAATTATCTCATTTTGACATACCTGTTTAAACCAGGCAACCAGTAGTTCGTCCAGGTAAATAAGAGGCAACCCTATGTTTGCAGATTCTACATGTTTCATACTACAAGTCCAGTATGAAATTTTCTTATAATCATGATGTTGCAAAATGTTATGAAAAATCATTTTTGAAAAAATAATTAAAAATACTCTGTCCAGGATTTTTTTAGGCAACCAATTTTTTATATATTATCTAACATCTGAAGTTTATTATGAAATAGGTTCTATTCTATTATCAGCTCGGTGAAGGTCGAGGTAGTTTCGGATCTTAGACTATTAGAGAATACCGATCTCTTCGTCGCGCGATCGATACGACTATATAGAATGCCACCACAATGATATATTCGAAAAAAGTATCTTCATTAAGAGTTAGTCCAACAATTGATACCTTAAGGGTAGCGTGTAAGTATAGTTATAGGCCAGTCAATAAAGCCTCTGAATCTCAAGCAATTAGCAACAGCGTAATTTTTTGAAATGTTGTTGGAGTCTGTAAAACATGAAGGTATAAATTTTCCTACCCTCTGGGGCGAACGCTAAGGGTCAAAAGGGGTGAAAAAAGTTTTTTGTTAGTGGGTGGGAATTTTGAAGTATGGTATAATAACTAATTATCACACTTGTATATCATTTTCCACCTTTTTTGTTTGATGCATAATTTTTTATTAATAAAAAAGTACAATTGTTGAATAATACTGGTAAAAAAATTCTTACAAGGTGTTTATAATAGGATCATCGAGTTACTGAAGTTTCCACCTTTTTTGACCAGTGGAAAAGCCGAAATCAGCCACGAGATTGCCTCGAAACCTTTCGAGGCGAGGCGTTCGGCGCGCGCTCAGAGGATCGTGATGAAGATAGGCTCCAAGGCAATCTCTGGCTTATTTCAGTTTTCCCACAGCTGCCAAGTACAGTAAAAAAAATTATTGATACTGGAACAAACGAAGGTAATAACTTTTTCTACGAAATATATCCATTTTTCTTCTTTTAAATGTCTAAAGGCCATGCTTTGTTAAAGGTGATGAAGATAATACAGAACAAGAATCAGATGAAGAAGATTATTGCGATAGCGAGGGAGATGTCACGTCCGAATCGGATTCTGATTGCAAATGTGATTAAAAATTTTGCAGCGAGCGCACTTTTTAACTTTGTTTGCCACAGCCTTAGCCCCGGTTTTCTTTGTCTACCATTTTGTACATCACTTTTTGAATATTTGTATTAATATATAATTCACTTTTCACAAGGAGCTAACTAAGCTGACTAATATTGATGAACTGTTTAAAATAAATTGATACCTAAGAACGACCATAATATTAGCATAAAAATATTGAAACCTTTTTAAAATTCCCTAAAAATAAAAGTTTTGAAATAATGATTTTCATTGATGTATTTCATGAACATCGAAAATAATTTTTCTGCAGTTAAATATCAAGAGCGCACTTTTCAAGTTTGTCTGCCACAGCCTTAGTCCCAGTGTTTTTGTCTGCCATTTTGTATATCACTTTTTGACTGAATAAAACAATTATAATTTAGGTACCTTATGATATTTTTTTTATTAATTTTTGCAATCTTCAGCGCTGTCTGCCAGCGGCTTAGTCTCTCGCAAAATGCCAATTATAGTTTCACTTTCCTACATATAAAACTAAACTTTTCCCGTAAATAGAATTCATGTAAATGAAATTTTTTTCGACCGAAATTCACATCTGCACGCCGCCCCTTCACGCCCCAGTTTTGCAATGACAGACATTCAAATTTGTGAATACAATAGCCGAATGGCTACACTAGTACTATTATTTTCAATATAAATTAGCCATGTACCTGATAAGGTCATTATCATGTGGTTGACAATTCCGATTGGTTGAATTTCACCACGTGACTGAAGTGACAGATTAAATGATAGAAATGAAGTGAGATACAGAGTAAAGCCTTCCTCCGCTTTCGATTCTCTGCGTTTCGTTTTGGTTTACTATGAAAGCTACAGAATCCCACCAAAAGTGATAGGAGATTCGAACCGGAGACCCAAAGGTCTCTGCACCATCGCACTGTCCTCACTGACCTCGGAACAAATTTGATACGGTATTTTAGCATCTCAAATTTTTCAGACTTTGAAAGCATCCCTGCTAGCCGAACAGGAAAATATGATGCTTCAACTCACCGAACAGAAGCTGACCCTAACAGCCGAGAAATCACGACTGGAAACCTCCAGCAAACTGAATGTTCAGTTCGATACTCAGAAAGCGAAGGCGGAACTAGAAGCAGCCATCAACGTGGCTAAAGAAGCTGCCGAAATGACCGATAGGGAGAGGGAGACTCTGCAAAAGAGGATATCTGAAGTGGAGTCCTTGAAAAGAGTCCTCCGGGTAAGTTGAAACACGGCAGCATTCCGTTGAATATTCTCTAACGGGTCCGGTAATTGAACTGTCCGTCTTTGAAAATGCAGAATCTCTGTTAATTTTCAATATTTTTGAATTCAATGAGCTGTTCCGAAGGAATATGACCCCCTTTGGCCATCAAAACGAGCTTGAGTCTCTATCTGAACCAGGCGCACGCTGCTCGAATGACGTTCTCTCTCAAACCGTTCCATTATCGTGTCAGGGACAACTTAAACCATTCCGATGATGTGTGTTTTTTAGTACAAGCCTTGGCCAGTATAATGATCCAAATACATCATTCGAGCGGATTCAAATCGGGCGAAGACAGCGGCCACATTTCACGGTCGATCAAAACGTTCTATCTCAACCGAATGTTTTGCGTGCCCTTGGTATCAAGTTTCTTTTGCGATAGATTTGTTCATTTATCTTGACATCGTTGGGGCCCATTGGAAGTAAAACAAGCGGAAAACGGACTTTTTCGAAGATCGCCAGACCATGATTTGGTCGGCTGCTTGTCGTCGAGTAACCACCAAACTTTCCGAATGATGGCTGGTACGTCTCTTCAACCAAACCCGATTGTTTTGTTGGTTTAAATACTGCTCAATGCAGAAAATTTCATTGTCGAAGAAGATAATGTTCGGAAGCATCCCACCATCGAACAAGCAAATCTGCTCCTTCGATCGATCAAACCGCTTGGGACGTTGCAATGTTTTGAGTTCTTGAGACTTATTATCTTAATGGCTGGTCCTTTAGCATCATCACCGAAGATTTCCAACCGATTTCAATCGTACTTCCATCATTGGTAAGTATAACGAGATTTTCTGTCGATCATGATCATCTCCTCTCAGGAGCAATTAAATCAGGTATCTGAAACCATTTGTCGAACTGTTGTCTCCTCTAGGATCCGAAATAGTATATTCTAAAACAAGTTGCAGAATGAGCTCCTATTCCAAAACGAATGCGAAGTTCGAAAACGAGCGACGAAGGAGCGAGTTTTCGAAAGCATGAGTGTTGGAATTGCCTTCTGCCACGAGTTTTAGACGATATTTTTTCTATTTCAGTCAAGTTTTGTGAAATACTCTCGATTTTCAAAAAAAATTTAAATTAGTGACTTTTGTATTATATCTTGGCAGTTGGTGTGACTAACGGAATTTGAATTAATTTGATTTGAGAATTGATAGGAACGGAAGTCAGTCGTGACAACCAAAAAACGAGAAATATAACTGAAAACAATGCTGTAATAAATTCATTACCGCACTACTTTCAGTACTATAATGAACTCATTACGATACTGAAATAGAGAAAAATTGTTATCTAGCTGTTTCTTTTTGGATATATATAGAAAAACTCAGGTAAGGAGGTACAATTTTCTTTCCGATTGAAATAACCTCACATACGAGTAGAAAATCTGCTAGAAAAGTGCTCAGGGCGCTTAGTGCTCGAAGACTAATATTCAGTGCTGGGCACAGTTCTGCCTCTGAGCCACTCAAGTTGCAATGGATCCAACGCCAACGAATTTTCTCAAAATTTAAATATCTGTTCGCGCACAGTATTGATGGTTTCTGTGACAACTAACTTTGGACGACTTTCACGAAATTTGTCTTTGAGCGAAATATGGCCTCGATTGAATTTACCATATGTATAAATGAATAGGTGTTCATGGAGGCATTGTTGCTGAGTGAATCCACGTGAAAAGTTGTGGAAAATAATCACACGAACATGATCACGATTCTATTTTATTTTTTATCCTAGATAAATCTTCTATATTACTGTAAACAACGAAAAAACGCTCGTATATCAAAATGTTCTGAGTAGAAAAGACTCGGGATGGTTGATCAAGTTTCAGCTTGAAGGTTTTGATTTTTATTTCTTTGGAGTATATTAATTCGAAAAAAGGTTCATTTGATGAATTTACTATTGAAATTTGGGAAAAGGTGACAAAAAACACATTATTTGTCGTGATGTACAGACCACTTTTTGTATAATATAAAAAACTGGTGAACCTTCCCAGTGCCTGGAGTTGGTTGACTATTCACCTGGGCTAGCTGCCTATGAAGTTGGGCAAAATCTGCGAGGAAATAGGATAAAAGACCAGAAAAGTTGCAAACTCATCAACTAAGACCAAAGACTAGTGCATTACTGCCATTTATTTAAAAATTGCATTATTTTCCTGAAATACTAGGACTATAGGATGTATGGCACTGAAATCAAAATGTTTTATCCTAATCATTTTCATCGTCGTTTTCTTCTTCTTAGCCTCTCCGAGATTTATTTTCTTTATCCTTCCCGTCCTGGTTGGCATTAGTCTACCAGGCCCAAACAGGCTTTAATTTTCAGACACATGGCGTTGTCAATAAAAATAAACTTCCACCATTCATCCAGATATAATTACCGACTATACAGTATTAACGTACTATTTCAAAAACATATAATCATTCTCAATAATTTTCATCTGATCCGAACAGGACAAGGAGAGAAAACTAGTTTCTAAGGACGAAGAACTGTCAGATTTGCTTCGCATTTCGGAACAGAAATATCAGGACGGCGAGATAGCCCTGCGAGAAGCAAAAATGACCGAGGCCAAATGCAACGAGAAAATGAGGCACCTCCAAGCTCAACTTCTGCAGCTATCTGCTAGAGAGAAGAAGGTTAACGAAGAGCAGATAGCTCTGTCGAAGGAGCGTATTGCTTTGAACACGATGATGAGGCAGAGGCAGGACTGCAGGCTGTGTTCGGCAGAGGGAGTACGGAACGGGGATCACAAAAATGATTGGACCAACGAATTCAACAATGAAGACATTAACATTCCGCCACGGTTCGATGTGAGTTAGATTGATCACATTACACATTCACCTATTTCTTATAACATTTTGAGAATTTATTGAAGTTATTTGAGCTTTATTGGTGAATCTTCAGTGAATTCTAACAATTTTTTGCAGGTTACAGAAGCTGAAATATACCGACTTCAATTTGAAAATAAAGAAGAGGAACCCAGAAGTAACTATCGAATCGAATAAGTTCCAATAAAGTTTCTTCAGTGCCAATTTACCCTAATCCATCGTGAGATACTTTTTTCGGTTTTATACTACCGTTTATCCGATGGTTCAAATTGAATTATCTGAATGAATGTATATTTTGTAGGCGTCCAGTGATTTTTCAGATAAATTGTGCAAATTTCATTAAACATTTCGTACATACTTATGTTACTTCACAATCCTCTCATTTCCAACATAAATCATTTTCGCGCGTTATGAATTTGTCAAACTGTTTGTTATTCTAGTTCAGTCCTCACCCATAAATTTATATTCGTCATTTTGGGTCAGAATCAGATGAGACTTGAAGCTAAATAGTGGTGGGTTGGTTCAGGGAGTGGATATAGTACCTACTCAGTGTTTTTCTGAAGTGTTTCTGAAGTGAGTTTAAGGGTGGAATTTTCAAGAAAAATCTCTTCAGTTAGAGTCTCTGAAGTTGGGGAACATGAGTAGTTACACAGCTAAAGAATTAAGAAGACGAAAAAGCTTTATTTGCCTTTTTCTGGTTTGAGAAATACTCTCGAATAAAAAACAACAACGGACTAGTGGAAACCAAAGTTTGCAGATTCTTCAAAACCAGACCCATGAATATTATCACAAGTGGTTGCAGAAATCAACCCAAATAATTTTCAGATGCATAAGATCTTTTCAACACATCTCCTTTTTTCATTTGAAAAACATTTTTGAGTAGAAATAGAATAGAATAGAAATTTAATGGTTCATTAAAATTGTCTTACATCGAACAGAGTATCTGTGGCTTCCGGATATAGAAGATATTGTTATAACAATATGGAGGAATGAATAGTTACTAAACCATTCAATTTTAATTAATGTTTCTGCATGAGTAAATTTTATTGAATTTGCTATTCAAAAGACATTTGACGAATGGGAGCATTAATAAGTAATTCATACATAAACTACATATGTATTTTTTATATTGCATATTCTAGGCTTAAAAACATGCGATTTAAATATTAATAAGATACAGCCTGATGCCGTCAACCTAGTCCGCTACCCCAAGCCTCTCGATCCTGTGCCAGTTCTACATTAGTTTCTTGTACCTTCCAAGACCAAGTAATCATTCTCGTAGTTCATTCTCTCGCTAGATATCGTCTTATATTTTCCATCTTTTTTCATACCCGAAGCTTGTCGAAGACGGAAGTAGCAAGATTGCCAAAGTCATTGGTCGCATTCACCGGACGTAACAGTTGTGCAACTGTTGCGGAATCGTCCGGTGGCACATGCGCTGCAACCTCAACACGTTCTGGAGCACTGGGCATTTTTGGCAGAGCTTTCAATTTATGCTAGGTAGCGGTAGCGGAATCTTCGTCCGGTGAATGCGACCATTGGTGTTAGGTTGCTGGTCCAATGTCCAAACCTCCATCCTTGGAGGACCTAGAAATTTTGCTGTCTTATTTCTGACTTGTCACTTTGACATTCCTATATTAAAGGAAAACTTAAATTGGGTAGAACAATTACACGAAAACGCTATCAACCGTAGCGACATCTACTGGCGTTATTCGCAAGAAAGAAAATTATTTCCTATTTTTTTTCCATTTCATCGAATTTCTCAGAGTTTTAATGTATTTTATGTTAACCCCACCGTTAGAAGAATCTAACAAAAATTTTTCATAACAAACAGTTCATCCAATCTTGAGTTATAAATGGTATAACCAACAATATGGCCGACTTAGTTTTATATATTAAGAATATTAAGATATGACTTCTTAAATATAATCATGGATCTATTAAAGAATTATTAGTATTTAATGTATAGAAGGGACAACGGAGAAGTTAGGTACTATGCAGAAGAAGCAGTAATCAATAACTTGGTTACGGAATTATGTGTCAGGTAAAGTTAGCTATTCTTTTTTACCCAACTCCCTCCTATATTAACAAAGAAAATAGTATGCCGAAAAATGGAACTTACAATATACGTTCAACACTCGATACAAGGACGATCTTCTCAGTCCACTCCACAGGAAGAAGAACATCCGGAATATTTCAAGCTATTGGGGCATACAGGTTTTCAACAGGATTCTTCTTCAAATAAGGAATTCACAGGAAAAGAATTGCAGGACTAACATTGATGAGATAGGTATTGTTAAAATTTCTAATGTGGTTATTATTTTGACGAAACATATAGAATTCGATGGTATAGTTATTTATGATACAAGTGCCGAAGGCATTGATATTCTTACACGAGTTCAAAATTCAAAAACAAGCCAAAGTGGCGAGTTTTTGAATGAACGAGTATTAGAATGAGACTTCTGTACGAGTATCATACATTATTTTCGAATTGGCTGAATTTTTATCGAAATGAATGAAATATTGCCGTAAATATCATATAATGATTTTTGCATTGAAAAATATTGATTGGCATAACTGTTTTCTATCTCATAAATTTGACAGATGTTAAATAAATTCGTGACAATAGGCCAACATGTCATCAATAAATATTACTGAAAACAATGCTAGAATAAAATATTCTAACATTGCTTTGTTTTACGAGATGTAGCAGAATGAACGGATTTGACACATAATTAGAGAAAATAAATATTACTAATACTATTTCTACTATAACTATCATTATTCATTCAGAAACTCGCCACTTCGTGACTCGCTTTTGAATTTTAAATTCGTGGAAGAATATCAATGCCTTCTGCACTTACATTATAAATTATTATTCTGGAACAGTCGTTCGAATAATCAATTAGGGTTGTATTAGATCATAGGATCCCTAAAATATGTATTTAAAGAAAAATATTCCTAAACAAAAATTTAAACGAATGTCCTTCATTTTTGATAAATATTCAGCCTTCAAAACCTTTTAGGATCAATTGAGGGGAGATTTTCGCAATACAAATTTTCATAACCAACAACATCCGATCATTAGGTATCTAATTATAGATTTAACAGGGTAGGCACTGTCCCCGCAGTAACGGTAACCAATAACAATAACCCAAAACCATGTTACAAACGATGAGGTCGCACTACATTCACCACTTGATAGTTACAGAAAGAAATTGAAAAGTTTTTGGTTCACTTGAGAAATGTCCAACCAATATTATGAAGAAAATTGGAAGACCACCCAATATTTACTAGAATCTAATATACAAAACGAACCAACGCAAGTGGACAGGAGAGAACAGCGTCCTCTCATTGCCTGTTTGTACTTGAAATACATCTCTATAGCCAATCGAATGACGGAAATAATCGACCAGATCGTTCAAATCCAAAGGAGAAAATTGATGAAAAAGCTGTTGGAAGCTGTACTGGGAAGGATACTCGAGCTGAAATATGATTTGGTGGAAGCTGATTTGAACGAATGGACGCACTATGGCGACGTCGTAGAATCCTTGAATCTGAACCCCATCGATTGCGAATTGAAAGTTCCTTCTTACTTCAGAGAAGAGAACGAGGATTTCTTACGGAAGCAGAAGTTATTGAGAACATGCGAAGTCAATCTGGGTTTGTCCGATAAAGTCGAGGAAAAGCACGAACTGATGACGGAGGAACGAGCCATTCTTTGTATCCAAACTCACGAACGTGCAAGACAAGGTGAGTTTCCCTATTATATGCACATTCCTCATAAACGTAGGCACGAAAAGAAACAGGGTCATTGTGTAAATCAGGTATGGATTTAGTTTATGCGACAATTTTTTTTAGAATAATATTTGGAGATAATGATTGTAGTTGTTGCGAATAATCCGTTTGAATTCATGGTTTTTTCAAAGCAGTTGTGCTTTGTTAAAATTGATGCACTATTCCCACAATGACCCTTATCATTAATTTCAGTTCTGTTCTTACAAGATTTTGCCAAACACGCTGTTATTACATTGGCGTCGATACGGGGGGGGGGGGTAATGGGGGTAATACAGCCCCCCCCCCCAGGAACATGATGGCTTTCAAAAAATTAAAAAAATAAGTTATACAATCATTACATAGGAACATATCATGACAATAACCAAGTTCGACGTTTCTGGAGACATAGACCAATTTGAATTCTGAAAATTGGTATTAGGATATTGTTCGACATTATCTACCGAGTTAAAATATTCTTGAAGCCTGACCACTTTCATTCATACAGGGTATGAAAAAAATTTTAAAATTTTGTTTTCTATTTTTTCGTTTTCAATCTTTATTAATCGTTGCATTCGTCGAAATACTTTTCAAAATATGAAGAAAACACTGAAGAAAATAGGGTGATAAGAGTATTCGGTATTATGTTTGTTATTCCTTTTTTTTTATATCTTATGCACAAACCGTTTTCACATTTTTGAAGTCGAATATAGTGGAAATATTGTTAATTTCTAGAATTTTGAAAAACTCGTCGCAAGGTGTTTCAAATGTTGGGTCAAAAATTGGGATCAAGATTGGCCCATAACTTTCGTTTATCAAATCAGAACCCCATATTTCTATGATTTCAGTGGATTCTGCGAAGAAAAATGATGATAGTGTTCTAACATGTTAACGCTCCTAATATGAATACTTCTTGAGGTATCTAGGCTTTTCTGATTTTATGTCGTACGTAGAGTTAAATTCATAAAATCTGTTTCATATCAACAATGATCTATGTTAATTGAAGATGAATTATTACAATAATTAACTAGTGACAGCCTTTTTTCTGAATTCATTTATCATTGTTGATATGAATAAGATTTTATGAATTTTACTCTAGGTACGACATAAAATCAAAAAAATCCTGAATAACTCCAGAATTATTCATTTTAGGTGCATTGACATGTTAAAACACTATCATTATTTTTCTTCGCAGAATCAAATGCAAATATAAAAAAATAGGTTCTAATTCGAAAAACAAAAGTTGTGGGCCAATCTTGTTCCCAAGTTTTGACCCAACATTTAGAACAACCTGTGACGAATTTTTCAGAATTCAGGAAATTTACAATATTTCCACAGCCTTTGCTTCAGAAATGTGGAAACGGTTTGTGCATAAGATATTTAGAAGAGGAATAACAAACGTAATACCGAACACTTTTCGTACTTCGACGAATGCAACGATTTGAGTAGGAATGTATTCACAATTGAATACTCTATCAGAAGTTGAAACGAAAAAACAGAAAAAAAAAATTTATAAAAGTTTTTTTTCATACCCTGTAGTGAAAGTGGTCAGGCTCCAGGTCCATGTCTCCAGAAACGTCTAATAGGCCGTTGAACTTGGTACACACTGTATACTAGGCACATCCTAAATTTTTTTACCCCCACCCAGAAAAAATTCCTAGCGACGCCCTTGTGTAATTAATCTTGTGAATAGCAGAAATGTGTTTAAGGTTACAGCAAGAATCAAGAAGGTAGACACTAGGAATTGTTTCTGTTGACTACATTTTCAAGCGGAGTTTGAGGAACATCTGATGTTATTCAATTCATTCACACTGCCTCATTTTGTCATATCTAAACTTGTAAAAGTTCAATGTTTATGCCAGCTAATGCTTCTCCTTTGGTTCAAGTGTTTTCCGAATGGATTCCATCATTTTTCCCGAGAGTTAGTATTTTTATGGAAACGTAAATTAGTGCTTTATCACTTCTTTTTTCGAGAGGCTAGTTGCTCCCCTCAGACCGTTTTTCTTCTAGAATGAAAAATTAGAAAAGTAAAACATTACAAATGCTGCGATTATGTTTAATCTTGTAATCATTGAATTATTACTAAAGGTACCTAGCTGCAATCAATCCAAAAGTCAACAAAACACAATAGGGTGATTGTGTCTTAAAGTACGCACCATTGTTATTTCAAAATAGGCAGTCACCTGTTTTTGATTTTGAAAAGTCTATTTCCATCCGAGAGCTATCTATACCTTTTCAACTTCAAATTGAGACTAATCACATTCAAATTGGGATTAAACAATTGCAAAATGAGAATAAGCAACTTCAAATTGGTAAACACAATCGAATTGGGAATAAACACATTCAAAATGGGACTAAACAATCTCATATTGGGAAATGACATGTCTTTTTCTCATATATCAGAAGATGAATAAAATTTGCTACAATCTTTGAAAGTTCGAGGTGTTATTTCTTTTACTATTGTCAGTGGTGGCTTTAGGGGGTGGCGAAAGGGGCAATCACCCGGGGCCTCGCTCTTGGTGGGGCCTCGCGCGCAACAACCCGAGCAAATTTTGATATTGATTTAGATCCCTTATCATTTATGTAGGTTTGAAAATAAGGTAAATTCGAAAAAAGTTAGTTAACTAATACATTCATTCAGAACAAAATTGAAGAAACCATTTTGTAGTATTTGAATATTGCTCTTTGTTGGAACGTCCGAATGGGTACTTGAGTCACCAGATCTCCGATCCAGTAGGTAGAAAAGAATGCACACAACACAATTAGGGTGAAAATTATCTAAGTATTTAGGTACAATGTTTACTTATCCCAGATGTTGGAACCTCATAAAATATTTATAGCCCTGTTGACCGTTCTTTGGCGGTCCCTTCGAACTATTCGTTGAATTATCGTCTTATGAATGAATTCATTCCATTGTAGAGAATTACGGAACGAGGAGAGCGAAATCTGTTTTTTTCAAACCTAGTGATTAGAGATAAGAATATTGGGTTCAGTCTTGTTATATTCTATTTTTTGTGATGGAAAACTTCCATTGTTTTCGGTTCTTACATTTAGAGGTCATATTCATATTTTTCGAATAACTCAAAATTTTTCTTGTCATTGAATTGAGGAATTAATTCAATTCGTTGGTTTCTTAAGCCGTTCTTTTCAGTGTGGCTCTTGTAAGTATAAATTTGGATACCAACTATCCAATGAATTTATCCAATACATAATTCTTCATTCAGTATATCGTAAACTCAAAAGTATCCAAGTTGCACAACACTACCAAGCTCTGAGCTTTAGGACTTGATACAGCTGGGACTTCACGTTCACACCCTCAATCAAACTCATAATTAGTGGCTCCTCTATCGCTCGGTCATAAATGGTGGATTTTGCAGAGAAATTTTCGATAAAAATATCGTAAAAAACCACTGTTTCCAATAGAAATATGCATACAAGATGGCGCTATTTCTCAAGAAACTTTCTATTCTGTTCATCTGGATCATAAAAATAAACAGTTTTATTTTTATGGTCTTCTTTTCGAAACCGAGAATTTCTTTTCAAAATATCTAATAGTACTTTCATCATTTATTATCACCATCTGTGGGAATTGCACTACCCGTCTCTGTTTCAACCCCCGCTGTAGATCCAAAGTCCAAGACTTGTGGTTCAATTGGTTTGGTTCATTAGAACGGAATGAACAAACGGGTCATTTTCATAGTGAAGAACCGAAAAAGTGTGAAAGAACTGTGTGTTACTTGAAAATTATTTCTGCCACTCTGTGCGAAATTCAACAAGATTTTCGAAATGAGTTCGCGTGATCGAGATGCCGGTAGAAAATTCGAGTCGGGTAGTTCAAAAAGGGAACGAGCAATCAAAAGAAAGCTTGACATGCGCTGGATGATTTATTCACAATCAAAGTTTTTCTAGACTTCAAATCATAAAAACATATTCAAGGAATTCGATTACACAAGATCGGCTTTCAGCCCTTGCTATTCTATCAATAGAAAATGACGTAGCTCATTCGATCGATTATGATACTTCAATTAAATATTTCAGTGCTAGGAAAAGCCGCAAACATGAATTTTAAATTTATCATTTCTGTATTTGTTAATTTTTGTAAATCTTCCAAATTTATATTATATTTGTTTACGTCTCACAAAAACTTAATCTTTTATGAAATAAATGGTCTTTTAGAGTTCAAAAAGTGTGTAAGCTATAAGAATTGCTTATATGGGGAGTTTGCCATAGTGGTTTTGAGGTTTGGTGGATTTTCTGAGACGAAAAAGGTCTATTTTGTTTACATCGCTTAATAACCTCAAAATGGAGTGTGATGTCTGCAAATCAACTGGAACAAAGGATAATATTTTTCCCTGCGATGGATGTAAGAAAAAATGCTGCAAAAACTACTCGAAATTAACAGCCACTGAGCTAAAAGTCATGCAACTTAAAGAGAGAGTGATGAAATTTTTATGTGAACAGTGTAGACAGTTCGAGACACACAACTTGTTGCTGAATACTATTGAAGATAAAAACCAGCTTATTAAGGGAAAGGAAGAAATTATTTATATGCTTAAACAAAAAATCAAAGAAATGGAAAAGATGCCCCAAAATCAGGGTCCGTATAAGTCATACAATGAAGTTGTACGACAGACAACAAGTATCTCGCCTTCAGCCCATAAAACAACCTTCCCCTCAAACAATATACCAAATATTATTGTTAAACCCAAGAATCAACAGGATATGAAGATAACTAATTTGGAAGTTCAAAAAATTAACCTGGGGGAACTTCAGATTGGTGTCAAAAATAAACGAACGACAAAAAATGGAAATATAATAGTTAAATGTGAAAACAAAGAAGATGTAGCGGTTTTGAAGGAAAAATTGGAAGAGTCACTAGAAAATTATGAAATTGAGCTAACTAGAATGAAAAACCCCCGTTTTAAAATTCCTGGCTACAGGGGAACTGAAAATAAAGAGAACATAGAACGAAATATTCGAGAACAGAACAAGTTTATTGATAAAGATGATTTTCTTAAAATAACATACGTTAAGGAAGTGAAAAACCAGGCAACAAATACCCTGTTTGGGGAATGCTCTCCCAACCTTTTCCATAAATTTATGACAATTAAAAAAGTATATATTGGCTGGGAGAGATGTGCAGTATATGAAGATATTTCTGTCCTGAGATGTTTCCAGTGTCAAGAGCATTTTCACAAGGCGAACAGCTGCCAAAATAGAATGGTGTGTGAGTACTGTTCAGAGGAGCACCCTTCAAAGAACTGTCCTAAAGTAAAAAGAAAGTGCAATAACTGTGTCAAAGCAAACGCCAAATATAAACTTAACCATAATGTGGAACATGAAGCTAGTGATCTAAGGTGCCCGTCATATCAATATTTCCTGACTATCTTGAGAAGCAAAATTGATTATGGTACATACTGATGAAGAAGCTATTTTTGATGACCTTGAAAACATTGTAGAAGGAAAACTGGGTGAATTGACGGAAATGGATGAACTGGAGACTAAACTTAACTTAAGTAATAGAGTATTTAATATTTTGCAATTAAATATTCGAAGTGCGAATGAGAATTTCGATAAATTTTTACTTCTTTTTGAACAAGGCAAGTTGTCGTGTTGTGATATTTTTGTTCTCACTGAATGTTTCAATTTAACCTCTATAGACTTATTTAAAATAACAGGGTACACTACCTATTACAACAATGGTGATGTGAATAAAAATGATGGAGTTCTCATACTGTTCAGGACTGCCTTAAATCCAATTGTTCAACATCAAAAGTTAAGCAAGTCCAAAATAACCATAACAAGAATAACTTTTAAACTCTTTGAGAAATTATATGGAATAACAGCCTTATATAAATCTCCAAATGTAAACACCAACTTATTGTTAGAAGATTTGCAGCAATTCCTTTTGAATAATTCTCACAATGACATTGAAGTATTCACGGGGGATGTGAATATAAACATTAAAATTAAGGTCAATGAATACCTTTGCATGATGGGGAATTTTGGTTTTCTTCCATACATTAAAGATACAACTAGATATGACTCTAATTCTTGTATTGATCATTTTTTTTAAAAAGCAAAGTTGAAAATTATAATTTTGATTCATTCATATTGCATACATTTGTTACAGACCATTATCCTATAATGCTAAATATAACATCTCAAACAACCCCAACAGAATTAGACAGAAATGTTACGTCGGAAGTAAAATTCAAGGTGGATTATGAGTTATAGAGGCGAAATTTAAGAACATACAGCTGGAATGGAGTCTTGCAGTCAAATGAGCCCGAGGAAGCTACCAATAAACTCATTACCCAACTCTCTGAAGCTATAGAATCATCAAAAATTAAGTATTGTAATAAAAGAGTAAATAAATACAAAAAATCAAGGGAATGGATTACAGCTGGGCTTGTTAACTCAATTAAACACAGAGACAAAATCAAAAAACAATTACAAAAAAGATTTGATCCTGATCTACAAATTTTTTATAAAAAATATAGAAATAATCTTGCCCGGCTTATAAAAAAGGTTAAGTTTGACTATTATAGGAATCAAATATCAGAAAATCAAAGCAATATAAAGAAAATTTTTCAGATTGTAAATAATGCAACAGGAGGTGAAAGTTGCAAAAACTTCAAAATAAGAATTTTTGATGATGATAATATGGAATTTAAAAATGACTTTGATATGTCCAACTTTTGCAATGAATATTTTACTAATGTTGGTGTGAATTTGGAAAAGAAATCAACAACCCAAAACAACCTTTTAAGCTATGCTCTAACACCTCCACAAGTGCCTCAATGTACTTAAGACCCATAACAGACAATGAAATTATAAAGCACATAGCTGCTCTTAAATCAAATTTTTCGGTTGGTATGGATGGGATATCCAGTAGAATAATTAAAATTGTTCACTTGGAAATATTGATACCATTAAAACACATAATAAATCTGATTTTTAAAACTGGAATAGTACCATCCCATTTCAAGGTCTCAATTATTGTTCCCGTTCATAAGGCAGGCTGTTTGAGGAAAATACAAAATTATCGTCCAATCAGTTTAGTTAACAATTTAGGAAAGATATTTGAGAAAACTTTGAAGGAAAGACTGGGGGACTTCTTGAAGCTAAATAATGTTTTTTCAAAAAACCAGTTTGGGTTTGTGGGGGGAAGTAGTACCTCAGATGCAATTAATTATCTGATATCTAAAATAACAGAAAATCTAAATGAAAGTCGTTAGACAATAGCTATATTTCTTGACCTTGCCAGGGCATTTGACACTGTACCTCACAATCAACTAATTGGTGTTCTCGAACACTACGGGGTGAGGGCGCTGTGCAGGAGGTCTTCAGGAGTTATTTAGCGGATCGATATCAATGCGTGAAAATTAACGGGACAATCAGCAATTCACGACTAATAAAAATGGGTATACCCCAAGGGACGATATTGGGCCCGATTTTATTTGTGATTTACATCAACTCTCTCCTGTCTCTAGACATTGGGGGCCAGATCTCGTCATATGCAGATGATACAGTTGTGTTGTTTTGGGGAAATACATGGGAAGAGGCAGAACTTAAAGCAGTGCAAGGTTTTAATATTATTAAACACTGGTTGGAAAGTTGTAAACTGTCACTGAATCTGCAGAAATCAACTTATGTTGCTTTCTCCCCAATAAACGTGAACAGACCTAAATTTAGTGAAATTGGCCTTGGTGACTCAGGATCCATAAAGTCGTCCAATAAAGTCAAGTATTTGGGGTTGATAATCGACCAATATTTAAAATGGACACATCATATTGATTATACTGTTTCAAGACTTAGAAAGCTGGTTTACAAATTTTATATTCTTCGAGAGATCATGAATAAAAAGTTGGTAACTTTAATCTACAAAGCTTTAGTGGAATCTCTGCTTCGTTATGGCATTACAGCTTGGGGTGGTAATTCAAAATTATATTCTCAAAATTATTTTACGAAAAGATAAACTTTGCCCCTCAAATCAGTTATATAGCGAGAACATCATGAACATTCAACAACTTTACATTTTATCAGCCTGCACATACATGTATAAATTTGAGAAATCGAAAATTATTGTTAATCATCAACATAACACCCGTAGAAGAGCACATATCAACGTGAATGTTCCCAAAAGTTTCAAAACTTTGAATCTTAAATCTTTGCTGTATCTTGCATCAAAATACTATAACCTACTGCCATTAGATATAAAACAGATAAATAACAAAAATAAATTCAATAAAAAATGCAGACAGTATATTTTTGAAAATTCCAGCATGTATGAGAATATTGTGTGAATTGTTTGGATCTTGTTTCTTTATTTTATCTCATAATTAAGAACACTTTTTTCTATGTTTTTATAATAGGGCTGTTTAACTATTTGTTAAATAGGTGGTGTCAGTGTGATATACTTTTTTTTTCCTCAGCACATACAGATATTAGTTTATCTAGGTGCTGTGATGTGATCCTTTCCGAAATTTAAATAATTGATAGATATATTACAGGATGCTGTATCCTATTAATTTGAGTTCTGTAGCATTATTAAATTAAAAAATAAATTAAATAAATAAAAAATAAATAAATAAAATTTATATGTTATATTATATTATTATATTTTATTTAAAACTCAAATTTCATATCTTTATAAAATATTGCAATAACCTATACAGAACAACCGGACTTTCTTTCGCATTACATACTTTTCATGAAGGAAAAAGGGCCTCGCGAAGACTTCCTGCCCGGGGCCTCGCAATGGCTAAGGCCGCCCCTGACTATTGTAAGGCAACAAGTTTTCGAATGTTTTTGGCCTTCGACCAATTTGTGCAGAAGTTTTACACAGTGGTCTTTCTTCTATTATGTTTTTAAAAATTTTTCTGATTGATTTTTGATCCAGAGACTTGGACAGAAAACAAACAAAAAAATTCTGAATATTGCAGAGTATTGATTCTCACATTTTCCAACTAAATAATTCATAAATTTATATACACCTCTGCATTTTTTCCTAATTTCACATTTCAATTAGGTACTTCAGAACTATTATCTTGAAATATGAAATAAAACACAAAACTACTTTTTTCAATATGGAATTGTTTAGTGACAATATAAATGTGTTTGATTCCAATTTGATTGTGATAACCGTTTTGAAATTGTTTTGTCCCATTTTGAATGTGTTTATTCCTAATTCGTATGTGTTTACAATTTTTAAATTGTTTATTCTCATTTTGAATTTGTTTAATCAAAATTTGAATGTGATTAGTCTCAATTGAAGTTGAAAAGGTATAGTAGTGATATTGTAAAAAGCAAAATCTGGAATTATAAACGTCGTTGGAAGATCAATTGGTAAAGTTTTTGTTTTCACACACTGTAATTCTCTGCCTTCAAAGATTTGTGTTTGTACAGGTAAGGACTGGCGCTTTGACCTTATAAAAATCAAATTCTGACACTATACTATATGATTATCTTCATATGAAGTCATACGAAAACTGTAAAATTTGTTTTGGTCATAATAAATGTCGAAATTATCGAAAGTAATTAATATACGCAAAAGGCAATGTAAACAGGGTAAAGGAAGAAACAACGTAGTGGTAAATTGAGAAAAACTAGAAGCACGTGGTTGCAATAATTTCACTGAATAAGAGTAAGTATATCAGGAGTTTACCAGTTCAATAATTATTATTCATAATAATCAAAAACGTATCTGAAGATTATGTTAAGCTGAGTACAGCAATCAAGTAAATATTTTCATTTCTGAATCTAGTTCAAATAAAAAAAGAACCAAATATTTAAGGTCCTCTTCATATGAATTGACTACGCAGGATATAATATCTATCCATTCCATAATTTAGGTCGTTTAAGAGCTCAGTACATGAAACAGATGAGACAAATGAAGGAAACATCAAAGCAACCCATACTATCACATTCTGATTCAGCAGATATTGTTTCCACACGAGTGTTCGCGGCTATTCGAATTCAACGACACTGGAGAGGATTCATTGCAAGAAGAGCGATGCGTAAGAGTAAAATTCAGGAGATGATGCTACTAGGTGAGTTGTTGCAATGTTTTGCAATTCATTGCATTCGTTTTTTTTCAATTCGTCAACAAGCTCAGACTTGCTGATGTAAAGTTCATTTTTAAGATATCTTCATAGAAAAAAATAGGGAAAAAGAATCTTGGAGAAATTTCCCGAAACAAAACGAATGATTATATTCGGGTGACATTTTTTTACTTAGCCTTAAAAGACTAACCAGCAACCCCCTAAGAGGAGGCGCTTCCATCCCTCAAAATTGAACAGGGGAGAGGGGTTGAGTAATACTTCAATTCAAAGGTCATGAAAGCTTCTTCACAACGGTGTATGTTATTTCGATGAAACATTTTCGCCAAAAATCAATTTATCATCTCAAATTTTTGTGACTCAGCCTTAGAATTAGGACAAATTACGCCAACGAATTGTAAATTAGTGTCGTCAAATAACTTCAATTATATTGAACCATGTTGAACATTTAATTTAATAACACAGATCAAATTTTTTTGATTGTATGCGTGCTAATACAATTTTTTCAAAAATGTCATTTTATTAAGATTTTTCAAGTTTGTAAAAAAGGCTCAGTAAAAATGGGCTTATATATTGTAAGAATAACCAAAATCTTCAAGGTGGCTCAGTCGAGTTTTTGCGAAAACAGTTCGTTAAAATTATGTTTTTTATGTACCGTTGTAAAGAGGCTTCCAAAATCTTCAAAAACACTTAACCCTTCTTCCCTATTCAAGTTTGAGGGGTTGAAGCACCCCCTCTTAGGGGTTTGCTCTTTCAAGACTCGAAAGATATTCCCCAAACAAAATCATTCGACATGTCTCGGGAAATTTTTCTACAGTGGCGTAGCGCAAAATTGTGTGAAGAATTTTAGATCTATGAGTGATTCCTGCTGAATAATTGAGTGTGACTCAGGAATTGGCTCATTCAAATATAAGAAATACTTCCATTGCTTGCAAAATGCTTTGATTTTTCTCTCTGCAGTTTTCTTCTGCGAGCTCCACTCAAATAGTAAACAAGTGTTCCATTTAACAAAAGATGACCACAATTTGTAGATCGACCGGATTACAGGGGAATATGTTGTTCTACTAAGGTCCCATTTCTTTTCTTGTTAATCCACATTTTCTAGTCAGGAGGTTAGTAGGTACAGTCTCTTCACGTACAGTTTCATCTTCTTTATGTGAAACTCTTCGACGATGTATTTTTTGTTAGTTTAATTTTCAGTTTTATGAAATTTTTTCTACTGCCTCATTGACAAGGGAAAGAAGGTTATAAATTTGTGAGACCTACAATTTTCTTGTAGGATCGAACCCAGGCATCTTTGTATAGAATCAAGTCGTTTGATGAAATAGGTAATTCAAAATAATATAGTAACTTTCGAAAGGTAACGTGCGATATCAAAATACATATAACAAGAATAAAATAAACGTAATAAACGAAATGACATCACGTACGATCCTATTGAAGGTATGATTCCCAGCGTGAGATACACTGATGAGGAAATCGAAGAGGACATGATCAATAAGGAACGACGACGGAAGTTACGGAAAAATTTCCAAGAAGATTATGATGAAACCGTATCGAATATCAGAAACAAGTTAGAGAAGGAACAGAAAGCGGTCATACTTGAACAATTGAGTGAACAAATGAGAGGATGGATACATGAGTACAATCAGCATACTGGCAGAATACCTGAAATAACTGGTTCTGAGCGCACTACGTCAAGGTTACTAATGAGCCGTCAAGGTAAGATACCACTTCATATCCCACATTTTTCTAAATCGATAATCGATGGTTGTACCCCTAGAGCAATGAATTTTCAAAAAAACTTTTACTTTTCAAGCATTGTATAGGGAGCCCCATAACTAGTGAATAAAACGTCACACCACGATAGAGTGAACAAACCTCTATCGAATGACACCAAAATTAGTTAATCAAAAATATACCTTTTTCAAAATAATTGGCATTTTTTGAATATACCTAAAGTTACCGATTTTCGAACCGATTTAGGATAGCGATTTTAGCTCATATTAATCCTAGATTATTTTATTATCACTCCTAATTAAAATTATTCGAAATAGTTAATCGAAAAGCTCGTTGAATTTTAATTAAAAGAATTCTTTCTTCTACATAATTTTTATTACTCTGAATGAACCCTATCTGGTTTGAAAAAATTATACCAACTTTTTTTTAAAACACTTTTAGAAACTTCCCCTTTTAATGGTAAATAACATTACCAATATTTCTCAAACCTATTATCTGTGTTGAATTCAAGAAAGTTTGCGTCCATCTTTTCAGCACGATGATACGTCACTCCATAATACGGTGTTGAAAACATTTGGATTTTCGGAAAGTTCGGAAGTTTGAAGGTTTGAAGTTTAAAAAACATAAAATTCTTTCAAAATGTTCGTAACATTCTGAAGGAATTTTATGTTTTTTTTTTAATTTTTGGGAGTTTTTTCGAGTTATATTGTGCAGCAATAAACTGTACAATTATTAAATGCAGAGTTCTTTTTAATTTTTGTAAAATGTGATCAGTGATTATTTTGATGATTGCCCCGGAAAATCGCAAGTAAAACGAATAAATCAAAGAATTTTCATAGGCATTCAATGCCCCTCTAATGGGTTCGGCACCCTTTATATTGCCTTCTTTTTGAACAAAGGTATGCGTCGTTATCGTATGACGCTTGAACGGCTGGACCAATATCACGAAACCTTTTTTTTTGTATTTATTATTGTTCAAATAAGAAGGTTCAGTTTTGCTGAAAATTTAAAAATTCAAGAAAACCCAACGAATGTTTGGCGCATTCGCCAATTTGTTACCTGGCAATTTTTCAAATCAATCCATATAAATTAAAATGAGAGACCAATGTTGAAAAATTTTTGTATGATCAAAATGCTTCTATCTGGAGAAAAAATTGCATTGTTGTTTGAGAATGAACGAGAAGTAAAACTTTGAGTTGTCAGAACAAATCGTTAATCCTTAAATTCGTTTATTTATCAATTTATCATTGATTTATTCAATGACACACACATGATTTTTTCCACAAAGATACAAAACGTTGAACACGACATTTTTTCAAATTTTTGTTTCCTATTTGAAGATTTAGTTCTTGGTAATAGAGATCAGATATCATGTTTTATTTGAAAAACAGTTATAATAACATACACATGAGTGGTTTTTGACGATTTCCTGGGTTTTTTTACTATAGATATATTTTTGGTTAGACATTTGATATTATGTCCTCTATAAAGTTTTCAGATTATTGATCAACAAATTCAAGAAACTTCTTGATGAAATCATCTTTTTTTATAGAGCTCATTGAATTAGTAACATACAACCAATAATACACACATGCACTCCATGATTTGAATTGAAATTCAGTGATCTTTTTGTCTGATACTTTTTCCGCAATATGTTTGTTTCGGATTTCGGAATGAAATTGAAAAATTTTCATTGAAATATCTGAAGAGGTCAGTTGATTATTCTTTTCGAAAAACTTTTTCAGTTCTTCTCTGCCATGTTGCCAACAGGTCTTTGGTTGCAGTGAATATTAGGGTGGGGTGAAAATATTTACTTTTAAAATTCAAAATGCCTATATGCGGGAGAGTGGTCTATATAATTGTTATTATACTACTCTGAATTTCGAGTGAAGCAACGTTCACTTTCATAAATACTCGATTTATTCGTATGTAAAGGGTAGATTTTGAATCGAGAGTATGCGACTTCATTAAAGATCAGTGACATGATCGAGAACTGGTTTTTGGATCTGTAGAAAAAATAACTCCCTACAAGCTCCAACGTTCCAAATACAGAAAAATTGTTGAAACACAAGCTCCAATTGCTTCAACCTGTTCATCAACTTTCGACACGGATATTTCAGTATATCAAAAACTAGAAAAAGAGATGATCTACCGGTAGCAAGAAAAACAAAATAATATTGCCGAATAAATTTGTCTAAGCTCAAGCATGAGATCACATCTAATAGAGCTGCATCTATAATAACAAACTCTGTTTTGCAAGATCTAAATATCATTTCAGTGGAAAAATCATATATCGGAGTAAAGTTATGTGGGAAAGAAAAAATTTTCATTTTCTTCATGGAATATATAATATTTTGATGGGAAAAAAAGATGAATGTCTACAAAACCAAATAAAGCAAAATAGGTAGTACAAAAGTACGCAATCTAAGGCACATATCGTTTTAGTATCAGAGTCCAAGACAAAGTATGTAACGGTATCTTCATGTAATGCAGATGAAATCAGCAACAAAATATTAGACTTTTTGAAGATGTGGACTTTGACAGTTCAGTAGCGATTGCATGCGCAGAATTGCTATTAATTCAGGTATTCACATTGGTGATTTACATAAAATAGAACTTGTATGTGGTCGATCTATTCAATGGTTCATTTGCATTCCACATACAAATGAATTACTTTAGCGCCATCTGATGAACTATTTGGGTGGAGAAACTATCGGATCTCGTGAGCTTTTATGAAGTATTAGCAAATAACTACAAGACTGCGAAAATGTTCCTGCAGTTACGTTTCGGACATTTTAAGCAATATCATATGTTTTACCAAAATATGACGGGAAGGATGTCGACTGACAAGGCCCGATAAGTGAACCTCAAATGAAAAATCAATTAGAACAGAAGATTTGACACAGATGATCGAAGTTATTCCTGAAGAAGTAGAAAAACTACATTTTCCTTGTTACTCTAGATATAGAACTCTGCGTTAAAATGGCGATAGAGGCATGGTTGAAAGTATGTGGCCAGAAGCAAGAGTTGGATTTATAAGGGACCAACTAGTTTCTCGACAAGCATTGCCTAAATTCGATACAAAAAATGATTTTTTTAGGTAATCTCAACTTATATTTATTAATATTTCAAGGGTGGGTTGACGTTTAGATCTACAATTTCAACCACCTCCTCGTTGTGAGTGGGTTCTGGGTTGTTCAAGGAAAACGGGCAAAGAGCAAAATCGCTCTATCACAATTTTCAGTTCGCTTGGGGCTGGGGCACCGCAAAAACTCGTCCTATAAAACTCATTTTTTGGAAGCTTTTTATACTTGAGATGTGACCACCTTCACACATACAGGAGAAATAATTTTGAACAAGAAATTTTTTTACCTCATATTCACTCCACCCTAGTGGATATGTACTTGTAGATGGCCTTCGAAATATTTTATTAATGAGTCAAATTACTCATGGTGATGAAAGAGAATCTATAGTCACACCAAGTTTTTTCTTGGTATTGTGGCACTTCTATAAATATGCATAAATAGAGAATTCTTTATAATTTTTTTTTAACACGTCCTATTTTTTCAGGGACGGACAGTGAAATCAGTAAATCGAGCCAGCAAAATTCTGGGGAATCGAAATCTAAGAGAGAAGGGAGCATTAAATCAAAATCATCTCCTAATGAGCCGGAGGAAACCAACATCCTCCAGTCGAAAATGCTGACATCCATATTCTTACCTGAAATAAATGACCGCCGAGAAGGATACAATGACGTATGGAAAGACATGGAGGATTCTGAAGATTTCCACGAACGTTTCAACAAAGATTTCATTGTACAAGAAGAAGTTACTAACTTGGAAAATCGATTGAGGAGAGTAGTTGATGAAATAATGAAGTCGGAATTACAGCTGCTTCAAGTGAGTAATATCAATGCATACTGACAGAATAATATTTCAATGAAAACTTTAACACCTCATGAGTTTGTTGCTTGCGAAAAAACACCCCATGAGGGTGGCATCAACACCAGGGACGGACTGGGCAGGCGGGGTGCCAGGGGCATTTAAACATTCCGTACCCACATTTGGCACCTTGCGCGAATAGCGCTGCGCCATCAGAAGACTCGAAACCTTCTCTGTTCTAGCGCGAATGAAACAAATGTATCTGTAGAACCGAGCTGAACCTTGTACATGTTAATCCCCCCAACCCAAGTCGTAGGTTTTGCCTATAGTAACTGAACTTATCATTTGAGAATTCACCTGTTTGGTAACACACAGTGGAACCTACACATAGGTACAACAGAGAAAGAATAGAAAAAAATCTTCGCACTAAAATTCGAAGTTATGTTCTGCTAAATGAAAATGATGTCGAAAGCAAAAACAGAGAAATCTCTTGAAAAAAATTTAAAAATTTCAGTAAAATTATATTGGAACAGGTGAAGGACCTGTGCAAGATTTTGCTTTCTTCAGTATTATTTAAATACCAGCTGTTGCGCCTCATAATACAAGAAAAAGTGAAAGGTAAAAGGTGGATAAGACGAAAAAAGCTATCCGGGCTTCGCAATATCAGGTAATGGTGTGGTCTTTCGGCCGAAGAACTATTTCGCACAGCAGCCGATGGAAAAGGATTCCAACATATCGTAACTATGATGATAGCCAACGTCTGAAGACATACAAGGCACCAGAAGAAGAAGTATTATTTATGTTTCTTTTCAAATGTGTGTGAAATTCAAAAGACTCTCCTCACCAGAGTTGGTACGATTAAATATGAATACAACTGAGACTTTCCCCACACTTTCAATACATTAATGACACAGATATGCAAAATCGATCGAAACTTCGTCACAGTATAACCTATGTGTATGGGAAATCACTAGTTTTTGTTTCAGTCGAAAAGACCTAGTAGTTCGGATTTTACAACCCCGTGAATATTCAATTCCTCGCGGCGATGTGACGTCATACTACATTCGCGCATCGCACTCCGTGAGACGAAAGGCCCTTATATTGGACCCAGCTAAGTACTGAACCTCGATAGTCGTTGGATGTAAAGTGAGGTCACACGGATCCATCGAACTCATGTTTATAACTCGATATCTCGGGCGCTATTTGAAGTATTCAAATAATTTTTGGACACAATATTTTCATTTTCTACGGAGAATAGGAATATGTAGAAATTGAAAAATGTGAACATTCCTCATTGTCATGGGTAACCGAACATAGAAAATTCAGAAATCTCACAAATAATTGCATTTCTGATCTGAGTTATAAGATTTAGGTGAGATACGTCAATCGTTCCAGTCGATTTATTTACTCTTAATTCATAAATCATGTTTTGAAGAATGAAATACTTCTCATGTTACAATTTCTTTATTTGATTATTTCTGACCAACGGATAAATTTTGCAATCAAATCTTTCATTAATCCAGCGATTAATGATCTTGACTTTTAATACGCTCGCTCCATTCACACGTTAATGAATTAGTTGATTAAATTACTATCGTTCGATTATTCTCATCTTCATTCCATCTTTCGATTAGGTAGAGATGTTTTCAGTCTGATCTGAAACCCAACAATCCCAACCCACTAAACTAATCAAAATTTTGTATCCTGAATTTTCTTGGAAATCGAATTTTCATATTCAAAAACCGTACGAAATGACTGTGACTTCAGTCATCAAACTAGACATTATCAGTTCATTGCTTCAAAATTAAAAAGTTTTTTTCTAGAACTCGGTACCATGTTTCGATCTCAAAAATATTTCATTTGAATGATGCAGAATAGAAATTACCTAGGTAAGCCGAAAAAATCTCTCTGGCAACTATGTACTGAAAAACGTCATGGTAGGCTCGAAACATTCACAATCACAATTTGAAATTGCTGAATAAAGCAACCAGTAAGGATGCATTCATCAATTGGAAAAAAATCCTACTTTTAATTAGCCGATATAAGTAATTGCTGAAGAAAATGATAAATAAAGCTGAACTCTCGCTTACTGTGCGTATTATACATTTTGCACTCAAAATGTGATTGGTTTCTTAATTCGTGTTCATCTGACCAATGGTATAGCGTCAAATAATATGTCTAAATGTCTAAATGCAATTGGGGATCTCGCATATGGGCACTGCTGGCGACATCATTTTTGTTTTAAGTTGACAATTTTCTCTCCATCTACTAATATTGTACTATAGTTGCATAATTTTTGGATTCTTCAAAACTCTTAGATTTTTGAGTTTGAGTGGTTCAACATCACCGTTTGGCGATAAGTTCACTATTATATGATTTCGTGAGTAATGAAGCGATTTTGGAGATTGTAGTTTTTTTTTTTATTTTGTTACTCGAAGCTGCTCCAAGACTAGACATACCACCTCGTTCAATAGCTCCACAGTAATACTTGATTTTTCCTCCAGGACGCCTTAGACAGAGACAAGGGGTTCAAAATGAAAAAACGATCGAGCAAAAAAGTTAAGAGGAGTGGCAAAAAGAGTAAAAAGAAGAAAGAGAAAGATTTAACTCCAGACCGTACTGAAGAATCTCTATTCGAAGAACTGGTTAACAACGGAATCATCAAAAGGTATAAATGACATCAATCCGGTTGGTTCTTCTTAACTTTATCCATATTATGTCTTCGAAGATTGATATCTTTATAAAAATATTTAAGTAGATGAAACGATTTTCAGTTATCCCGAAGTTTATATGAAGGAATTTCATGGCGAAAGATCTTGCAACTTACCAGTGCCTTTCAGCAGTCCCAAAGAACCATCCAATTCATTAGGAGACATCCGCCAACTTCTGAAAGAATACTGCATCATTCCCTCCCTTAGTCAGCATTTACACCAAACAACACCCCAAATAAAATCGGTCCTACTAGTCGGGCCGAAAGGAAGCGGAAAGAACATGCTTATAAACGCAATATGTACTGAATCTGGAGCTACTTTCTTCGACATATCGCCTCCGAACATTGTTGGCAAATATCCTGGGAAATCCGGACTGATAATGTTGGTTCATTTGGTTTTGAAGGTCGCTAGACTGTTCCAGCCTTCAGTTATCTACATGAATGATGCGGAAAAGCCATTCATCAAGAGAATACCTCGGACAGACAAAACAGACCCGAAGCGCTTGAAGAAAGACCTACCGAAAATTGTTAAATGTGAGTAGATACATTGGAAAGTTTGCGGGTATGGTTTTTCATGTCTAGTTTCAGAGATATTAGGGGCTACGTGGTACCGATACATAAGAGTGGTAAAAAGGGCATCGTTTGTAATTTCAAGCCTTTCAGTTAGTTCTTAATGTTTGATAAAATCTTTGAAAAAACTTCCTCCAACTTACTTCTGAGCCAAACTAAAAGCTCATTATGCTTGAACAACAAAGCTATCATCCTGGACGCTCAGTTTAATATGCGTTTCTCTACTCATGTGTCAAATCCGTTCATTCCGCCACATCCCGTAGAACAAAACAATGTTAGAATATTTCATTCTAATTTCATTCCAACACTGTTTTCAGTAATATCTATTGATGACATGTTGGCCTCCTGTCAAATTTCATGCTATATAAAACAGTTCTGCCAATCGATATTTTTCAAAGCAAAAATTACTAAACGATATACGATTTACGACAATATTTCATTAATTTCGATAAAAATCCATCGAATTAGAGAAAATAATGTACGATACTCGTATAGAAGGCTCATTCTAACACTTGTTCATACCAAAAACTCGCCACTTCGTGGCTCGTTTTGGAATTTTGAACTCGTGTAAGAATATAAATGCCCTCTGCACTTGTATCATAAATAAATATTCCCTATTTCAGTATCGTAATGAGTTCATTACAGTACTAAATGTAGTGCTGTAATGAATTCATTACAGCATTTCAGTTATATTCTTCGTTTTATGGTTGTCAGTACTGACCTCCGGTCCTATCGATTTTTAAATCGAATCAATTCAAATTCCGTAATCTGTCAAATTTCGTGAGTAACACCAACTGCCAAGATACAATACAAAAGTCACTAGTCTGAATTTTTATTTGAATTTCGAGAGTATATCACAAAACTTGAATGAAGTAGAGAGAATATCGTCTAATACTCGTGGCAGAAGGCAATTCCAACACTCAATATCGCATTCGTGTTGGAATAAGAGCCCATTCTGCAACTAATAACCCAACTTTCAACTGTCTTTAACAGAACGTCAACTAAACATCTTGCAAACTTTTGAGTACTTACTTACTATACAGGGTGTTTCCAAAAAAGGTGACCATCTCTCTAAAATAAATAGAAAACTCAAGAATAATGGGGGTTTGTTCATTAAAAAATTTCGTAACGCCATCCGTATTCAAGATACAGGGCGTTGAAAAAGAAAAAAATATACGCATTTTTTACGATTTTGCCGAATCTACTGGCAACAATGTGATGAAATTTTACACGACTGTGTTTTGGAAGCTGATACATCTTATGAGTGTGTTGTGATGTCTTACTATCATAGAGGGCGCTAGTTATACGGTTCGAACCAAGTTGTTTTGAAAATATCTTTTTTGATATTATATTTATCAAGCTAAATTTGAAGCGATCTTAAACATCATTCAATTTCATACCTAAAAGGTACTCTTGACTAAACTCGATACTGTGCACCGTTTTTGGAATATTTTGATTTGAAAATTATGAAGTTATAATCGATGCTGGTATAAAGTTATGATGAACGTATTAATTGGATTTTAAAAAAGGCTGAAAACATAAAAAACTCAATTAGAGTAGGTGTTCAAAATGTCCTCCGTTTTCCCAAATACACAAATCTATCCTTTTTTCTAAAAAATCTATTGATCTTCTTAACGCTCGGGAGTCAGCTATGAGGTCATTGAAGTCACGTTGAATTCTGTCCTTCAATTCTTGAGGTGAATTTACCCCTGTTGCATAAATTTGTTTTCAAGGTACGACCAAACTCTGCAATCCAAGGGATTGAAATCGCCTGACTGAGAAGGCCAATGAATCGAAGCTTCTACACTTCTACCTCTACCAATCCATCGATTCGGAAAATGGTTACTTAACCGATTATGGCACCTTCTATCAATGTGGCGTAGAGCTCCTTCGTGCTTCATAATTAAAAATAATATTTAAGTACTTTATCAATACTTTATACCAGCATCGGTTATTGCTTCATAATGTTCAAATCGAAATATTCCGAAAACAGGTCACACTATAGGGTTTCATCAGAAGTACCTTTTTGGTGTAAAATTGAATGATGTCTAAGATCGCTCAAAATTTTGCTCAATAAATCCAATATCAAAAAAGTTATGTTCGAAACAACTTGGTATGAACCGCATAACTAGCGCCCTCTATGAGATTCAGACATCAAAACACATTCATCAGATGTATTAGTTTCCAAAACATATTCGTGTAAAATTTCATTACAATGTTGCCAGTAGTTTCGGCAAAATCGTAAAAAATATGTATATTTTTTTCTTTTTCAACGCGCTGTATCTTGAATATAGATGGCGTTACGAAAATTTTTTACTGAACAAACCCCTATTATTTTTCCGTTTTCTATCTATCCTAGAGACATGGTGACCTATTTTTGAAACACCCTGTATATCACCAAATATCTTGTAACTTTATTGTTTTTTCAACCCGTTTTTTCAAAGAACGGCACCGAAATCGCGAATTATCTGATTACGTCGTCTTTCCCTCCACGTCATGTTTCCCTGTTTTACAGTTTTACCCTATGTATATATTTATTTCGGTTTCAGATTTGGCACCTGAAGATAGAATATTACTCATTGGAGTGTCTAGATCACCATGGGACTGTGATCAGAGGTTGTTACAAAGTGTTTACCAGAAATTTATCATTATTCCTCGACTGGATTACTGTTCCAGATATGCAATATGGTCTTCGATATTGAAAACGTATCCGCTAGTCGGTTTCGATATTAGTTTGGTAACGAGAATATCAGATGGATATACAGCAGGTA